>JAVGWX010000010.1:72439263-72941763 GCA_036924085.1 Ariolimax columbianus | reverse complement strand
CATGAAGAATGGGTGACATGGACCCCACTCCAATCATTGCACATGAAGAATGGGTGACATGGACCCACTCCAATCATCGCACATGAAGAATGGGCAACATGGTGATAGTGCCATTATAGTGTGTGGAGACAGGTGTATCTTTCCACCACCTTTCTTTATTGAAATGGCTTTGTACTTCTATGAGTTATTGTGTCACCTGCCCTAAATTTAAGCATTTTAAGAAACTTGTTGAAAGTAAAGTTAACAGCACTGCAAGAAATGTTTATTTTTACTTTATATTATTGCAGATGAATTGTGCATCACCAGCAAATTATAATGTAAGTGCGGCAATATAAGTGTTTGTTCTATTCAAGTAAGTGCGTCATGCTTTATGGATGTGAATTTTGGATTATCCAAGAAATTGTTTGCCAGAACAGAATTTATGTTCCTGAGGAAAATTGTATGCCTACCACGGGCAGCTACGGCTGAGGAACATGCTATGCTATGCCTATCAGGGCGGCTAAGGCGGAGGAAAATGCTTAGTTATGCCTACCACGGGCGGATAAGGCTATGCCCACCATGGGCAGCTAAGATATCCAATGAAGATGTTCTGTGAGATAACAGAAAGGATTTGATGGACACTTTCTCAGAAAAGAGTGCTTTATCGTAACAAAGAAAGCCTCAAAAACATTGAGGCAGATGGGAAATTTTGTTGTTGTTGTTGTGTGAGTTCACCTTATTTCTCTATTCCCCAAGATGGTGTGGGAGCCGCATAGTGCAGTGGAGCTGGCTTTGCATCTGAGTGGTCATTCCTCATTTGAGGCAGAAATGTTTTTTTCAGACCGCAGCGTCTCCTTGGTCGACCCAGCTTTAAATTGGTACCGGTTCAGTCCGGGAAGTAAAAGCGGCGAGGGAGACGAGATGGCTACCGCCCTAATATAGCTGAGCCTTTGAAATGTGAGATCGCTAACACCTCACACCTGTACAGCAGAAATGCTAGGGGTTACTTTACATTTTTTACAAGGTGGTGTGAGTTGCACCACGGTTTTTATTTTGTACCTGTCAGCCTAGTGCATCTGACTGCATACATTTTATGTAAGGGTCTGCTTTCTCCTGCATTTTCTAAGGGTTTACTTCCCCTGGGTAATGGATGATGCTGTGATGGGAAATGAACCCAGCACCTTCAGCTTGTGAGCCGTGTCACTTAACCACTATCCTACAACATCCCCATTGGAAGGTTTAAGGGAAGAGAGAAGACAGACAAAGGAAGACTGAAGAAAGATCTGGAATTGCATGATAAGTTGAAATTGAAAATAAAGTATTATATGTGTAGGGCTCACAGTGCAAATGGTTTGTGGAGAGAATTTATCAGTCATGAAACATGACATATTTGTAGTAATGGAAACAAGTGCTTGTAGTACTCATATAAGTACAATTATTTAAACCTCTCTTGGGTAGAAGATTCTTCAACTATTGAATTTCACATCTCACCATTAACACTGGTAAAATTCCTAAAGAGTGATGCAAATCCCACTTAGTATGAAAAACTGCTCTAGGAACAATATCCCAAATATGAAGAGAACATGGACAAGCATATGATGGATATGCAAGTAGCACGAAAGAGAAGAGCAAAAAACATTCAATCAAAAATGAGAAGTACAATACTGTAACCATAAAAGGAAATATTATAATAAGTGCAGCACAATGCATGGCCAAGCATCAAATTAAGGATTGATAAGAAACCTTTAAATATGATTGAAACAACAATTTATTCAAAATTACTTCATCCTACTTAACAATTTTTTTTCTCCTGATTTGTTCTTTTAGGATTATGTGTCGCAGGGCCCCCCAACCTCAGGTGGGCCTCCAGGCACCCCCATAATGCCTAGTCCCCAAGGTGAGATGCGGCGAACACCGACCTCCTACAGCCCTGTTATTCACGGTACTTACACACTTTTTGATAGACTGAAAGTATTGTGGTCTGTTTTTTTAATATCCATGTATATTTGTTACAATACATACTCGACTGTAACACATTTTGTAACAAAATGTTATTTACAAACAAAGACTAACATTAATATATGCACAGTAAATAGGTTGTATTTCAGCAGTATATCTTCATTTTTTTAAAACTTCAATCTGTATTTCTATATTTTGTATGTGTTGAACTGCTCTCCATAAAACTATTGTAATTTTATCTGAACTGCAGAACATTTGTCAAACTCCAGATTGTAACATTCAGGATTTAAATTTTGTTAAACTGATTATAAAATTATGGCAACTTCTTGTGTATTTCCATCAATACCTTTCCCAAAGAAGTCGTCTTCTTCTGCCTTTGTTCTCAATCTCCCAATACCAAGTCCTGAACAGGACTTTGTAAGTAGCAGGATGTAGTCCGGAGAACGGAATGCGTTGTGTTACTAGTTTACAGCTTGACTGTGATATTTGCAAATTTCAATCCGACACATCCGTCTTCGGCAGGCATAGAAGTCTGAATCAGCACGTGTTGAATATCCTGATTCTTGATCATTGGTCTCATCTAATAATAAATCACTGCATCAGCTTTGAAATCTCACATTCTCAAATGTCTTGTTTATCGGAAATAACTCAACAGTTTAACATCAACTGTGCATGTGTGAATCATCACCATATTGTAGGTTAGTTCAAAACCTGAAATTCTGCATGCTAAATGACAGAACTAATACATGATTTTGAAGTTAACTCGGACGGAAATTGACTTCTTGCAAGGTGATCACGCCAGCCAAATCAAGCTGTAAAAAGTAAAACTGTATGTTTGAAGTGGAGAGATTTTGTATACATAGTTTATACTATGTTTTAGTTTAATTTATAAGCGAATTAATTAATAGTGTTCACAATGGGTGTTGAAGGTAATGCACATAATTGGCTCTTTCCGTCTTGTCAGATGATAGTAAGTTTTGCTTTGAGAAAAAAAATTGCATTATCGCATGGCGCGGTGTGTCTTTTCAAACACTAAGTCCTTTGCCTATGTGCAATCAACTTTTCCTTTATCTGTATTTCATGGTTAATCCTGCCCCTCCATGCAACACAATTCATGACAATGAAGGTAATACAAATATCTATGAAATGTGAAATCTTTTAAAAATAGAAGAAGAGAGCCCGCTTACATAAGGAAAGGAAATAAGCTCAAAGGAACGTTTAAGATCTTATGTTGCTGATGAAGGGGAGAGCTAAAGACCAAACAGGTTTTTGTTGTCTAGAGATTTTGTGGTTGGCATTTAACTCTTGTGGTAATCTAGTGGTTAAAGGGCACGGCTCAAAACCTGAAGGGGCTGGGTTTGATCCTTATAACAGCACCAGCCATTACCCCGAGGAAGCAACCCCTTAGAAAATGCAGGAGGAAGCAGATCCTTACATAAAATGCATTCTGAAGTCGAATGCACTGGGCCGACAAGAAAATGCAGGAGGAAGCAGATCCTTACATAAAATGCATTCTGAAGCCGGATGCACTGTGACGACAGGCACAAAATAAAAACCACAGTGCAACGCACACCACCTTGGGGATTAGAGAAATAAGGTGAACGGGGAAAAAATATGTAATTTAAAAAAAAACTAAAAAACTCTTGACCTAGGTATACATAGGAGTTGACATCCAAGATTGTTTCCTCTCCTAGCTTGGTGGTCTACTTTTTGACAGTAAGGGATTCTGGGAGTTGACATCTGAGATTGTTTCCTCTCCTAGCTTGGTGTCCTACTTTGGACAGCAAGGTATTCTGGGAGTTGACATCCAAAATTGTTTCCTTCCCTGGCTTGATGTCCTGCTTTGGACAGTAAGGAATTTGGGAAATTGACATTCTAGATGGTTTCCACTCCAAGCTGGATGTCCTGCTTTGGACAGTAAAGGATTCTGAGGCATTGCATTACACTTTTATTTATCTTCAGACCAGCAGCTCTGCTGACCCCTTTTAGGTCGCTCATGGATTCATGGGCTTCCTCAGTTGTGTAACTGATGAGCATGATGTCATCTGCAAATCGTAAATGGGCGGGCTTCTCACCATCTATATTTACACCTCTATCGACCCAATTTAACTGTTGGAGAATCTCTCCAAGAGCCGATGTAAGTAGCTTTGAGGAGATGGTGTCATCCTGTCAGACTCCTCTTGCTATGTGATTATATACTTAACAGTGGTATAGGGTGATGGCTGTGTTGCAGTCCTAGTTGGGCTGTAGTCTCTTAGGGAGATATTTAGGACTCTTCGCTCCATTGGTCTTATGGTATTACGGAGCTTCTCTGCATCTGATTTGCATCAAACTCCAAACCTCATACCCGTAATACCATTGCTGGGATAACCATGCTATTGAAGATGCAAACGCTGGCCTTGATGTCCATCATCTGCTGAAGTATCAGTTTAATGCTGTTGAATCTGAGCCAACCTGCCACTCTCCTGTTTGAGATTTCCTTATCAATGTTGTGGTTGTTAATTTCCTGGCCTAGGTAGACATTACCATTTACATTTTTAATGGGCTCATTTTCCAATCGCAGTTCCCCCATAGGGCAGAAAGTGTTCAGTAGAAATTGAGTCTCAGGCCAACCGCCTATTTCCTTCGGCTCATTTAGACTTTGTTCGGCTGCTGCAATGCTATGACTGAAGTTCAAAATGTCGTCCACAAAACGTATGGTGTGACAGCATCTCGCCATCTATGTTGACACCTTGATCCTGCCAGTTTAGAGACCTAAAAACGTCTCGAAGGGCAGTTTGAATAGTTTTGGCGAGAAGGTATCTCCTTGTCATACTGCGTAGTTGATTGGTATGTAGAGTGGCTTGTTGAAAAGAGCAAGCTCAGTTGAGCAGCCCTTGTTAATCTTCTCTATAAGCTGGGCGTACTTATCATCGATGTCTTCCGGTTCCTCAAGTCATTTATTTCTACGCTATCAAAGGCCTTTTCATAGTCTACAACTCATATTTCACAAAACATGTATTAGCAATATTCACCATTGAGCCACACCTAATCCTCATAATGCAGCAAGCTGTGAACTGGATCACATCGGCATCTACATCCACTCCTCCAGCATCTTATTAAGAGTAGTGCTGGAGTTGATGGATGATTCCGTGGCGAAGTGGTTAAGCCGTCGGCCTCGGAATCAGATAGTGTGGGCTCGACTCCGGACTCCACCGTCTTTTTCACGGGGGCTTGATGTGGAGTCCCCCGCATATCGTAGTCGCCCCTTAGTCGTCTTGTCCTTGACTTGTCACTGGGGTCGGGCGGCACGAGACGAGAGAGTGAGGATAAAAAGTAGCGCAGTTAATCCTTACTAAAAATAGTGCTAGCAAAATAAATTATACCATCATCTTCTGCGATGGACGGCGGCCTTTGCTTTGCTGGAGTTGATGTGGGCTTGTGATTAATCCATCATCATCATCAACCTTAGCTTTCTGTTCCCAATAATTTTTGCGCATAATTACAAGTCGTGACATTTTCCATTCTGCAGATTCAGGTGGCACAGGTGATACAATGTACATGATGAAACAGGGACCTCCAGGGATGGGTGGCATGCCAGGGGTGAGAGATACATTTAAAACGATAAGACTGAAAAAGATTTATCTTTACTTCTTTGCAAACAGTTCTTATTTTAAGCATAAGGTGCAAAGGCTAGATCCAAGGTCAGGTACAACAAACTAACAGGTTGTTTTACAACAGCTGGCCAATGACGGGAATCAACACTGTTTCCAATATTGATAAATCTATTGAAAAACATTTCATTCTACTACAGCCAGGAGGACTCAGGTTGACCTTCTTCGGTACACTCTGGGGTATAAGAAGAACCAGTGTAACTTACTGCCTAAAAGATGGAGCCATTTCTAGGAGAAAAAAAAGAGGATAACGGTGATGTTTTTGAAAAAAAACGTAAAAAATATAACTAGGAATAAATATAGAAAAGTATATATATTCTTGGAGACTGCTGTTTCCTTGCTATTTTCACTGTCATTTATATCACTGTCAGTAACATCTGATACAAAACATCATTTAAATCTGAATCGCTCAATATCTTATTTTCAAATGAGCAAAATTACAACACATTAAAAAATTCAATATAATTCTCAAACTCCTGTGAAAACTTTCAAGGAGACTGCCATTTAAATGCTAGAATGTGCAAGAAATGAAAGAGATCATTTGATTGGCTGATACTATTTTTAGTTAGCCATACAGAAGCGTTCTTTCTCAGGGCCAATAAGTCAGGCCGATCATTAGCATATGGCGTCCTCAAAAGGTTAAGCATAGATTAAATGTAAATACTTTACCTATACAGTACTGTCAATGTAATGTGCCAGTTTTACAGATTTTGTTCCAAAAAATTATTCTGAGCATAAAACTTGTTCCATGTCATGTTTGTTTTATTTGATATGTTAATTTTATTCTGTAGACATCTTTTTTTTAAAACCATTTAAAAATTACATCTTTTGCCTTCTTTTCTTTCCGCTGTTCCTGTTTTACTTTTTAGAGTCAGGTTAGGAAGATATTTCAGAAACAAACACGACTGTGTGCCTCATGCACAATGACATTCACCACCTCTGATATTTATGTAATCCACCTTTTTCATGACAGGCCTTGGTCTTGTATCCATCGTATCTAAATAGCATTGCTGGGTGCTGTGTTGTGGTAGTCTTGTTACATGGCCAAATGATTTTTGATGTAGTCTAATACTCATGTTTTTCCTACCAGTCTCCTGATGTCTTCATTTCTGATCTTGTCTCTTCTTGTGACACCCAATATTCTTCACACACATTTTGTTTCTGTTGTGTTTTCATTTGTTGCTAGTGTCCAGTTTTGAGATTGGTAGCAGTGTTGAGATTGGTAACAGTGTTGAGATTGGTAACAGTGTTGAGATTGGTAACAGTGTTGAGATTGGTAGCAGTGTTGAGATTGGTAACAGTGTTGAGGTTAAAAATGTTGTATAAAGCTCTTTTGGTAGTTATTGCCATATGCTTGCAATTAAGTATTGGTGTTAATTGTCCAATGATTTGCCTTATTGCATCTTTGTTTGGTTTCGATGGTGATATTGTGCTCTCTAATTATGTGAACGCTTTTGCCTGTTGGTGATTTTCTGCTTTTCAAGGAAGCTATTTGTTTCTCCTTTTCTAGAGATTTTCATGACCTCAGTTTTTTTCTGTGATGATTTTCCTTACATGTTATGCTAATTATGTTGTTACAATTGCATTTATGAAGTTGCTATGATTGCTTAATCATCTGTGAAAAGAAGTTTTGTTTAAGAGTTCCCTTATGTTGTTTCCTTCACTTGAGTTGGCTGTTTTACATATGTGATGAACAACAAAGGGTAGCACACATCCTTGCTGTACTCCAGATTAAATATGAAATTTTTCAGAAAGACCAGTTACGTTCAAACTGGCTATTGGCTTGGCTTGACTTCGTTCGTTTTCAATCTCCCACTACTAAACCCTAAAAGGGCTTAAGTAGCAGAATGTAGTCCAGAGAACAGAATGCGTTGTATTGTAGTTTACAGCTTGACTGCGATATTTGCACCTTTCGGTCCAACACATCTGACTTCAGCAAGCATTTTTTAGTACCTGGTCAGCATTCCCTCTTCGATCCCTTCTCCTTAGCCAGTCTGCCCCGCTGCAGCCTGTTATCCAGGATCACCGCATGGAGGTGTAGAAGGGCCTTGGCAGCTCTTTTTCGCTGGCCCTGACGCTAGCAGTCAGCTATGGGTCGCTGACCACTGTAGCTCATGCTCTGCTCAGCATCTTGTCTGGCTATTAATGTAAAAACTTTTGCATAGGTTGATTAGGTGATTGTTTACTCCATAGTATGTCAATATTTTCCATAGATGTAATTTTTTTAAAATCTGAAACTAGGTGTTTAACTTGAAACCCCTAACATTTTCTACATTTAATTATTTTACCTTAATGTCCCAACAATTTTTGTGTAGATCTTTAATTAATGTGTTCATTATTACTGCATTTCTCCAGTTTCCAATGGGTGGACCAGACGGACCAATGGGACCAATGGGGCCTGGTGACATGCCAGTAATGAATGGTAAATGGTTCATTTAAATTGTTCCTAGTTTTTAGATAATAACAACAGATTGTTTTATTTTTAGATAATTCCAACACGTTCTTCCTGAATCCTTATTTATCTATTTTGAAAATGCTATTATTTTATATTAATATGTTATGTTAAGTTGAACTATTATATTAAAATTCTTAGAAATAATAGCAGGGAAATCTGGGTGACATGAACATCAGGTGGCGGTGTATTTTATCGAAATGTCACTGCCAAAAAATAATGGCAAATAGACTACACAGAAGAAAACAAAGTCTCGTATTTCAGTTCTGAACAGGACACTCTAGCCCCTGTGCAGACACTGTTCTCATCCTGATGAATCAGTTTGACACTTACTCATTGAGTGCAAAGTGCTTGAAGTCATGATGAAAAGATTTTTCAAGTGCAGCTGACAATCGCTGATACACTCACTGTATGTCACAGTGAAACAACCGATGAAGACTTGTATTTATATAAGAATGACATTGGGCTGTCAAGAGCAGACTTGCACAGCAGCTATGGGATAAAAACATTTTAATATTATATTATATTAATAATAATGTTTGCTTAGGTGTCAAAGGCCCATTGCAACAACAACCACTACCAAGTCCAACTACTGAGGATTGTTTATGTGTAGTGTTTCGACCTAAATCCCTAGACTCCCCAGGTGGAGCGCGGTACTCTGCAGACTTGGGATGAGGTTTAAGTTGGACCAAAATCACTGCCCTCCAGACAGAATCATAGATGCTCGGGTTTTCAGCAAATGGGGAAGGGTATGGGATCTGATCTCTCTTGCATCAATGTTTCCTACTGCCATCTGCTGAAATAATCGACAATAGTGCATGATTTCCATAATTATGGTGATTATTCAGCTTTATAAGATTGTCCCTTTAATTTCAGTATATGAATATCTGTTCAACTTGGTATATATACCATTTAATAATATATATTGTGGTATCCAATTATCTTCCAGGAGTTTATCATTGGTTCATCTGCAGTAACCTTTGATAACCATTAGCATCCAAAAGAGCAGATATAGATATATATCATCATCGTGTAGCATGTCCTTTGTAGAACGTTGCTCCCATCACAGTCTGTCAGAAAGACACTCGTTCCCTTGCCAAAACTCCAGCCTCTGCCACAGTCATACTCAGGCATTCTTGGATATCTTGGTGCCATCATCTTCTTGGTCTACCCCTTCCTCTTTTACCTGGCACCATACCTTCCATCAACGTGTCTCTTGATGTTACCAAAGTATTGACATTTTCTGGTCATAATGGAATTGATAAACCAGTTCTCCTATATGCTCAACTCTTGCCGAATGTCTACCTACATTTGTTTTTACACACACAAACACACACATATATGTATATATGTTGCCCCCACCGCCTGTCTGATTAATTTGTTACTTAATCTGTCCAGCCTTATGACCCCGACAGCCTTTCTCAAACACCTCATTTCTCATACCATGATTTTTCTTTCTTGTTCCTTAGTGGGAGTCCATGTCTGAAACTGGTAGCATAGTTGGAATAAAAATACTATTTATCAGCTGTCTCATTGTCTTCATTGGAATGTATATATTATTATATATTCAGTATTAAAACATCTGAATGAATGGCACCAGATTCTGCCCCTCAAGACTTCTACTATTAGAATGATCTGGAACTGAGATGCTAGTACGGTCAGGCACAACATTCTGACCAGGCACAATGTACTGACCAAGGCCACAATCTATCTTCCATGTATAGTTCCCTGAAAACAGACTGTTTTCGAAGCAGCCTGGCTGACGAGATGGGGATTGGCATGATCCCTGTAGTAGTGAATATCACATAAATGAAGCCAAGCATTGCATAACCGCCTAGAGGACCGTGGTCCACCATCATTGTGATGCAAGGAAAGCTGCTACAACTGCCACTTGATGCCCTTTCCATTGTGCACAGAAGAGTAAAGATACTCATTGTGGGCATTAAACAACGACTATTAGATGATAGTTCTGTAGCTGAGCTTATGTTGTCTGCCATTGAGGATGCACATCATGTCTAAATAATAAAATGCTAGAAAGGTTGGTCTGTCCTGGTAACCTATTAAGCTAGCGTTTGTTAACTGTACTTCAGTATTCGTGGGGTCCAAAATGGGAACAAAATAGCAAACTGCCAAAAACATCATGAGGTAACTGAGGATGGTAATGCATAGGACTAGCTACCCATCCTACAGAAACATTAAGCTACAAGAATTTTAAAATGATGTAAATAGATCAAAATGTGATGACCTGGCATGAATATCTTTAAGACCTAAGCCCCACAGGAGCTTAAAATGGTTTGACTTATTCATTAGCTTGTATGGCATCACAATTAATCAAAAAGTAGCTATTAGTATCTCACATGATGTTACAGAAAGTAGATGGATTTCAAAACTATATTTTAAGAGTTTCTAGTGTTTTCCTTCAAACGAATCTGTCTGGATTATTGCTTTTAAAAGATTCTTTGAACATTTGAAAGTCATGACATAATGTTATGTGTTTTTTTTGGTACTATTATGTTATATTTTATTTTATTTAGGAACCTAGTTTTTTATGATAGATCGTATAGCACACTGTTTGATGTTTTAGTTTACTTCTCCTAGATGAATTACACCTATGGGTTTCGCATCTACTCAGAGAATTATGGTTTTAAGGTGCCAGATACTTCCACTGCACCCCTTTTCCTGTTAGTAAGAACAATCCCGATGCATAAGCCATGATCTGGGCTTTTCCTATCAGAGGCTTTGTGTTGTACAGGTCTTTGTAGCATTAAACCTTTAGCACTCCAATGTCTGATCCCTTCTAACCAGCTCGGCCTACAAAAACGGTGTGCGGAAAAAAATAATTTTTTTTTTAACGGACTCACTCCTGACAGCCATTTTTTACTGCTGAGTACGTCCTCCATATATACACGATATTTTGCCGGTTAAAGTATCGTATGTGCGATTACAAATGGCTTTTGAAGTTTTAATTTTGTATACGCCGTTTGGAGCAAGCCGACTTTTTGCGAAAGGGGAAGTAGGTTGTTGAGAAAGATTTTTATCGCGTAGATCTGTTTATTTTGTTTGTTTAAATGAAAGAACTACGTTTGAATTGAAACTAACAGTTGTGGCGATATTGTAAACACAGTTTCGATACGTTGTTGTGGTTTCCATGGTTTTCTATCAAAGCGACTAGGCCTAGTGGTCGAGTCCAAATTTTTCCCGAGATTTTCATAAATTTTCAACTTTATCTTTTTAAATCTCAAAAACTAACAAACATACAACAAAAACAATAACACCCACATGTTCGTTATGCTATTGTGTATCTACACGCCAGAAAATCATATTTATTGACAAACAAACATAAAAGTTACAAATTTTGAAAGACGACTACCACGGCGACTAATTAAGAAAATTAATTAGGTCAAATTTTTTTCATAAATTATGTAGCGTGCCTAAGGTTAATTAGAACTTGAGAATATATTCTCAATTTCATTCTTTGGGGCATCATTTGGAACCAGTAATGATATCTTCTTCTTCTACTACGTTTGTTCTCAATCTCCGGCTACCAAACCCTGAACAGGGCTTTGCAAGTAGCAGGATGTAGTCTAGAGAACGGAATGCGTTGTGTCGCTAGTTTACATCTTGACTGCGATATTTGCACCTTTCGGTTCGACACATCTGTCTTCGGCAGCAGTAATGAAATAATTGTAAAGATAAAGATGTAAAAATTAGAATATAAAAGCCAAGAGGAACTTTTATTGCATTGTGGAACTTATTGAAATTAACCTTTAGCACGCCATGGTCGAGTGCTAGCCGACACACTAGGCCTACAAAAACGGTGTACGGAAGAAAGAAAACATTTTTTATACGGAGTCACTCCCAACAGCCATTTTTTACTGCTGAATACATGCTCCATATATACACGATATTTTGCCGGTTAAAGTATTGTATGTTCGATTACAAATGGCTTTTGAACAGTTTTAATTTTGTATACGCCGTTTGGAGCAAGCCGACTTTTTGCGAAAGGGGAAGTAGGTTGTTGGGAAAGATCTTTATCGAGTAGATTTTTTTATTTTGTTAGTTTAAATGAAAGAACTACGTTTGAATTGGAAACTAACAGTTGTGTCGATATTGTAAACACAGTATCGATACGTTGTTATGGTTTCCATGGTTTTCTATCGAAGCGACTAGGCCTAGTGGTCGAGCCCAAATATTTTCTGAGATTTTCATAAATTTTCAACTTCACCTTTTTGTATCTCAAAAACTAACAAACACACAACAACAACAATAACACCCACATGTTTGTTATCCTATTGTGTGTCTACACGCCAGAAAATCATATTTATTGACAAACAAACATAAAAATTGAAAAACGACTACCATAGTGACTAATTAAGAAAATTAAAATAAATGATCAAGTCCAACACAAAAATGAAAATTTTTAATTCCAATGTAAAGTCCATTATTTTGAATGGCCAAAAAGCACGGAGAGATGACAGCGTGGGCTAGTGGTTATGTGACATGACTCACAATCCGAGGGTGCTGGATTCGCTCCCCAATCACAACACCGGCCGTTACCCTGGGGAAGCAAACCCTTAGAAAATGCAGGAGGAAGCAGACCCTTACATAAAATTCATGCCGAAGTCCGATGCAAAATAAAAACTAGTGCAATGCACACTGCCTTGGGGAATAGAGAAATAAGGCAATTGAAAAAATAAAAGAAAAGAAGCATGGAGAAGATAGCAGAAACAACAACAAATATGTAGAGATATTCATAAATAGGTGTCCGGACCGATATGAGAGATTGAAACAGTATAAGATCACTTATATGGAAGTGTTTGAAAGAACCAGACAGATCAGTGGAACATGGTGTGAGGAGGAGATTCTGGCATTGGACAGGACACACATTAAGGTTAGCATTGCAAGGCATTTAAGTGAGGCAAACATAAAGGAAATGTGGATAGAGCCGGAACAGATTGCTCAGGACACTGGGACTTTGTGTTGAAGATCTGTGCTTCACTTGGAGCTGTGATTCATTGATTGATTGAATAAATATCTAGTGTTGTTGGTTTGTGATTGCCCACAATGAGTAGGTTATTCTTTTGTGCACCCTGAAAAGGACGTTAAGTGGTGGGTTGCAGTAGCTTTCCTCACATCTCGAGCGTGCTGATGAAGGTGGACCTGGGTCCTCCAGGCGTTTGTGCTATGCTTGGCTTCATCTGCGTGTCACTCACTACTACGGGGATCACGTCAATCTCTCACCTCGTTAGCCAGGGTGCCATGAAAACAGCCCATTTCCAAGAAGGGCTACTAGGAAGCCGAGGTGATGGTCTTGGCCAGTATGTTTTGCCTGACCCTGACTAACATATCTGATCAGTATATTTTGCCTGACTAGACATTAGTCTTCCTCCCCCATATCTAGTGTTAGACTTTACTGTTAAAATAAATACTCATGATGTTCTTTCCTTGCAGGTGACATGGATGGTATGAAGAATTCCCCAGCCAATGGGCGTGGCACTCCACGGGAAGACATGCCACCAGTCAGCAGTGTTGGTGGGGGGGACATGGGCCCATATGGGCTGGGAGGATATCAGGACAGTGTGAGTCTGGGTCTATTTATGTGAGACTGTTCTCCCGTCCACTTGCCTGCCCACATGCCCACACCCCCACCTTACCCCAATACACTTTCACATTGTCACCATTACGGTAACCCAGCGCCATGCAGTTCTACATCCCTGTTAGAATTACCTCAGTCCTGTTTTCCACATATCTGAAGAGAATTATTTTGATTGGAGTATTATTTCGATCAGATAGATTTCATAATTATTAATAATAATCTAGCGAACATGCACAACTAAAAAAGATGCAGGTTTAATTTTTAACGTTTTAGTTTACTATAAATAAGCTACAGAGGCTCTGCAAAGAAAATCTCTGCTGTTTTAGTATTTTGACTTGGTTAGCATTTTGACCAGATTTTAGTGTTAAAATATAGATTATACATACTTTTTTATATGATTATGGGAATAATGAAGTAGCTTTTTCAATGGGATTTTTAAAACATGATATATCATTAAAGAGATGAATTCTTAATTACTGTTTTGTTTTAAATATCATTTTTCTATTCTGTTCTTCCGTTAAAGTACAATACAATATTTTCTATTCAGTACTGTTTTTAATTCTGAGTGTTTTTTAGACCAAGGCTAGGAAACATAGCTCAGATTTAGTAATCTTCTAGGAACAAGATGTTGAATAATGGAATCACAAATATTTCAAGAACATAAGACAACTATCTGAATGTGCAGGTTTTAATTTTTATGAGGAGAAATCTTTTCAGGCATACATTTCTACTGTAAATGTTTGTGTCTGGGGTAATTTTCAATATATTTTTCACACCGTGTAAATTACTCTTTTTAAGGCTGAATTTAGATTTTGTAACTCTTTTGATGACAAATGTTTTTAGTGAATTTTCTGCCTATTTGGTCTATCATTTCATGCCATATGTGAGTTCTGATTGAATCATTAAAAAGTCATCCAACCAATGGTGCACTATTGTCTACTTGATAGTAATTTATGATTTTACCACAGAGAAAACAGATAAATTATGTGCAATGTGCCACTGCATTTTACTTAGATTATAAGATACAAGTACTTGAAGCAAATTAGTAAAAAAAAATTGTATTTTGTTACGGTCTGGAATTTTAATAATAGACAAAGTTAGTCCCAGAGTAGCGATTGCCATTGAGTATTGCGTTAGACATTTCATTGCACAAGGTCTCAGCTTTTGTGAGACAGGTTGACCAATTACCTTCGTCACTGCATTGTCTTCCCTAAGTTATTTACAGCTAAGTAGATTGAAGCTTGTCACGACTGGGCCCAGACCCAGAATCCATTGCTTGCGGCTGCTGGTGCACGGCCCAGGATTCTTTGCTGTATGAGACATCATTTCTGTCACCTAGTTGATTTTTTAATCTAAATAAAACGCATAACTGTTTAAAATTTCCACAAATTATTAATAATAATGAAAGGGGCAGTGTAGTTAACATGTTAAGAAGCAACTAACTGTATGACATAGCATAACACCAGCCGTGGTTTGTTAAGAGCAGCATAGATGGCGCCTAACAAGTAGCGGGTCTACTTTTCTCCAGCATTTGAGTCTATTAAGATGGACTCGCACATTGGTTAACCACTCTCAGCGGCATTTATCCCAACGCAACGGAGTAATAAGCTGCTCGAGCCTAACTCACTAAGCAGGAAATTCTCCTCCTGGCCACATTTAGCTCACGCCAGAGTTGGGACCTGCACAGCGGCATCTGTCACTGTAGAAGTACAGGTTGACTAAGACTATGTAGGACAATTATTTTGCACTAACTATATGCCAATGGAAAAAATGTGAACTTTACAAAGTTCATGTAGTAAATAATATACAAATACATTTTTTTTAAACAATTACATTTCAGTTTTAACAAAATATGGAAAAAAAATAATTGGAAATAAAGATAGATGCATTAAAAGTCACTTGATAATGCATCATATATTAAAATAGACGCGACGTTAAGGCTAATGAATCGTAGATCAATAGAGTCAAATAATTGCAAAGACAAGTACTCTTCTATACACTCAAATGTGTACATGTGTCAAGTGCACACAAAAGGTCAATCACTTTGTTTACATCTACATCCATGATGCAGAAGACTGATGTGTGCAAATATTTTAGTCAAGCTGTAAACTAGTGACACAACGCATTTCATTCTCTGGACTACATCATGCTACTTGCAAAGCCCTGTTCAGGGCTTGGTAGCGGGAGATTGAGAACGAACGCAGAAGAAGGAAAAAACTCTACATCCCACAAGGGTAGAAGAGGAGTGACAAAGTGAAGCGTGTCAAAAGCTTAAATAGATACTTGTCTTTGTGTTTATTATGCTACATTTTCTACAATTTATCTACAAATGTATCAGATTAGTACCTTATGAGTATTATGAAAAATATATTTACAAAGTCATTGAGGTTGTGAAAATATACATCAGTAACATATGCAGCAAGCAAAGCATTTAACAGTAGTAGTTATCACAGACTATTTCATCCCTGTCTGTGTGTAAATTGTGTTTTATCTTCAAAATAAACATGCGACCTGTTCAGCATTAGATCCAGGCTCTAATTGTCTAAATAAAAAATGCTTCTTGTTTCATATTATAAAGTACCCTCAAAATCTATATAGCCAAATTTGACCTTGACATCCAATATGAGAAGCCAAGATGAACAGTATGACCAGAAAGGTCCCTAAATAAAAATCATTTAAGAAGTCACGACAGTTTGGCAAGTGTTACAGGTTCTAAGATTTTATTTGTTTATACCATGTTTTATTTAACCGCTGCTTGATTTTACTTTTTATATTTTGACAGCAGCATCCAAAAATTGTTAACTTAGTTTTTCATAAGATTGTTAACTTAGTTTTTCATGAAAGACATTTACGTGAAAAGTGTTTGAAATGTTCAATAAGATAACGTTAGCGATTGATGATTGAATTGTTTTGACTTCTTCTCATTCAAATAGTCTAGACACTATAATTTATAATTGGTTACTTTTTTATAGTTATTAAAAATGCGAAATAAATTTTTAAGGTTTAGTAACTGGAGAAATAAGTGTATGATTTATAACAATTGTGACTGAATATTTGTTCACATAAGAACTACCTTGTTGTGATTTATTGCAATGTAGTTTTAATATTTATTTCAAGTGTTTGGTTAAATGCAGTCTACAATTTTATATATTTCTTCAACATGTAAGAATTCATTTCTCTTTTAAATTTGTAATGTCTTTACTGATTAGAAGTAATGTCATTCAGTTTGTTGAAGCTGACTGGGTTTAAATATAATGTGAATTATGTATATGCAGTATGTTCTATTTGTGGAATTTCTAAAAAAAACAAAAAAACTTGATGTGAATAGGGACTGAGGTGATGGTCAGCTGAAATTTTACAAGATAGATAGTCATTTTACAAGATAGTTAGTCATTTTGCCAGACAGATAGTCACAGCTGGCTAAAATAGATTTGGAGAAACGGGGGCATTGTTGCAGTGGATAGTTGAAACAGGGATCTAAAAGCTGAAATATGATAGACAAATCATCATTGCAGAAAATTAAAACAGGAACATTATCACAGCTATAAGTTAAAATAGCTGAAGTTCACAGGGGGGATGTGAGAAAGTAAAAAATGTGTGTCTTCATGCCATGACTTCTGTAAAAATGTCCTTCATGACAAATGAAGAGAGGCAACAGTCAACTACCTTTATTAAAGGTATACAATCTGCAAGATAGATTAAAGCAGAAGCGCTCTTGTGCATCAAGAACAGGTAAAGACATTGCAAATTGGACAGTTGTTGATTTAGGATAAATGATTATACAACTTTTGACAATTTATATTCTTTATTGTTAATTTACAAAGCAAAAGGAGGGAATTTGTTAAGCATGACATGATTAATTTCGGTGGGTGGCATGGACGACCATGTGGTTTGTACAGAATGAAGCATCCAGTGGACTTGATTTCATTAAAACAAACGGTGGAGAAAACAAATGAACCACTCTCACACATTGTTGCTCAATTGACTTTAGCTTAGCATAATTCCATCTAATTGTACAAAGTGTACATAATAACATATCTTGAATGTGTGAAAATTCCGTTGTTTATATTAAGATGTAATTAATCTTCCCTGGTACGTATGTGGGAATGCTAGTGGTCTTGTAATGTGTGTGTTGACATGCATATGTTTTGTTAGATTTGGGGTAAATGATAATAAAATGCAGTTATTTGTTTATTTATTTGTTTAGCAATTCAAAGCTAATCATTTTCTGTTTGATAGTATACTACTAATAACGTCATTGAAATTATATTTCTGTAACATAATAGCAATCTTAAAAATGTTCAAGTCGTTTGAAAGTTTGAAACCATAACTATAATAAGGAGAAACACACTATTGCAGTAGACTAGATCTAAGTCCCGAAACTTAGCACACAAATTATTATGAATTTAAATAGTGTTTAGAATATTGAAAATACTACTCAGCCATACTTTCCTCTATTCCATTGAAGACTAGCTTTTTCAACAAACCCTCAGCATTTTAAATTTATTAAACAAAAAAATTGGTTTTAAAAGACAAGCTTGCTCCTTTGCTCTCATTTTCACAAGTCATTCAAATCCTTTCTGTGTATTATTATTTCTTGAATGTTACAAAATGTGTTCTGTGCCACCAGCCACCCAATTTGTTGATTGTTTTTGCCGAACTTTACTGTTGCTGAATTTGTTGTTTCTTGGTTATCATTCATCAGCCTTTTGTTCTTGTATGCACTCTTTTTTTATTTTTTTTATTTTGTTCCCCTCATTCGATTTGTGTATATGTGTTAAATACTTAGGTACACTTTTGATGAAGCGTTCCTATCGCCAGGATTGCCACACATTTTTTTCTTTACTTACAGCATGCTTAAATGTTGTTTGCATGATGCCAAGCTTATTTGTAAATTGTACAACCTTCCCCCTACACCTTCCCCATATTTTTTAAAAATAAAGCTGTTATTGTTGTCATACTTATTTTGCTGAGTCTTTGTTAAAAAGCTTTCAGATCACTAACCATTCTTGTCTCGTATTTCCATGTCCCACTACCTCTACCCTCTTCCAAGTCTTGCTGGATGTATAGGACACCTGTTTATTAATTAGAATTTGGAAATGTTCACCCTTCTAAGTCAAAATTGTTGAAATGTCACAGCATGCAATTTTATCCTTTTTTTTCCTTATTTGTTTTTCTTCTTCGTTTTTAAATAGATAGTTTCCGTCATAATTTCTTATTCAGCAAATGAATATGGCATGAATATGTAATAATAATTTTTTTTAAATTTCAAGTCGTGTGTTATTTATTATTAATTTAAAATCATTGCAAATGCTTCAAATTAGATACTAGTTTTATTTGAATATTAAATTATAATGCATGCTGCCATTATGATTATTATTATTATGTTTTTGTTTTTTAATGATTGGAGATTTCAACATCCTAATTGGTTTTTAAGATTAATTTAATATATACTTGAATGATTAATTTTTTAATTTAAAAGCAGAAGTTTGAAGAAATTACTATGAATTACATGCAAAACCAGCAAAGTCTTGAAATTTCTTTTACCTTATAGTTAACTAATCATCGATTAATTAAATATCTTCCAGACATCCTTTAATAACCTTAACCAACCCGCTTAAAAATTTACGCAATTTCATCCGCAAGCATTATTTTTAGCACGCCACATTTTATTATGGTTGTTGACTTTGAGAGTTTGTAACCTTTTTGTTTGTTTGTCTGTAGTTATGATTTTCTTGTGTAGAGACATAACAAAATAAAGAACTTGTTGTGTGTGTGTTAGTTTCTGAGATACAAGATGGTGAAAATTTATAAAACAAAGCACACACATTTAGACTCACCAATTTGGGTCGTCGCTCCTCAATAAATCCTACGAAATCACCACAAAGCACTGTGTTCTGACCACGGTCTGAATATGTGTTAGTTTACACTAAAACCATAATTTATTTCTGTTACATAAACTAAACAGATCAACTTAAAGATTTTTTCCAACAACTTAACTTCACCATTCTCAATAATGGGCTGGCTTCAATTCGCAAAAAGACGATAATTAATAAAGTGTTTAAAACACAAAAGGCTTCCTGCTAGTCAAACTTGTGTAGAAATATGTGACGACATATTCATCATAACAAACAGACTTGATTTGAGTCATTCTACGGTAGCCCTGTTTGGTCATATATGGATAAGAAAAAAAAAAGGTGTGTGGTGCCAGGTCTCAACAATGGGTGGAAATTGGAAGGCGAGCACTGTCGACTCAGGGTTGGTCAATTATAAGTAAGGAAACCAAGGAAAACTCCTATGCTAGTAAATTGTAAAAAGAGCACCAACAATTGCAACATTACATTGCTTTACAAGCTATGCTCATCCAATCTATTCTTAAATGCATTTTAAAAAATTAATTAAAGCACTTGATAAACATTTACACTAAGCAACAGAAAATAAGTGAAGAAATTGGCACTGAATACTTAAACTTAGTCAATGGTAACAAATATACTCCGATGCAAGAAAGAGACATGCTTGGTAACTAATGTACATTAATGGAAACTAAAATGAACTACTTTTCAGTATTTAGCTAAAAGGATATTTTATTTTGTCTTTTCGAATAGTTAACCAGGGGACGGCAGGGCCTAGTGGTTAAGTGGCACGGCTCACAATCCGAAGGTGCTGGGTTCGATCTCCATCACAGCACCGGCCGTTACTCCGGGGAAGCAAACCCTTAGAAAATGCAGGAGGAAGCAGACCCTTACATAAAATGTATGCTGAAGTCGGATACACTGGGCCGACAGGCGCAAAATAAAAACCACAGTGCAACGCACACTGCCTTGGGGATAAGAGAAATAAGGCGATTGCAAAAACAAACAAAAATTGTTAGCCGGATCCCTCGTATTGGTAGGGTAAACTACAAACAATTTTCATTAATCTATTTATTTGTGGACATACAGATTTTGTCAAATGGGAATAGTGGGGAAATCTGATAATGTGAATAAGAAATTAAGTGACAAACGGTTACCTGCTGGTAGAACAAAAGTTATTCATCACATTAACTCTTTACAGTCCCAGTGGTAGAGCACTCACTTTTCATGGCAAAGATACGGGATTCAACTCTTACTGCCAGCAGCTCAAGTCAACCCATCTGTTAATGAGTACCTGACTTACGGTTAAGGAAGGAAAAGGAAGCGAGGGAGGGAGCTGGCCACCCCACCTCACAAGCTGAGGCTTAGCATACTGAAGTGTTTAACATTTCATTCCTGACCAGCGGTTACGTCGTCTGTTAATCTCTCAATAGCATTACCACAGTCCCTAACTTCTGTCCCCGTCAAATTCTGAATAAGGTGACGGCGTGGGCTAGTGGTTAAGTGACACAGCTCACAATTAGAAGGTGCTGGGTTCGATCCCCATCACAGCACCGGCCGTTACCCCGGAGAGGAAACCCTTAGAAAATGCAGGAGAAAGCAGACCCTTACATAAAATGCATGCTGAAGTCGGATGCACTGGGTCAACGGGCGCAAAATAAAAACCACAGTGGGGATTGGAGAAATAAGGCAAACACACACAGCAGCAACATTCTGAATCAGACTTGTATTGAGTATCTATGTATAACCCAGATACATGATCATTGGTATGACAAAATATAAATAATTTCTCTGCACTAAAACAATTGACAGTAAAATGTAGAATTTAAGTGAAGTGCAGAAACAATTGTATTGCAAGGTAGTCTTAGTCTCAGATAACGTGTTTATCACTTTATTTTACCTTTGTATTTGTTTGCTATTTTCCCTCAAATTTAATAAACAAAGAGTTGCTTGTTTATCATTCAGGCCATCATCACATATAGTTCTACATATCTAATTGCTGTGCCAATATATAATCAATTCTTCCTACCCCTCAAATCCGCTGACTTCTGTTCTCCATCCCACTCGTTCCCTCCCAACATTTTGAAAGTAACTGCATGTTCAGTTGCATCTCATTTTGACTGTCTGTTACCATGTTGTTCTACATTGTCTGCTACAGTTGATTCTAATTGCTTAGCTGCTATATTTAATATAGAATCTGTAGTTGTTCTTTCGTGATACATTTTACCTGCAAATGAGCTTATTAGATTACTGCTGAAGTTAATGTAAAACTTACATTTCAGCTGGAAAAGCATGCATTAGTGAGAGATTTTCTTTCCTTCTTTAGCATTTTTCTTCCTTCTCATCTTTACTTTAGTGCATCATATTGTGATCTTTATATATACAGCAGATTAGCCACAAACATGCTGTCTTAACATACACCAGTCTCTTACATTACAATTTCTCTTCAACCTGAAATGGCCTTATGGCTGACTCCTTGTTTAAAATTTTCAGGAGCATATCGAGTCCGCAGCTATCCTAAAGATTAAGGAGTCGATGCAGGAGGAGGCAAAACAGTTTGAAAAAGATGAGGCCCATGAATTCTTCATGCAATCCTAGCAGCTTTGTTTTGTTTCTTTAATTAATTGATTATTTGATATTTTTTTTCTGTAAATTTAGTAAATTAATTTATGACTGAAATATATAAAGAACTGTGTTATAAAAACTTGGAACACAATATGTGATATGTTCATGCATCTAAAATACATTACACAGGATTCATGTTACAATAATAGGAAAAGGGAGCAGCAAGTTAATTATTATAAGCCTTTTTCCCCCCCAAAAAAATGCACTTTAAACAAAAAATTTATGGACACATAATTTAACATTCTTTTTCTCCTGTGTTCGTTCGTTCTCAAATCTCCCGCTATCAAGCCTTGAAAAGGGCTTTGCAATTAGCAGGATGTTGTTCGGGGAATGGAAAGCTTTGTGTTGTAGTTTACAGCGTGACTGCAATATTTGCACCTTTCGGTCCAACACATCCAACTTCAGCAGAAATTTTTTAGTACAGGATTAGCCTTTTCTCTTCGATCCCTTCTCCTTAGCCAGTTTGCTTTGTTGCAGCCTGTTATCCAGAATCACCACGTGGAGGTGTAGAACGGTCTTGGCAGCTCTTTTTCGCTGGCCCTGATGCTTGCAGTCAGCTATGGTCGCTGACTGCTGCAGCTAAGGCAATTTTTGGCATTCTATATCTAATGTACTGAAAGCATGCGCGCAGTAAACCATTCAAATATTTTGTCAAAATTGTAGATTTTGTCAACGGACATCTTAAATAGACTTCTTAAAGTGTATGAGTGAAAATAGACCTCATGAAGCCTGTCTGATAAACATAATTTTGTTGTCGTGTTTGTAGTCTTTGCTTCAAATGCCTCAGTTCTTTTGTGTATTTTGGTTTCTGTTTATATATTTTTGTTGTTTCATTTTTGTTTGTTTTTTTAGCCTCGTAGTAAAAGCATGGAATGTCAGTTTTCGGATACTTATTTATAGTAGTGTGGAAATTACCTATATTTTGCTTGTATCTTCTGCTTCCATGTCAAACCCTCCAAAACCTCTCTCTTATCCATCTTGGAAGTAGTTGTAATAACTTCTTTTCCAACCAATTATGGGTTCTTCTGTTCCTTTGTATTCAGGACACCCTTTAATTTTATGAGAATTATGAATTTGTTTCATGCATTCAGTTTGCCTTAAATAAACATACATTATAAAAACTTGTTTTTGAAACAATTTAAAGAAACTAATTACAAGAATAAGGTACCCTTTCTTTCATTTAGTCAAAAAAAGGCTATTTGAAGAAGAAAAAAGCTTATGATTCTCATAAGTGGCACATTTCTGATTGTGTAAAATAAACTAAGTCACACATGTCTTCTATAATCCTTTACTAATTTCTTTTCAGTCTGGGCTTATTTTGTCAATTTGTGTCTTTTTTTGGTCAAAATGCAGGAGTTCCATTCGCCAACGATTTATTCAAAGTAAAATAAATTAATCTTGAACAAATTGAGCTAAAATTATGATTTAAACATTGTCAGACACAAATAAAACTATTTATGACATGAAGTATTCATAATAAAGATTATGTATTAGTATGAAGTGTTAAATGACATTAATGCACTTGTGTAGAAAGTGGAGAGAGAACAAAATGTTTGGTACCTACCTGTTAATTTTGCAGATATACCCATCAACTCTTTTGCAGATAATTTTTGCATTATGTTTCTCAAGTCTGAATCAGGCATGTGTTGAATGTCCACGAGTGAAGCGTCATCATTCAACTTAATAATAAATTAATTCTCGGGTTTGGAAGCCATCTTTACTCATGACAAGTGATTTGTGTTTCAAATATCGTAACTTTGTTAAATGTCTGACTATCAGAAATCACCTTATAGTTAAACATCAATTGTGCGGATGCAACCATTGTGTAGAGCCGTCAAAAAAAGGAATTTCACAAACTTAATCACGAAACGCAAACACATGTTTCTGAGGTCGGTTTTGGTCATAGCGGATGGCTATTTTTAGGTTTTCGACAACCAATTTCGTCATCTACAAACTGGAAAGAGATATTGACTTTGGTTGAATTGCAAGTGCACATATTGTGGGTGGTAATACAATATATTTCTGCATCACTGAAACTTTCTAGCTCAAGAATTTTTTGTAATTTTATTAATTTCATCTTCCCTTTCGTCCCTTGTTTCTTTTTTGTAACTGTTCGCATTGAAGCAAAGATGCACTTTTGAATATAGCAACATTTTGAAGCTATATTTATTGAATTTTTATATAACAGACATTTTTAAGAACTATGAAAATGTTTAAATAAAACTCAGGATTGTTTGAATAAGGATACTGCAGTTATATGTTTCAAGTACATAACGGTCCTGATTCTGCAAGATAGAAAACATAATTTTCATGAGATCATTTGGATACATTTTTCAGTACTAATAACATGAGAATAGATCTGATCAATGATCTGAAAGGTGCAAGCTATAACATTCTTCTTCTTAATTTTGCTTTTGGTTTGTGGGTTTTATCCTTTCATATTAGAAAAATCTGTACTTGGCATTACCACCTTCTCCAATCTGGAAAGAACTTTGATTTGTAGCACAAATACATTTTCAGTTACTATTTTAGTGTACTTAAATTTTGGAAGCATCTGTTTTAAATCAGGAAGTATAAGCCAATTGGACATTATATATTTAATATCCCGCTGCTAAGCTACTCATTTTATCAGCAATATTTATTGTCATTGTTGTAAAAGCTAATCACCTCAGCTTCATTAACATTAACACATTTGCACACATTCATGTATGTATGCTTTATTTATTCATCACATATGTGATGGTCCATTGATTAATCTTGCCTTCTCCATTTTTATTTCTTTCCTGTGTATTCTGATGTGTGCATGTTAATCAGTTTTCATTTTCACTTTTTATTTTCATATTATGAATTTGTACTAATTGAATACACAATTGCTTAGGTTGTATATTGTCATGCATACTCGGAAAAGTGCGTTTCGTAATTATGGTATATCAAAATAATTCGTTCCTTCTGACATTTGTTTGTAATTTGTTGGTAAATATATATACAAATTTATCTTTGTTCCAAATTTTAGGAAGAATTGGTTCTTTTAATTTATTTATTTATCAAATATTTTCTTCTTCACACTTCAGGATAAGATATTGACCTCACTTTCTTAGAAGTTGTAATGGTACATAATCTCTTATATTCCGGAAACCAAAAGTTTTTTAGGGACCATCTGTCCACACAAAGTTTGCATTTGGCACTAAGTTAGCACTGATAAGCTGTGCAATACTTTTTCTAAGCTTCTGATCCAAAATCCTACTGGCTGCCATTCCAAAATTCATAAAAATTATTAATTCCATAGCACGTCTGCTTACAAAGGTTTAGGGTAGAATATTGTATACCTGTATTTGCTTTTGGCTCAAGGTCCCTCATATTTCCATCATAGATATTGTGTATGTAGCAGTATATTTATATTTGTTGTTGTATGCAATGTATTTAATATTTTTGTTCTGCTTTAAATCTTGATTTCACTGCTTATTGTGTATGCAAGATTAGGGGTGATTAACTTATGCACCTATTCCAAAAGTGTACAGTGATAAAGTACAAAAACTTTTTTTTTCAAAATAGTGGATCAACCTGGCACAGCGAGAAAGAGGGTTCTAGTCAAAATCAGGATAATTTATCCTAAAATTTGTGTAGCAGAGTAATTTTTATTGGTCAGTATATGCAGGATGAGAGAATGAATTCTAGGGCAAGGGATTTTGAAAGTTTTAACGCTGAATAGGTCAATTGTATTGTCTCTGTAGAGTCTACCAGTATAAAGACGTTAAGTTAAGTTAGTTACAACTCAGAATAAAATTCAATGTATGAATAATTGATCCAAGTGAATAACTGATCTATGTATGTTCAGGTTATAAACCAAGAAAACTAAATTCTAAGTAGGAAAAGCGTAAGCTTGTACAATGTATGTTTACAATCTCCTAGCTTTTGTGTTCACCTGTATTCTGTTCATATTTACTTTCCCATTTCACTTCTAATTGCAAAAGGACATATTTTTGTTTTAAAGTGCAATTGTATTTTTTGCAAACTGTCGTTGTGTTTAGTTGGTCAGAGTTGTCTGTGTATTGAAAATATAGGCATAGGATTAGTGTTATAAATTATATTACAAAAACATTTATGTCAAGTAGGTGGGCTTGAGCAGGGCAGATAACCAGATTGACCATATTAATATAAATAAGAAGTTCAGATCATCATTATACGATGTAATAGTATGTAGAGAAGCAGAAGTGGCATCAGACCACCATATTCTGATAGCCAGCCAGAAAAAAAGGTCAAACTTAAGAGGTATACAACAATTTATAACCACAAACAACCGTTAAATGTGAGTTTCCTAAGATAAAGGACATACAAAATCAATTTAATGTCTTAATATCGAATAGATGTAATGTGTTACAGCTAGAAGAATTATAGGATACAGAAGAACACTAGCAACAGATAAAATATATATGGGAAAAGAGAATGCAAACACAAAGCATGGATAGCAACAGAAACTATAGCACCAATAAAGGAAATGCAAATTAAGAATACAGATTTGAACAGAAGCAAAAACAGATATATGATTCAAGGCTCCGGCTCAGAAAATATACATTGAAACCATCAAAGAAGTAAGACAAAACATCAGAAGAGACGAAAGAAAATACTTTGATAAATTGGCAAGAGGTGCAGAGAAAGCTGCAGCAAAAAGAAATATGAAAGACCTGTACAACAGCATAAAGAAACTAATAGGAAAATATAAGCAAGTAAATGACTTTATTAGCACAGCAATTGAGCAGATAAATAGATTAGCAGAACATTTTGAAGAAATTTGAAATACACCAGCTCCACAGATTTCCCAAACACTCAGTAGCAAAAATGTAACTGCAAGTTAGTTGCAAGAAACCAAACAATGAGACACAGTAAAGTCACTGGTCCAGATGGTATCACAGCAGAAGCAATCAAAGCATACATTGATACTTCAACTATTGTATAAATTATACAAGTTACTTGGTAAAGTTTGGAAAAATGAAGAAATACCAGCAGAATGGTAGGAAGAATAACCTGAATTGGCAAGACATCGCTGCAAGGATTGGGCAGCTTTCTCATCACGTCCTGGATGATTGCCAAGACCAGAACCTATGGGCCTCTCTCTTAAATTCCACTGTGCTATGGTGCTGAGACATGGACACTAATGAATTCACTGGTGGCCAAATTGAGAGTGACCCAGGCCTTGGTCAGAATCACTCTCAGGAACCAACATAAAAACTCTACAATTCCAACATAGGGAAAAACAGATAGGCAGGTCACATTTTGCAATGAAACGATACTCAATGAAAGCACTGCTACAGCAATCTCGTACCCACGAGGTAAAAAGAGACTGTGGGAAAAACTTTGTATGTGTTGTTCAGATACCTTTGCTGTACACACAAAGATGCCTTTTGAGGAGGACTTACCATGTACAAGACTTCTGTGGCCCAAGACGGTGTGCTAGAGATGAAGTTGGGACCCCCAGCTACGCTGAGGAATGGGTCATCAAGATCAGGATGGTAGGAAGGCTATGTAGTCAAGTTACCAAAGAAGGGATGTTTGCAAAAGTATTAAAATTATACAGAAGAAGTATTATCTGTGCTGGGAAAAATATTGAACAAAATCATACTAGAAAGATTAAAAGAAGGAGGCCACAGTCAAACAGCTGGGAGAAGAACGGGCAAGCTTTCGATATAATCGGCATCATCAAGTCATTCATTCTGGGACTAGTTTACAAGCTCGGGATTCTATGCTTCCATTTCTACCTGTCTGCAGCCATCTTCAACTCAGTATAAGTCTTCATCACCATGTCTCTGCATGCTTGTGTCACAAAGGCATTTCTTGATCTACCCCTTCCTCTCTTTACAAGATTTTTTTCACCAAGCCGTCATTATGTAGGTTAGAAATCAACCATGATGGTCATTGTTTTTTAATCTTTTGTTTCATCAGCACTGTTAACCAGGGAACGGCGTGGTTAAGTGGCACGGCTCACAACCAGAAGGTGCTGGGTTCGATCCCCATCACAGCACCGGCCGTTACCCCGGGGAAGCAAACCCTTTGAAAATGCAGGAGGAAGCAGACCCTTACATAAAATGCATGCTGAAGTCGGACGCACTGGGCCGACAGGCGCAAAAATAAAAACCACAGTGCAACGCACACCGCCTTGGGGATTAGAGAAATAAAGTGAACGCAAAAAAAAAAAATTTAGGTTAAGCATTTGAGTGGCAGGGCAGTTAGGGCTCTTGTCTCTCACTTTTAAGCATTTGAGTGGCAGGGCAGTTATGGGTCTTGTCTCACAGCAATGGGGCATAGGTTGTGCACCATTAGTAGCACACTACAGTCGATTCAGCTGTAAATGGGTATCTGATTTAGATATGGGAATGGTGTGACCATGATTAAGGAAACCAATTGTTCAAATAAGATAATAAGCCAGTCTCATACAATCGCATATATAATACTTTATCCCTGATAACAGTGTTTGCTATGAGACTTGCCATAACTTTGTTCTTGTGTGTATTGGCTATTTATGGGATGATTTCAATGCATCTGTTGATCACAGAAATACAGAGAAATCATCTTCTTTTTCGTTCGTTCTCAATTTCCCACTACCAAACCCTGAAAGGGTAAGTAGCAGAATGTAGTCCAGAGAACAGAATGCGTTGTGTTGTAGTTTACAGTTTGGCTGCGATATTTGCACCTTTCGGTCCAACACATCTGACTTCAGCAAGCATTTTGAGTACCGGGTTAGCATTCCCTCTTCGATCCCTTCTCCTTAGCCAGTCTGCCCTGCTGCAGCCTGTTATCCAGGATGACCGCGTGGAGGTGTAGAAGGGTCTTGGCAGCTCTGGTTCGCTAGCCCTGACGCTAACAGTCAGCTATGGGTCGCTGACCACTGCAGCTCATGCGCTGCTCAGCATCTTGATCCCATACAGAGAAATGATAGTGAATTAAATTTGCAATCAATCAAAGTCTGTTGCTCTCCATTGTGCATTGACAACATCTTGCCGGCATACAAGGTCCTCGGTTGCTCTTCTGCATCTCTCCAGGTGTATTCGTTTAATCTTAGTACCTTTTCACATTCTCTTCTCCATGAATTTTTGGGTCTACCTATCTTGTCTACCTATATTCCCCTGCAAATTCTATGTAAGAGTCTATCTTGCTATGTTGGACTGTGCCTTTCGTAGCGTATGTTCAATCCAGCACTATTTTCTTCATTGAATTTGTTGTTCCAGCAGCTGTTGTCGGCTCCTATATCACATGTCTTCATTCCTCACCATGTCCTACCACTTTGTTCCCATTATCCTTTCAAGGCATCTGTTAATGAAGGATTGGAGTCTTTGATATAGGGCCTTTGTTGTTCTCCATGTCTCAGCTCCATACAACAGCACCGACTTGACACTGGCATTTAATATTCTAACTTTGGTGTGAATCTTGATCTCTCTGGATCTCCATATGTTGTTTAGTGTCAGAAATGCCAACTCTTGCCTTTTCAAGTCTGATCCTTTCATCTGCATCTGTACCTCTTAATCATTGTCAATTGTTCTGCCAAAATAGGTAAAAGTTATCTACTTTGTCCAACGGCTCTCCCTCCAGCACAATTGTTTCTTGTTAATTGTGTTTAAGGAGCTTGGTTTTCTTTGTAAATATTCAGTCCCAATTTTTCTGATTGTCCTTTTACCCTGTCAAGTTTTTCTTGCATTTGGCTATGACGGTGGGACAAAAGTACTACATCATCTACGTAATCCAGGTCCGCCAATTATGACCATAGTGTCCACTGAAAACCAGTTTTCTTTCAAAATATATTTTTGTACAAATAAATTCTGGAATTAGTGCATTTCCTGTTCGGTGATTAGAAAAGATAGAAGCATGTGAGATACATTGAGTTATAATTTTGGATATCTCTTGCTTTCATTTCATAAAAATTAGACAATTTGAATTGTCTTTAAAAAAAAAGCACATGAAGTGATATGATGATAAAAGTGCACAATGCATTTTAATTATGAAAATATCGATATGTCAAATAAACAATAAGTTCAAGAATGACATTAAGGACCTTGTATCCGTGGCACAGCCCCTGTGACAGCAGAACACATTTTACAGTCCTGCCCGTCGTATACCGACAAAAGAGGTAGCATTTAACAACAACCAGTGTCCTGGTACGAAAAGCTGTATGAAAGTGCACGGAGCCTCAATTCGACTGCTGCCTTCGTTAAAGTCATTGAAGATGAACAAGGAATAAGAAGAAAAGGTAGATAACAATGTCCAAAAAGTAATGATATTTTGCAAAGTTCATTGAATATCATTATTTCATATTAGATTATCAGATATAAAAACAAACCCAGATCTTTGAAGAAGGAAATGACAATAACCAAAACAGCTGGAGATTGAGGAGAGAAAATTTAGATGGATAAAACAGTATAAGGAGGAAGAGGTTAATAGAATAACCAGATGTACACTGATTAGAACCCACAAGGTAAAAGATGAATGGTGAGGTCATAAACACCTGGTGAAGATAGATGGAAGTTGAGGCCAGGGCAGCTGGAGGTTCATGGGCTGGGCTTAAGAAAATTACTCGAAATCGGTAGAGGGCAAAAGTTCCAGTCTTATTGAAACCGGTGGAGGACAAAAGTTGCAACCCTATTGGAAATCAGTGGAGGGCAAAAGTTGCAACCTTATTGGAAATCAGTGGAGGGCAAAAGTTGCAACCTTATTGGAAATCAGTGGAGGGCAAAAGTTGCAACCTTATTGGAAATCAGTAGAGGGCAAAAGTTGCAACCTTATTGGAAATCAGTAGAGGGCAAAAGTTGCAACCTTATTGGAAATCAGTGGAGGGCAAAAGTTGCAACCTTATTGGAAATCAGTGGAGGGCAAAAGTTGCAAGCTTTATTGAAATCAGTGGAGGGCAAAAGTTGCAACCTTATTGGAAATCAGTGGAGGGCAAAAGTTGCAACCTTATTGGAAATCAGTAGAGGGCAAAAGTTGCAACCTTATTGGAAATCAGTGGAGGGCAAAAGTTGCAACCTTATTGGAAATCAGTAGAGGGCAAAAGTTGCAACCTTATTGGAAATCAGTGGAGGGCAAAAGTTGCAACCTTATTGGAAATCAGTGGAGGGCAAAAGTTGCAACCTTATTGGAAATCAGTGGAGGGCAAAAGTTGCAACCTTATTGGAAATCAGTGGAGGGCAAAAGTTGCAACCTTATGATCCTAAGTAAACAATATAGCGTAGATCAAGTAGTTTACTATCTGTCATGGAAAGATCATGTTCACAATGATCATAAGTGATCAAAAATAACTTGAAAGCAAAATTATGTAATTGGCAGGCAGTGAAAACTTGGATTGGAAAAGGTGAGAGCTGTTGTCCTGTCTGTACAATATTTTCAGAAGTGCATCGTGGATTGGCTGTCATAGTGGGGTAACAAGCTGACAGTGTCTGGTGTCACCACACATTTTTATTTGTCCAGTTATGCTCAAAGATGACTGGTGTCAATTATGCTAAAAATCACTTGTGTCAATTAATGAATCGATAAGGAGTAGATGCTGGGTGTATATTCTGTTAATAGCAAAAATTTCTTTGATTATAGATATTGTATAGTTTTCATATGCTGAAGTAGATTGATGTGTGTGTGTGAGAGACATGTAGTGGTACCAATAGTTAGCAGCTGTTGCTGCATCACTCTTCTCATGTATTTTAGTTTTGTTTTTGGTTTTTTTGCATTCGCCTTATTTTCTCTAATCCCCAAGGCGGTGTGCGTTGCACTGTGGTTTTTATTTTGCGCCTGTCGGCCCAGTACATCCGACGTCAGCATGCATTTTATGTAAGGGTCTGCTTCCTCCTGCATTTTCTAAGGGTTTGCTTCCCCGGGTTAACGGCCGGGGCTGTGATGGGGATCAAACCCAGCACCTTCAGATTGTGAGCCGTGCCACTTAACCACTAGGCCACGCCGTCCCCGTATTTTAGTTTGATTGTGGATTCTAGTTTTTGAAGTTTAACTGTTAAGATCCTATATTGCTGGTAACCACTTGTTCTCATTGCGTTCGTTTCTCGGTTACTATCGTTGCCTGCCTTCTGTTTTGAATTCGTATGCAAAGAGAAAGCAGCTTGTAAGTTAAAACCAGTGCATTTTCACCAAAAAATTAGCGATTTATCTGATAATGAGCATGCAGGGCCATCAAAACGGAATCTGTTCGATATATTTCCCAAGCTAGACTTTGATTATGATAATAATCAATCAGATATTGAGATAGAGTGTGATAACGATGAACTAGATCTATACCACAGCAATGGTATCGTTGATGGTCGGGTCAGTTTGCGATGATCGTAGGCCTAATGTGAACGACACAGGGGATGCACATTCGGTGTGCACTGCTCACGATGGATGTAGCTTTTATTGTAGCAGGTGTGCACGTAAATCAATTTCTACTTTTTGCACACTAGCATGTTAAGAAACGCTGGTCTAGTTGCACATTTATCACCACTTTCCTGTTTTGGTTCAGTGTCATCTGTTTTCTCTCCCTCCAGATTGTCACAATTTATGTGATTTTAAATATTATAATAGGCATACATCTTTTGTATGCTAATAAAGACAACATTGAAGGGTATCTTTATTTCTTACTGGATAAGTTATCTTTGTGTTTCGTACTGGATAAACTGTCCTGTCTCAAGTTATTTTGGTGTTTCGTACTGGATAAACTGTCCTGTCTCAAGTTATTTTGGTGTTTCTTACTGGATAAGTTATCTTTGTGTTTCGTACTGGATAAACTGTCCTATCTCTGGTTATCTATGTTTCTTACTGAGAATTTCACTGTTTAATCACCATCTGTCTAAATGGATTCGATGACCCTAAAATATCATTGCTATTAGTAAGTAAAATAAAGGTTTATCTCATAGTAGCTATACTACTACCGGAGAATGAAGTTGTTAAAGACTTCAATATAATAAGTCACATCTTGTATGAGGTAGGGTGGCCAGTTCCTTTCCTCACTGCTTTTTACTTCCCTAATCGTGCCAATTTACAGCTGGACTGACTTAACTTACTTTCTCACTTAATGTTTTTGTACTGGTTTAGAAGACTCTGCAGAGTCTGTATACAGTTTCTTTTACACTCACTTGATCTAAAAATAACTGTGCATCCAATCTATTCTTGATTGCATTAATTGACCCAATCTCAATCAGCAAGAAATGTATTTTGTCTTTTGCTTTACACATCTACAATATAAACATTTCTTCTATAAATTATTTGTAATTTAGCCAGTAAAGTTTTAGAATTTATGAAAAGTTTCAACTTCTTATATGTGCCTTGTTGACAAAAACATCCCTAGTTATGTATTTTTATAGTAATATTGGTTATTTGAATTAGTCTGCTTATTTAGAAAGATTTTAAAGTCAAGAAATATTGGTAATGTCAATGATAAAAGAATAGGTTGTTTTTTTTTTAGAACATATGGTTGCTTCATAAACATAGAAGTGTACACAATAGATTATTAATTAATAGTTGTCCATCACAAGTGATGAAGACCACTCTCTTTGTTCAGCCGATTGTACAGTCGTATCTCTTGCTGTGTCCGCTGAAATGGGTGACTTGCGCAGTGATTTGGATTAAAGTGAGGAAGAAACTGCGCCTTTTTCAACCTCACTCACAGAGCCTAAGCTACCTTTTGCCAGTGGCAAGACATTCATCGAGACGACTGGAGATAGCATAGGATGCAGATTTTGCCTCAGGGTTACCACCGAAGCCTTTTCGTAAACATGCAACCCGCAGGGTAGAAAGGTGGGATGGCATCTAACGTAGTTTGTCGTGCCTTTTTGATAACCACAAGAGGTCGCATGGATAACACTCAGCGTGTGAGTGAGTCTGGCATCTCTCCCCAGCTGTATTCAGCTCATCATAGTAGCATCGAAAATTCCCACACGCCAAATTCATGAAGGTGAACCGGCAGAACTAACCCGTGAAATACGAAACAGGTATAAGCGTAGTGCCATTCAGCCGGCGTCCAGACCAGGATAAACGGATGGAAGAAATCACAACAACAAAAAAAATAACAATTATTAATAGTTAGTTAATTATTCGCACCTATTCTACACTGGGGTAACATTTTTAATGCTTGTGATTTTTTTTCATTATTCATTATATTTGTTCTTCAATAGAAGTATGGGGCTACCACTTTACCTTCTTAAGGGAAGTATTTATTTGCTCATGCAGTGGAAGTTTCTTAAGCATTTTGTTTAACATGATAAGGTTGCCAGCCCTATGCAAAATCCTCTTTGATCGCCTTTTTTGACAGAGGAAAGATTGTTTTCATAAACTCATGAAAGTGTTAAGAGCAGATATTGGTGGGGAGCATAGAGTAGCTTTGTATTCAACTTACAATGTATGCGATTAACAGATTCGTGAAGATGCTTCAGCGATGTTCCTGCGTTTCATATGAAATTATTCATGAGTTATCATTGCTGTACAGTTTGCCTGAGCACCAAATTCATAGAAATGTAAATTTATCTTCACATATTTGTCATTTCGTTTTAAAAGCCTTAGTATTTGAAAAGGAGCATTCGCATATTTGTTTGTTTCGGGGCAAAGGAAGTCCCATTTTTTTAGTTAAAGTTTTTTTAAAAAAAAAAAAAAATCATCAAGTTTTACTGTGGATTAGCTCCATGCTAAGCCAGAAAATTAAGAAATATCTACTTTAATGTAAGTATGTATTTTTTTCATACATTAGCTATGAATGAACTGAACTGTTTACTTTTCTTTTTGGCATTATTTCCATACACATTTGCTACTGATAGGGTAACTGCAGCTTATTTTCTTTGTTTTATTTAAGGTCTTGTGGTGACCATTTATAAATGAGAGTACATTTTGTACATTTATCTTTTTTTCTGTCAGTGTTGTTTAGTCTAGTTTATTTTCTATTGCTTTGTTGTGTGTCTAGTTTTTCTTCTGCAATTATTAATTCATCAGAAGTAACGATTTACAAGAACATTTTTCCGCTATTGATCCAATCTTTTTAAACAAAATTATACATACATATTCATTAACTAAATTATGCAAACATATTCATTTTTCCAGTCTATCGGTAATAAAAATTGGATTCTGAGACACACAAATGTGTCATGAAGGAACCACAAAGTGTGCCACAAATATTTGGTTGTTTTATAATTATTCTCTATTGAAAATTACAATACAGTAATAAAATCCCAAGAAGTATATGATGCAGAATTGTGGTTTTTATTAACCCTTTGTCAGTAAAATCCCTTTCCCCTGTGCTTTTGAGAAAATACGCACAATGTAAACATTTGAGTAAAGTTACTATGACAAAACTATGTGCTCTAATTTAGTTATTCTATCTAAAATTGACTGACCTGCTAATCTCCAATGTCCTACTTCTTTAGAGTGGAATATATTCATCAAATTTACTTGATAGATTATATGGGATACCCCCAGGACCGTAGTCTGATCCTCTGAGGAACAGTTCTAGCTTGATCCTAATAAATAGACGAATGGTAATACAAATCACACACAAGACACATGTTGTTGTTCAAATAACAGCTGATCCTTTTCAGAATGATCACCATCTAAATCCAATTTATCGGCCTCAAAATCATTTATATTACATTAAACGACTTGTTCTGTTAGCGTTTTAGAATGGCCATTTTCTGAAATTTATAAACCCATTTTCATCACAATAATGATCAAAATCATTGTGAAGACATGCTTCGTTATCTGCCTCGCCATGTTTGTTATTTCTGGAAATGTGTGTACTGTGTAGACGTCACTATATTATGGCCAAAAACCAAGAAGTACAGCCAAAAACTCACAAATAAATTAATGGTCACACCGTCAAACAGTGGCTAGGGAATGGGGTATTTACATACATCCCAATATATGGGTGGCACTGGTTCAAAAGGTTTAAGTAATCGCCTTTAAACATAACATTTTGGGGTTTATCCAGAGAGCCAGGCTACATTCTTTTACTGATACCATTATTTTGTCACCTTCAAGAACATTTTGTGCTATAGTGGAATTATAGTGGAATTTAAATAGATCTTTCAATAATATGTACACAAATTAGGGAATCTTAGTATTCTTCATAAACACAATTTATTTTGAATTGATCTAATTATTTTTGTGTTGAATAGATCAGATCGCTACGATAGTTCTAAGTATTGAATATGTCCTCTTATTTGCCATAATGTATCCACATTTCAATAATTGTCTTCATCATTTCCATTGTGTGGTTGACATTTCATTTGCAGAATGGTTATTACTACTCAGTTTGTTTTGTTTCAATTATGTTTGGGTAATTTCCTCACTTGCCTTTGGTAGGGAGGAGCAACACCATATAGTTTTCTTTATCTCAATGTTGTCAAGTTAATTTCCTTCTTCTAAAAAACAGTTTTCCAATTGCACAGATTTTGAATTTTTTGTATTTAATTCTTCTTTTACTTTCCTAATAGATATCTGGTTTTGTAGGTTTTTTTGTGCGCGACGCTTGTTTACATTATTTTGTATCGGACCATTTATGAACAGAGATTATTGTTGTTGTATTCCTTTCACATGTCCTAAACTTCTCTCTTCTCCCCCCTTTCCACATACATACATACACAGAGTCATCATTTTCTGTTTGCCACTTGTCTTCATCGTAACAAATCAAATTTAGTTTTATCAAAGACAGCATAGTATGGGGGTCATCATGATTAGCGGTTTTTGTTTGTTTGTTAATGACAGCTGATACTGGGGAGGGGTACATGGTATACAGAAAATGCTTAGTGTGCATGACTATCTAGTCCCTTTTCATTTCAAATGAGACATAGGTCCATCAATGCTGCCGACTCTCTTGCAGGAGGTCTGTCAAAGCACTATTGGGCACTTATGCAGTAGTGGTTTCTGTAGCAATTCATTTTACATGAAGAGGTTGCAAGCTTCCTGCACAATCCTCTTTAATCACTTTTAATTACATGCTTTGAGGGTTTCAGTGATTCTATTCATTCCTCCCTGAGTGATATCTTATTATGCATGTGTAAAAACAAGTAAGGAGTATTGTGCATGGAGCTAGCAACTTTATGTAAATGATAAGCAATAGAATAACCACTACTGCAAAAGGACATGTATATTTTGGTGCTGGTTTCCTACAAAGATGATGGCTTCTATTTCAACAAAATAATCTGTTGGATAATGATGATTAACTATATAATTATTCTTTTAATCTTTGTCACATGGTGTAACATTAGATTTGCTAAGTTGCCAGACAGAATGGATTATTGTTTCTCAATCTAAGCTTTGAGGACAAACCTCTACTGTTGAATACAAGACAACAAAACAAATCATTTTGTCGAATCTTAATAGAAACTATATAATGCTTAGTGTTATTAAGCTTAATTGCATATTTCTTGTGTCCTAGCTTTGTGTACATACAGCTGAATGTGTCAGAAGCGTGCTTGAGATATTTCAGTAATAGGCTGAGTAAAATTTGTCGTTTCAAAAAAGTGACTGAAAACGCAAAATGTTAAAATGCAGTTTTACATATGAACGGTCTTTTATTGTTATAACACGAAACTGTATATTAACCATAGATGTAAACTTATAATGGCTGCCCCATAATTTGTGTGGGTTTTTTAACAGTCGCGTAAATGCTAAATACTATTTTTTACAAGTCGATTGTCCCAAAATAAAATTTTTATAAATTATGTCAATCATCATCAGCACTATCCACTTATACTCGTTGGATGAGTGGGGAGGTGTAGTTTTCTGTCGTTTGCCAGCTTTATCGCTTATGTTGTCATTCCGTGTTTCTTCAGTGTCTCACTGACACCATCTATCCATCTTTTACGTGGTCTGCCTCTTGCTCTGCAAGTCTGATGTCTGGTATTGTAGATACAAGTAGCTGGTAGTTTTGGTTGCATTCTTGTCAGGTGTCCGGACCATTTTATTCTCTGCCTTTCTATGTATTCAGTGTTGCACCCACCGTCTGATTATTTTGTTCTTAATCTGTGGCCCTGACAGCCTTTTCTCAAACACCTCATTTCGCATACCATGATTTTTCTTTCTTGTGCCTTAATGGAAGTCCATGTCTGACACTGGTAGCAGAGAGCTGGTATAAAACTACTATTTATCAGCTGTCTCCTTGTCATCACTGGAATGTGTTTGTGTCTTAGTAATGGTGAGAGCTGATTGGAAACCGCATTAGCTTTTCGTGTTCTTGATACCACCTTTCTATCTAGCCTTCCATCTTGTGTGAACACGCTGTCCAAGTATTTGAATTCACTGACATGTTTACGTTCTGTACTTTTTACCTGTATATTTAGTGTTTTCTCTATTCTACTGATTTTCATTGCCTCAGTCTTTGCTGTACAAATCCTCATATTATATATATATCGCAGGCATTGTCAAGGGCTTTCAGATGTTCTTGCGGGTTTTATTCATCAGAATGAAAGAGACTGATCATCTGCATAAAGGAGCTTGTTCATTGTGGTGGTTTCTGGTTTTGCTTCAGTTGTTATTTGATCCATGTATACAATCACGTCAATATGCGTAATAATTCAATTACCGGGTGTCTGTTAAGCATTTCTAAAACAATTAGAGCCTACAAAATATAGTGACCAATTAATTTTTTTAAAATGTGCTTCCTGATAATTTATATCTTACAGTGACTGAGAAAGGTCGCGGGTTTTTCAGTTTAAAATAGGTAGCAGGCATTACTTAATACGTTACGGCTACAATATTTGTGTAAATCCACTGTTAATATATATTATTAGAAGCTAGTATGTTCTATATTTAGACTTCATCCAAGTGGTACCCGGGTTGGTAAGAATAGAATCGGTGTAACCTTCCACGCATGTCACGGTGATTAGCAACCTCATAATGTAAAACCATGCTGAAACTGCTACTGTAAATGCACAGATACAGGCTTCCTGTACAAGCATCAGCTTCTCTGGTGGCCCTATGCTTAATTAGGAGTGAAACGGTGATTCATCACCATTTTTTTTACAAAGTTCTTTCTCTCCAGTTGGGTTAATATTGGTCTGGTGCGCGGGTTCTGGTTCAAGTTTACATCTATGTTTAACTTTTGTACTTTTTAGTCACTATTAGTGTTCAGTTTTACTGCAGCTTCATTAGGAGTGAAACGGTGATTCATCACCATTTTTTTACAAAGTTCTTTCTCTCCAGTTGGGTTTATATTGGTCTGGTGCGCGGGTTCTGGTTCAAGTTTACATCTATGTTTAACTTTTGTACTTTTTAGTCACTATTAGTGTTCAGTTTAACTGCAGCCTCCTTCCCAGTACTAACAGTTTCAAGAATGTATGAATGCTGTAACTTTGTGGATATGATATTGAACTAATTTGTTCACATTTATTTTGCTTCACGTGTATAAAAACAAAACATTGTCACATTTATCATCCTCACCATCATGTTCATCATATTTATCATCATATCATTATTGTATTTGGAGAACAGAGAATTGTAGCAAAACAAAAATAATAATGTACAATAGCAAAGTCACATAAAATGGTAATATTATCTGCTGTTGTAGATTGAGTGTTTGAGACCTCATTGTACGAGATGTGTTCAAATGAAGCCGGACCTAACAGCACCAAGTGAACATACATATTATGCGCATGATGACGTCACTTCTGATGTAAACAGTACATACCAACCGTCAAGTTTGCAAAATTTAATTATCCTCCGACTCATAGTTTCCTCAGCAGACCGTTGAAAACATGGCGGGTGTGATTTGGTTTCTAACAGCTGAATGATGTCGACCAGTTGACATTCGTCACAGAATACAGATAGTGTATGGTGACAAAAGTGTGTCCAAGACAACAGTGAAGAACTAGACAACAAAGTTTAAAGGAAGGACGTGAGTTAACGAAAGATCTTCCGAGACCAGGTCAGGCGCATATTGTTGCGTCCGAAGATACCATCGCCAAAATAGATGCAGCAATTCGGGTGGATCGTCGCCAGAGCTTACATTCGACACACTTTTGTCACCATACACTGCCTGCATTCTGTGATGAATGTCAACTGGTCAACATCCTTCAACTGTTAGAAACTGAATCACCGCTCGCAGATCAAATCTGGACGGGTTCCGTATCACATCCATCATGTTTTCAACAGTCTGCTGAGGGAACTATGAGTCGGATAATAATGAAATTTTGCAAACTTGACTGTTAGTATGTGCTGTTTACACCAGAATTAACGTCATCATGCACATTATATGTATGGTCACTTGGTGCGGTTAGGTCCAGTTTCATTTGAATATGCCTCGTACAAGACATCAGCTTTTGTGAGTTGGGGTAACCCTGTTCCTCTTTCTCACAGTTTTGCCTTCCCTAACTCAGAAAGGCAATGCGTCCCATACCACTTATTGCCTTTGGGGATTAAAGTGTTGGAAACTCATTGTACGAGCTCTCCACTTTTGAGAGGTGGGATGATCAGTTCTTCCTCAATGCCTTACCTTCTCAATTGTTAGTCAGGTACCAACTTACAGCTGGGTATGTTGGAACATATCACAAAATGTTTTATGTACCCTGTCAGTTATGCTAATATCCATCCCATTTACACTGCTTAATTATGGAGCAGAAAGAAAAAGGAAAGAAAGAAACAATCATCATGAAAATTCACATTAGTCATTTCATGTTTTTCCCTGTAAGTAATTTATCTATATTACGTGTTAGTTTTCAAGTTCACTTCGTATCTTGGAAGTTGGCACTTTTAAAAATGACTTGTTATTATATATTATTATTCATGTTAAATTGGTTTCCAGTTTTCTCCCCAAAATTTATGTAAATCTCACCACATAGAATTGTATGTAAAATGCATATTTTTATTGTCAGTGTTACTATTATGTCATAATTGTTTTATTATGATGTTTTATGTTTTGTAAATATTTGTTGTTACTTTGTGTAAGTGAGCAGAAAAAAAAACACAGGAGCTGTCTGAAAATATTGAGCCCTCTTGATGTTTGTCCGAGGAAATGAAACAAAACAAAACAATTAGTAACTTGTGCATTTGCTTTGTTTCACTTTTCTCATTTCGTGGAAAAAATGTTGCACTGTTTATTTATTGGTTCATTTTGTCACATGGAGAAGTTGATTCATATATTTGTTCTGTTCTTGCATTGCTTCCAAATCTTACGTTTTGTGTCAACTATAATCAAAATACTGTATTGACTGCAATATTTTGTTTTACTTATTTCTTTTCTTTTCTCCTTTTCTATTCTATTTTTTTTGGTATTGGTATACTTTAAAAATGTACCACTCGGAAGAAGAAAAAATTGTACGATTTAGAACGTGTCTGAAAGATTTTAGGAGCCAAGAAATTGAGCATTAGAATGTGGTATGTTGTTAGTCTACAACCATCAGATAAAAACAAACAATTTTGTTTAATGTCTTAGCAGAAACCATTTATTTCTGTAGAGTCCCTTCTTTGCAATATTAATACAATCATTTTTATATGGGCTAACAATAGCTAATAAATGCCATATGAAAAAAATTGTGAAATCTTATTTTGTTTTTCGAAAAAATATGCTAATGATATGTGGCATTGCAACTATAGGATTTGTTTTGCCCCAAAAATATTGACTGGTCTACTTCCTCATCTGCGTTCGTCCTAAAAAGGACATTTGTTACATTGTGTTGTAGTTTACAGTGAAGCTGATATATCAGCATCTTTCAGCCAGACACATCCGGTTTTGGCACTGTATTTTTGGAACCAGGTTTGCCTTTGCTCATCAATACCTATTCTCAGCCAGTTTGAATGGATTTAGTCTGTTTCCTGGGTAGCAACTTGAAGCAGCATAAGGGCTATCAGCTCATTCACTGACTCTGGCGTAAGTAGCCAGCTGTGAATTGCTGACTGCTATCAGCTCATTCACTGACTCTGGCTCAAGTAGCCAGCTGTGAATCGCTGACTGCTATCAGCTCATTCACTGACTCTGGCGCAAGTAGCCAGCTGTGAATCGCTGACTGCTATCAGCTCATTCACTGACTCTGGCACAAGTAGCCAGCTGTGAATTGCTGACTGCTATCAGCTCATTCACTGACTGGCTCAAGTAGCCAGCTGTGAATCGCTGACTGCTATCAGCTCATTCACTGACTCTGGCGCAAGTAGCCAGCTGTCAATTGCTGACTGCTATCAGCTCATTCACTGACTCTGGCGCAAGTAGCCAGCTGTGAATTGCTGACTGCTATCAGCTCATTCACTGACTGGCTCAAGTAGCCAGCTGTGAATCGCTGACTGCTATCAGCTCATTCACTGACTCTGGCGCAAGTAGCCAGCTGTGAATTGCTGACTGCTATCAGCTCATTCACTGACTCTGGCACAAGTAGCCAGTTGTGAATCACTGACTGGCTCAAGTAGCCAGCTGTGAATTGCTGACTGCTATCAGCTCATTCACTGACTCTGGCTCAAGTAGCCAGCTGTGAATTGCTGACTGCTATCAGCTCATTCACTGACTCTGGCGCAAGTAGCCAGCTGTGAATCGCTGACTGCTATCAGCTCATTCACTGACTCTGGCGTAAGTAGCCAGCTGTGAATTGCTGACTGCTATCAGCTCATTCACTGACTTCCGCCCCAAGGATCCACTTCTTGATAATAAGCTTTCTTCCTTTGTGCTGTAAAGTATGAGTTGTAGGTTACTAAATCAAAACGGCACATTTGGTGGGAAATGTTTGTTTGTGAGTTTAAGTCGTTTGGCATGGCACTAGAGATTGGGTCTTTTGGTTAGATGAAGGCATAAGATAATGTTACTGGTTACTTTTGTCTTGAAAAAGATGTTTGATAGTTTAAAGTGAGGCTGTGATATCTGCGCCTTTTGATCCAACACATCCTGTTCAATCATGACATTTTTGGAATCATGTTTGCCTGCCCTCTGCGATCCATATTCTCTGCACCATATTACACAGTGTAAATTCTTTCCAAAGCTGCCACTTGGTGGTGGAATATGGTCTTGGTTCGCTATGGTTAGCTGACCCTGATGCAAGCAGCCAGCTTTGAGTTGCTGCCTGCTTCTAGCTCATTCACTGCTGCATCTTCAGCCTCTATTGGTAGTTCCATAGCAGACACTGCTGTTAAAGATAAATGGTTACATACTTCATTGTACTAGGCATCAGTTGTTTTTTTCTGAGGCAGAATGGCCAGTTTCCATCTTATTCATCACCTCGCCATTCCAAACTATTAATCAGATACTATTTATTGCTGGGCAGACTGTAGTTTGTCAAGATTGGGGATTGAACTCAGACCCTTTGCCACTTGAGACTAATGCTTGAACCACACTGCCACTCAGAGAAAATGAAATACCGACCTACTGGTTGTTAAAAATTTTATCAATGCCCTGACCTGAACTCACAATCAGTGCTTAAGAACTGTAGTGTTTGTAGGAAAGTATGAATTTGATGGAGAGTACTTTACTTGACTTCTTCCCTTTCTCAACACACGCTCGCTGTGACATGAGCAACATGGTGTGTAATCTGTCTATATTTTACAAGACAGCCTGTGATTACAGTTAATTTATATTGTCAGTGACAATAAGAAATGATGATAGTTGCAGGTTGTCCAGATACTTGGACTTCCATTTGATATCAGATAAAGCACTTGACGCGGAAGTTCTAGTGTGACTTAATCATTTGACCTGAAAACCTATAAACTTAAAAAAAGCACATTACATAATGGTTCTAAACTTTGTGCCATGTACCACTAGGCCAACGGGTGACAAATTTGTTTAAGATCCAAGTGCCAGGTAAAACATGTAGAAGCCATGCATAGTTTTGAATTAAAAGGATATACCGCGATGGGGAAAATTGTGCGAGTAAAAATGATACTGGTCCTGAAATGCGACATGGTGCCTGAGATTTGTTGTACCCTGTCCTAGGCAGTCTGGTGAAGTATTTAGGTCCATTCTGGTAGTTTGCTGGAGCATGCGCACCACTTTCAAGGTCTGGTAAGCCTGTGAATTCATTTGGCAGTCTCACAATAATATTGTAAACACTTTAAATAAAATTATGGTGAATTGCAAATAAAATAAATTATATTTAAATTCAGTTTTCATTGTAACTTTTGTTTAAATAACTTACCATAATTAAATAATAAATGAAGCTAACATCAAATATTGGGTTAGGCTGACATTTTTTTTTAAAAAGCTAGTTTTTTTACTTATGTATTGTCCGTAGTTACTTACTTAGTCACTTCTCTTCTACCCTGGGTTGTAGAGATTTACCAGAAATAACACTAGGCTATACCTATCTTACTCTTAGCTTTGTTTCAGTCTAGTCCTCTGTAAATTAAAGACTGTCTTATATTGTCTTTCCTGCGGACTGGGATCTCGATCCTTGGCTCTTTCTTTACAACGACTGCCGTGGTAGCCTGCCTTCTTTCATTCTATAAACAAGGTCAAACCACTGAAGTTGAGATTGCTCCACTTAAGTCTGCAAGGGCTAAGTTTTGATCTCATTTTTATGTCATATTGTCTATTGCAGACCTTGTTACTTGGACCACCTTTCTTAGATATCTCATTTCTGAGGCCTTTTTATATGGTTATCGATATTTGATCAAATTGTCTAGAAATAAATATTTTTTTTTGGTTTTGTTTTCGGTAAAGATCAGTTTTGTTTTTGAGTCAAGAGACATAAAAAGACTTGGAAGAAAGTTGTGAAATGTCATAATAATTAATTGACAAAAAAAAACACCAGGGGAGGGCCAAAATATTTGAAGTACTGATAGGTGTAGGTTAACCCTATGAGAAGTGGCACTCAATAATGCTGTCCATGAACAGAGTAAAGTGTAAGAGATCAAGAAATGTGTTTAAAAAGTAATACAAATGAGGAAGAATTTAAGAATTTAATTTGTCAACCTAAACAAACACAGTTGCTTCCCCCTCCCCCTTCTTAAGTTCACGAAAACCATGAAATCTATCTACCTAGTCAGTGGATCCTAGAGTTTAAGAACCTCTACGTTGCAATACACAGTTTTACCTTTCTAAGTGAATGTTATTTTTTGTCTCTCCTAGTTTAATCTGTATGTGCAGGTTAACTTAACTTAAGGTTATGGTATATCATATCACTTGTTAGTTTCTTTCATAAATAAAAAATAATTTATAAGGTTAGGATTTTTTTAAAGTTTTTCACAATTAATTTTGAATCGCAATCTCGGTAAATGGTTACAGTCCTGGTACAGCGGCCATAATGTACGTTGCCTAGTAACGGTGACTGGAATCAAGTTGCGTTTGGATTAATCTATTTCTTGGAAAACGTGATTGTTTGTTTGTGTGTGTTTTGTTGCGTGTAGTTTCAGAGGGCTCAAATAAAAGTATTTGTCAAATGTTCTATTGTGTTTGTTTACTGTGTTTAGCAGTTTTTAATGTATAGACTGGTTCATTGATTCTACTTTTCGTTAACTACAAGTGAAGCATAGCGATACCATTACCATCAGAAAACCGGTCTACAGTGTCTAAAATAGATAAGAATTCGAGGTGACTTAATACAGGTTTATAAGATAATCAAAGGAACGGATAAATTAGACTATAACAAGTTTTTTTCAAAATACAACCACCAACAAGAACAAGAGGGCATAGCTACAAATTAACTAAAGAAAGGTCCAGATTAGATACAAGGAAATATGTTTTAGTCAGAGAGTGGTCAATGCATGACATGCATTGCCACAGGAAGTAGTGGAAGCAGGGACAATGAATGCATTTAAAAATAAATTGGATGCGCATAGCTTTTAGAGCAAGGTAATGTAAATTAAACTGATTGTATACAGACTCCGCAGAAAACCAGTATACAGACGTCAAGTTCAGTTATTACAACTGATCTCGTTACGGAGAGCCTGCTTATTGATACGGAAACGGTATCCAAGCTTTTGCAGTGCGGTTTCGCAGCAATAGTTTTTCTTTGAAATTGGATATCTTTTTCTTTGCATTCAGTTTCATATGCTCATGCATTGCCATCAGATGGACAGTACTCATGACGTCGTTTGTATCACACAGTTTGTCTTGCGTGCTTCTTTCTTCAGGCCACGTCTTCTCATTTGAGTTTTAATGCATTGGGCATGTTTGTAAAATGGGTCCTGGTATTTGGAGCCTCCTCCTTATTTTATGCACACTGGTATGTGCATTTAACCTGCAATGGCCTGTTCTAAGGTAGAAACCTGTTGTATATTGTTCCCTGTTCAGTATGTTGGTATGGTCTTGTCGGTGTGTGTTGCTGTTTCTCTTTTTCCATCTTCACTCGTTCTCAAGTTCCCACTACCAAGCCCAGATAAGGGCTTTGCAAGTAGCAGGATGTTGTCCGGAGAACAGAATGCGTTGGGTCGTAGTTTACAGCTCGTGCACTGCTCAGCGTCTTGATCCCTTTTTCCAAAAGCAGCCATCAGGATAACGTACATAGCAAAATGGAGAATAGACCACCCTGGCCACATAGAAAATAATGCATATAACCCCTCTCCAGGTGATCATTCTCCGGCTACGCACAGGACAAAACAGACTAATATGTCATCTGTATAATAAGTTCAAGATTGGCACTACGGACCTTTGTGCCTGCGGCATAGCCCCCATGACGCAGAACACATTGTCCAGTCCTGTCCACTGAATACCGACAAAAGAAGTAGCATTTGGCAACTGCCAGTGTCCTTTCACGAGAAGCTGTACGGAAGTACACGGAGCCTCAAGTCGACTGCTGCCTTCGTTCTAGTCATTGAAGTGGAGGTCCGAAGACTAAAGAGGCAGGAGATCACTTTTTTTCCTTCTGAGAAAGGTAATCCAAATAAGAAACAATGGGGGGAAAATGTTAAAGTTGATTGAAGTTGAAGTTTAATCAAAACTTTAAAATGGGTATGGTCAGATACCGCACCAAATAAGAAACAAGCACATAATCGAACAATCTCGAAACCCGGCCCTTGCAGACAAGTGGAGTAATCTCTCAACTTTGGTGGATTAGCTATGTCTGCAGAATGAAAGAAGATCTACTACTCCGGCAGTTACAGGAAGAAAAGAGTCAATGATCCAGACCCTCAGAACGGCCAAATGTCCGCTGATATGACAAAATACATAGTCTATAGCAGAGAAAGACGGCGGATAGAATAGTCTGGCGTTCTTTTTGGCAAACCTCTGCATCACAGTTTAGAAGAGGAGCAAGTAAGATTTTGCATGATAAAGCTACTAGCCCTATGCACGACCCTGTTTAGTTACATTGTACTAAAGGATTAAAAGGTTACATCAGTTCCATTTGTTTAGACCAGGAACCACTGGTAAGTGGTAGGGCGTACTGAGCTTGTTACCTGCTATCGACACTCTCAAGTCGAAGGGGGAAAATGCTGCAAAGAAGTAAACTTGACGCCCCAACTGATTAAAAATGTGAGACCTTTATACAAATGAAGTCTCTAAACACTTCATCCTCGACAGCAGCATCTTTTATGAGACGACCTTTACAACCTCACTCCGGTGATGGGGTAAAAAGGTAAATGGTGTCCTGCAGCAAATTTAACCGTTGGTCAGGAATGTGTGAGGTGGCCAGTTCTCTTCCTTTTCTTCCATAGGCGCAACCACTCATTTACAGCTGGGGCGTGTCTGTTGTTGGGGTTAAACCCCTTGCCTTTGCCATGAAAAGCGAGTGTTCAACAACTACACTAATCAGACGCGCAAGTGGGTACATTTGGGTGCGACGATATTATTGTAAGCATTCTCGCAATAGTGATGCGCCATTCAATGCAATTGGTGGCGATTCTTTCCTGGTCATCAAGGTTAATACCGCACTGGATCAGTGATCTCTTATGTGTCCTTGTACCTTTTCCCGCTGTCCACCACTTGCTCTCTTGACATTTTTAATTTCATCATAGAGTAGCTCTTTTGGTAGACGATCAGAGACATGATGTATCAAGAATAAATGAGGCTATCCAGAGAGGATCGTTCCGCAAGTCAGCTCACATCAACCGTTCTTTAGCTGCAGTGGTCAGCGATCCATAGCTGACTGCTAGCGTCAGGGCCAGCGAACCAGAGCTGCCAAGACCCTTCTACACCTTCACGCGGTGATCCTGGATAACAGGCTGCAGCAGGGCAGACTGGCTAAGAAGAAGGGATCGAAGAGGGAATGCTAACCCGGTACTCAAAAAATGCTTGCTGAAGTCGGATGTGTTGGACCGAAAGGTGCAAATATCGCAGTCAAGCTGTAAACTACGACACAACGCATTCCGTTCTCTGGACTACATTCTGCTACTTGAGCCCTTTCAGGGTTTGGTAGTAGGAGATTGAGAATGAACGAAGCCAAGCCAACCTCGGGGCAAGAAGGTGTTCTTTTTCCATATACTAAGTGCAAGAGATTCCGAGTGATTTGCTGGGGTCTTTGTGTATGACAGACACGAATAGCGCCACTGCCCTACATAGACCATGTCGTAAGAGGTGACTAACTGTGTGACATGGCATAACACCGATCATGGTTAGGTGGTTTGTTAAGAGCAGCATTAATGGCGCCTTACAGGCTGCCGGTCAACTTTGCTTATGTGTTTGAGTCTATTAAGATGGACTAGCACATCGGTTAACCACCATCTGCGGCACTTGTCCCAACACAGCGGAGTAATAAGCTGCTTGAGCCTAGTCCGCTAAGCAGGGAATCCTCGCCCCGGCTACATCCAGCTCACGTCAGAACTGTGACCTGCACAGGGGCATCCACCACTGTAGAAGTACAGGTCGACTAAAAAGTGTAACTGACAATTCAAGGCTCAAATTGGCTTATTTAGTCATCTTCGAACTCATGCGAACAGTGAATGTGGTGGTCCGCATTGATTGCACTGGACGAACAACAGGCATTGTGTATAAATACAGATGTTCTGCCGAAGAAGGATGTATCGGACCGAAAGTTGCGAACATACCAATCAAGCTGTTTACTTGCGACACAGCGCATTCTGTTCTCTTGACTACATCCTGCTGCTTGCAAAGCCCTGTTCGGGGCTTGGTAGCGAGAGATTGAGAATGAACTCAGAAGAAGAATACAGATGTAAAACGCAGCAAAGGAGCGTTAAAGAAAAGTTTACAAACCGAAGAGCAGCAACTGATAGACTTTTCATGGTCAAAAATACTATAGGATTCCACCATAAAAGAGAAGTATGTAAATAAATATACTTACTTACTTACTTACTCACTCACTCACTCACTCACTTACTTACTTACTTACCTACTTACATACCTTCCTACCTACCTACCAGGGCTGGCTGCTTGAATCAGGGTCAGTGAACCGGGGCTGGCTGCTTGAAACAGGGTCAGTTAACCAGGGCTGGCTGCTTTAATCAGGGTCAGTGAACCAGGGCTGGCTGCTTGAAACAGGGTCAGTTAACCAGGGCTGGCTGCTTTAATCAGGGTCAGTGAACCAGGGCTGGCTGCTTGAATCAGGGTCAGTGAACCATAGCTGACCCAGACCCTATTCCGTTTCCACGTGGCGACCCTGCAAACAGGCTGCACTAGTGTAGTCTGGTCAATTGATAGGGACCGCAGTGGGAATGGCAAACCCTGGCAAAGGCCATGTGAAATCGGATGTGTCAAGGCAAAAGGCTCAGAAATCGCAACAGGGATGTGCAGTACGATACACAATAACAACATTCAGGACAAACGCTGACAAGAAAAAAAGAAGAAGAAATAATAATACGTCATGATCTGGAAACTCAGCCTCAGCTTGAGTGGGGAAGTCTCACCTGCTGTGGTCAGACCATAACTGCAGAATGACAATTGACCGAATATAGCGAGAAACCAAGAACCAGGAAACCAGACTCCTCACACGACGACACAAAACCCACAACATAGTCACAGAAAGATCTATGACTAGACATTAACCAGGTGAACAGAAATAGAGCAGATATAATATCATGGCATTCTCTGCGGCACATCTATATTATCCCAATTAAAAGATGTAGTGACTAATTAAATATGTAAAGTCGCTGCTATAGCGGGAGAAGTCAGGCATTCGCCTCTTAAGAAACGAAAGCGTGAGTCCTATTGGAAACGTACGATAGACTTTGAACTCCCATGTACATGTACATGTGAAATAACCATTGGCAGCCAGTCTGATAAAATTATGATCCCGGTAAAACCAGAGCTGATAAGACCCTTCTACATCTCCACGCGGTGATCCTGGATAACATGCTGCAGCAGGGCAGACTGGCTAATGAGAAGGGATCGAAGAGAGAATGCTAACCCGGTACTCAAAAATGATTGCTGAAGTCGGATGTATTGGACCGAAAGGTGCAAATATCACGGTCAAGCTGTAAGCTACGACACAACGCATTCCGTTCTCTGGACTGCATTCCGCTAGTTAAGCCCTTTCATGGTTTGGTAGCAAGAGATTGAGAACGAACGAACCCAAGCCAAATCCCTACTCAGTAAGGGCCTGTGTGACTGCCAAAAGGAGGTGGTCCAGCCTAGTCTTACGTCCCAGACATTCCATTCCATCTTATCTCGGAATGTCCTATCTAGTTTTAGGCTCACGTGGCGGGAAAGGGTATGGCATTGTATGCATTCACAGAGTAATCCAGAAGGTTTCCTAATGAGCAGGGTTAAATTAATATTCTCCTGGATCAAGATGCTGAGCAGTGCAAAGCTGACTGCTAGCGTCAGGGCCAGCGAACCAGAGCTGCCAAGACCCTTCTACGCCTCAATCCTGTTATCCTGGATAACAGGCTACAACAGAACAGACTGATTAAGGAGAGGGGTTGAAGAGGGAAGACTAACCCGGTACACAAAAATATATGGTGACGTCGGATGTGTCGGACCGAAAGATGCAAATATCGTAGTCAAGCTGTAAAGTACGGCACAGCGCATTCCATTCTCCGGGCGACATCCTGCTGCTTGCAAACCCCTTTTCCGGGCTTGGAATTGGAAGTTGTTTTTTTTTTTTATATTTGCGTTCGCCTTATTTCTCTAATCCCCAAGGTGGCCTGTCATCCCAGTGCATCCGACTTCAGCATGCATTTTATGTAAGGGTTTGCTCCCTCCTACATTTTCTAAGGGTTTGCTTTCCCTGGGTAACGGCCGGTGCTGTGATGGGGATGAACCCAGCACCTCCGAGGTGTGAGCCACGCCACTTAACCACTAGCCCAGTTTGAGAACGAACGAACGAACGAACGAAGAAGAATGTATGTTCTTGGTTTGTCCAGGCAATCCGTGCATATCCGCACAGTTTGCTCAGTGATCTAACCATTACAATGTTCCTCTCTAATGCATCCTGCCATAAAAACAACTTTGTTGATAAGATGCGTGTCAATGTAGTCTACTCTCAGACCAAATGTGCAATCCTGGGCACTGGGCGTGTAACACCACAAGATAAATCGTAATGTTGTGTTGCAAGCCAGGTGAAATTATATATATATATATATATATATATATATATATATATATATATATATATATATATATATATATATATATATATATATATATATATATATATAAATATATATATATATATATATATATATATATACATTATTTGAATAAAATAAATCTTTATGGTTCAAATGTGGCTTGTATCCGTTCGTTCTCAATCTTCCGTTACCAATCCCTGAAAATCATTTGCAAGTAGCCGGATTTAGTCCAGAGAGTGGAATGCGTTGTGTCGTAGTTTACAGTTTAACCGCGATATTTGCACCTTCGGTCCAATACATCTGACCTGCAGGCTGATTCAAATTTGATATTATTTAGTTCACCGTAAGAACTGTGGTCTAACCACTTTGTCCGATCTCGAGTGTTCTCAGGATGAAGTAGTGTATCGCGTGCTGAAATTGGATGTATTGGGCCGACACACGCAGATATCAAAACACGTTGTAAACTATGACACAGCGTCACAAATGCCGAAGAAGAAGAAGAACTGATTTAAATCTACGATTTAAGGTAACCAGGGTCTGTGGAACATGATAACAACAGTCCTTTGTCGTCACATGCAGATAAAAGAGCACGTGATTTCAATTATGCAGACCGAAGTGCAGGCATGTTTCTGACCTACTTAAACTATACTACAGCGTTTATTACTGTTGATGGGGTCCATCGGTTGAGGGCTGGGGAAATAAAAGTATTTTACCCCTGACAGTCGCTACGTACTCTACCGGTTAGATTTGTATTTATAAAAAATAAAATCTACATCATAACGAGATTTTTGAACGCACGCCCTCGTGGTAAAAAACCCGACCTCTGAACCATTTTCCCCGTCGTTCCATTGACCTACTTATGAAATGTGCTAAATGCTAAGGAAGAAACTAGGTCACCTAGGGCAGCGGGTCATGAACCTTGGTCCAGATGGATTATTAGAGAGTCGTCAATTTTATCTAAGTCGTTCCTGTGGCAAAGAGAATATGGGCAGTTTCCTTCCTTGCATGTCGTAATAGGCGTCTAAAGAAGGTTATGCGTGAGATTGGTAATCTTACTATGTTAAAAAAAAACTATTGCAATAAACCGTACTGCTAACGGTTATAATCACTTTCTTGCAAACTGGCTAAGGGTGCGATGGGTAAGTTTGGTAAGCAAAGGCTTGTTTAATCGTTGTCAGGGAATGAAGTTGTAAGAGACTTCAGTACACTGGTACTAAACCGCAGCTTGTTTGAGATAGGTGGCCAGCTTATCACCTCGCAGTCTTGGACTTCCTCTATTTCCATGCCAGTGAACTTATCTCTGTACCTATTTGGGCAGCACATTAGACACATCAGAAGGTGCAGATGTAGTGATCAGACTTAGTAAGGCAAGAGCGGCATTCATGACACTAAACAACATATGGAAATCCCAAGAAATCAAGATTCACATCAAAGTTAGAGCATTAAGCGCCAGATCAAGTGCTGCTGTATGGAGCGGAGACCTGGAGAACGACCAAGGCCATACAACAAATATTCGTTTTTGATGAGAACATTTCCTAGCATAAGTTCCCCATGAGGACAAAATATATTCAGCATGTACTGAGTTTTTTGTATGTTTAGTCTTTGACCTACAGCTATGCTAGTTCCGTTTAGTCTTTGACCTACAGCTATGCTAGCTTCGTTTAGTCTTAGACCTACAGCTATGCTAGCTTCGTTTAGTCTAAGACCTACAGCTATGATAGCTTCGTTTAGACTTAGACCTACAGCTATGCTAGCTTCATTTAGTCTTAGACCTACAGCAATGCTAGCTTCGTTTAGTCTTAGACCTACAGCTATGCTAGCTTCGTTAAGTCTTTGACCTACAGCTATGCTAGTTCCGTTTAGTCTTAGACCTACAGCTATGCTAGCTTCATTTAGTCTTAGACCTACAGCTATGCTAGCTTTCGTTTAGTCTTAGACCTACAGCTATGCTAGCTTCGTTTAGTCTTAGACCTACAGCTATGCTAGCTTCGTTTAGTCTTAGACCTACAGCTATGCTAGTTCCGTTTAGTCTTAGACCTACAGATATGCTAGTTCCGTTTAGTCTTAGACCTACAGCTATGCTTGTTCCGTTTAGTCTTAGACCTACAGGTATGCTAGTTCCGTTTAGTCTTAGACCTACAGCTATGCTAGTTCCGTTTAGTCAGACCTACAGCTATGCTAGCTTCGTTTAGCTCATTTAGGCACTTCTCAACTTCTTTAGACACTGTGACTGGGGATGATTATGTCACCCGCAAACCGTAGATGATTAAACATTTCGCCGTCTATTTTGATACCCATGTCCTCCCAGTGGAGTTGTTTGAAGACTTCCTCAAGGGCCGCCGTGAAAAGTTTGGGAGAGATTGTGTCACCTTGCCGAACGCCAAGGTGAATCTGCATTTTTATCGGACGGTAGAAGAGCGTGATGTTGGTTGAGCAATTCAAATGTATTTCCCCTATCAGTTGAACATTTTGGTCATGAACACCTTAGTTTTTAAGGGCGTTTGTAACTACATCTCGTGGGGAAAAAATAAAAATAAATAAGCAATGATGATATTGGGAATGGGAAGGGAAATACTGAAAGACATACAAATTAGGCAAATGAAACATTTTGGACATATAATGAGACGAAATGCTATACAAATACAATGGATATAACGCCAAGTATCAACCATGTTGTCATATGTCAATCCTGGAGTATGTTCGTAGGTGACTGATCAAACCAATCCGAGCTCGAAAGCCGAGAACAGAGCAGAGGAACACTGTCTGGCAACATATGAGCACTTGTCTGGACACCATTGTGGGCAATGTAAGCAGCACAGCCACACCACGAATGTTTTGTTTTTTAACACTTTATTGAGTCTTGAAAATACATTGTTGGAACTCGTTCTTCTGAATCAACCGAAGTTAGTATTAGTGCCACAATTTTAAAAAAAGGGACAAAACGGGACTGGATACACGTCTGTTCAAGCTGCATGAGGACAACGGTCCACAATAAATAAAAAAGGGACAATCCGGTTAAAAACGGGACGTCGGGTCACTCTTGACTAAGGGAAACATTATACTTTTTATTAGATAAGCTGAAAAGTGAGGTTAAACTCCCACGAACTATCTCTCCACCTTCTACCAGGGCAGGTGAGGACATCATGCTCGTTAGCCTGACCGGGGTAGTAGCAAGTCGACCTTATTGACCTTCATCATTATAATTAGCCAATGCCAGGTTACATTTTCTACCACGTGACCTAGGTGTACCAATCTCTTTATAGTTGATCGGCCTCGTTTTCAATCTCTGCGTTCTAGCCGCCATTGCAGCAAGGTTTCCGGCAAAGTCAAGGCGTTACGGCTTGCCAAATTTTTATATTAACTTGATCATTCAGGAAACAGAAAGGTAAATTTTCAAAGCATGCAGTACTTAGCATATTTGAGTAGTACTTTTATTGTGTCTATTGCTGTTAAAATAGTGTTTTAAGATACTCAACCTCGATGGCTTCCTTTCTATATTATGAAAAAGCGGAAGTTTGTCAAGATCATGCCGGGGGTCAAATCGGTCAGATGCAGTTTACACAAACATTTGGATCTAATATGTAATGTGTATGCTTGTGTACCGTGCGCATTAAGATGTGGACAGATTGTTCTTTCAATGACCAGATTACTGAAGTCAAAGAAGTAGACATCTAAGTTATTTTCCGAACAATTATTTCGACATTGGGCATTGGCCACACAGTCACAGAATTAATATTAGCTGTGGGTGTCACTCAGTGTGAGCCAGTGGTGGAGCTCTTGTCACTCACTCACTACTTGTCAGAACCTTACCTTCTATTCAAAAAGCACATCTTTCTCAGTTGGACGTTCACATAAAGTCTTTTGTCGTAGATGTATGGAATCAAAGGGGAGGGTAAGGAGTTATACTTCAAGCATCTCAGTGAAGTGCGTGTGATGTCATAGGATCTTCCGTGTTCTGCTAGGGACGAAGCACACGCATCCAAGTTGGACACTCAGATTATCTGTGGCGACGGCACATCTGGCATCCCCTGCTGGAGTGGGTCATGACATGGATAATGAAGATAAATGAAAAACCACAAATATTTTGTCTTACACAACCACAGAGCTCTGAACTAAAGGCTAAATGGGGAAAATCTGCACGTTGATGAAAATCATAACCCTAACAATTTAGATACTACATTTGATCGATAGTTGACATGGACAACACAGATACCTGATGTATTAAATGCAGAGAATGACAATCATGAATAGCTTGCTGGGCAGATGATAGTGTGTTCTTTTTGCATTCAGGATCTTTGGTCATGCTATATCTGCGGGCTAGTTGCCATGATAAAGTTTGAAGTCTTTACCAGGTCAGAGCACCCCACAGCTTTTGTCTCAGCTCTGCATGCTCTAGCCAGGTCTGGTACTACTTTGCTTCCCCCTGACAACTAGGTTACCAGGCTGCTTGGGTGGGGCCCGGCAATGCTCCTACCCGGTTGTAATGTAAACGTGCAGGGGCGACACCATGATATCCTGTTAAAGAAGCTGTACACTGGATGCGTAAGACCAGTACTAGAATATTGCATAGCAGCATGAACAACTGCAGCCAAATCAAACTTTCAAAACCAACAATGCGGATAAAAATGGTTCATTGGAGAACTGGGAACAATTATGAACCTGCAACCAATAGAAGACAGAAGAGACAACGTGTGAAATTCAGAATGCTGATAGACAACCCAATGTACCAGATAATAAATGGATTTGGAAGGGGAAGACATTGGTGAAAAAATTAAGCAAACAGAAAGAAGAGCCCTAATTGTAAAGCACATAGTCACCTTCTCTTCACCCAATCATCTGGATTCATGTATATACAGATAGACCAGCATCAAATGGTACAGAATAGAGATAGATCTTTATAACCAAACACAAAGATGGCTATCAGTGGCGACTGGAAACTTTTCAAGTAACTTCAGAGCAGAAATTCTAATGACGAATGAAAAGTCAAAGTGGTTGTCGTACTGGGGAGCCAGAAAAATAGTGATATTCATCAACTTGATCATGGGTTCATGAGAGTTGTGAACATAATGGGTTGCATCTCATTGCAGTATTTTTGGCAATGGAGAGGCTTACACAGAATGTGTAAAGCTATCTCAACCTGATATAGATATAACTTATGAAGAGGTTTATCAGGTATATAGGAACAAATGAGAATCAGCACACAGGTCATCAACCATTACCAGCTCAGCATAGGGGAGCAGGTAATAATCATTAGACTCCACACGTCACAGAAGACTTGAGATACCATCTGTTCAACAAAGTTTAGGACACAGATAAATGTGTGTCTGTGGCACTGATAAAACAAACTGCAGAGCAACTGTTTCAAAGGACTCCAACATATGAGCAACAGAGGAATCACGTGTCGCTATCACGGATACTATTCCCGAACAAACTCTGTAGAGATGCCAACCAATAGCATCAGGCTAACCACTGCCCTTTTTTTCTTTCTAAAGATATATTCAAGTTGATGCTTGAAAGCATATAAAGAAGAAGAATAGGACATTGATGTTATTCTTATAAAAAAATGTTGACATGAAGAATATTCTGATAGGATATAAAAGTTGACACTGTCCATGGTCTAGGCCTGGAAGCTACCATCAGTTTCAATGACAGACTTCTTTACAAGCAATATATTTCATGGTAAGTCGACCCCAAAACAAGCTTTGAGTTTCATTTGCATTTACTCGCTATTATATATCACAAATACTGGTATATATTTTTCTGCAAGTGCATACATTTTTCAATATAAATTTAACTTTCTATTTTAAAACGTATTAAGGAATGTAATACTTATAAAAATGTATATTTATATGCATAAAATAGTTACCTTCTTGCCCTAGGAGTAGGAGGATGAATTTCTTAATATGCGGCTTAGGATGTAATGGGTTAATCCAGTTGTTCCCAAACGTTTTCGGTTTTGTTGGTGTTCCCCAAATAATAAAAAATTAAGTGGGCCTTTTATTTTTCAGATGTCTGGACAAAAAGTCAAGTTGGGCTTTGTAGAAAACTTTGCATTGTCTGGCGCAGCAGCTGTCATCTCAAAATCTGCAGCTGCTCCCATTGAAAGGATTAAGCTCCTTGTCCAGAATCAAGATGAGATGATCAAAGCAGGCAGACTGTCAGAGCCATACAAGGGTGTGATAGATTGCACAGTGCGTACCTTCAGAACAGAGGGTTTTCTGCCCTTTTGGAGAGGCAACTTGGCCAACTGTTTAAGATACTTCCCTACCCAGGCTCTCAACTTTGCTTTCAAGGACACAATCAAAGCTGCTTTCAAGTCAGCACCAAATGAGTCCTATGTAATCAAGTTCACAAAGAATATATTCTCTGGTGGGGCTGCTGGTGCTCTTTCCTTGTGCTTTGTCTATTCACTCGACTATGCCCGAACCCGTTTGGCCAATGATGCCAAATCTGCTGGCAAAGGTGGTGGTGAACGTCAGTTCAATGGCATGATTGACGTCTATTCCAAGACCTTGAAGTCTGATGGATTTGTAGGCCTGTACAGAGGTTTTGTCATTTCCTGTGTAGGAATAGTTGTTTACAGAGGCTTCTATTTCGGGCTGTACGACAGCTTGAAACCAATCCTCATGGCAGAAGATGCTAGTATGTTACTTTCTTTTGCTCTTGGCTACACTGTCACCGTTTCATCTGGACTGCTGTCCTATCCTATCGACACAATTAGGCGACGCATGATGATGACCTCAGGCCAGGCTGTCAAGTACAAGGGATCCATCGACTGCGCACTTCAGATCATCAGGAATGAGGGCTTCATGTCCTTGATGAAGGGAGCAGGAGCAAATATCCTCAGAGGTGTGGCTGGAGCTGGTGTGCTTGCAGGCTTTGACAAGTTCCAGGCACTGTATATCAGTTGGCGTGCAGGACTTCAATAATTTCACTGCTTAGTATTCCTTCACGGCAGTTGTGTTGAACAGTTTATACAATGTTCTTTTGTAACATGAAATTAGCAAAACGAATGTATACATTTTTGACAGGCTTGATCAGAACTAGATTTTGATGCCTAGATTGATAAATAAACAGTTATGAAAATATAACACACAGAACTATGGGAAATATATCATATTGTTGGATAAAGTCATGTTTATTTTGTACTCTACTTGTTTTGTCATTTACTTGATAAGTTAGTTTACACGTGTTTTTTTTTCTTCCTAGATAATCTAAAATTCAAACATGCCACACTGGTTCCATACATGTGTCACAAAGCCATATCCTGTTAGCTCAAAATGTGGTATAAGTGTAAGAGGGGCATTGAACTGTAAATTTGAAATGCTTCAGCAAAAGAAACAATGCTGATAATGAAAAGATAAAACACCAATTAAATCTAATTTTTCGATAGGACGTTTGACAAATTCCATTGTTGAAAGATAAACATGTATGTGGTAGATCAGAAACACATTTTGACCGAACAGTGTTTATCACGCATAAATGCATGTTTTACTGTGGTGCGACTATTTGCCATCACAGGGATATCAAATTATCATAAATGCATTCCTGGGGCCAGTAACGAGTAATGACATGTAATGCAGTCATTGGACTAGTAACGAGACTTAATTAATGCGACCCTTAGAATGGTTTGTGACCTCCGCCATAGTAAAACGTGTAGTTTTTTTGGGGGTATCTGAAGTTTTGATTTTAGACCATTTTTCTTTTACTGGATAAGAAAACTGTTTTGTGTTGTCTTATTTATGTAGTAGAAAACAAGACATCTTGTGATAGCACACAACAGCGAACACTTTTGAATGTTTAATAGAACGATTTTTCATTTCGCAAAAGTGTAAGTTTACCTTCAAGCACATGTTTGAAGATAACTGTCTCCTTGTGGTTGTGTGCATTTGGTGTGTCCAAATTATTATCCTGTTCAGAACAAGATAAATACTTTAAAAATTATTATTCTGAAACCTCCTTATAGACTTCTGTTGTTTGTATATTAAAAAAAAAATGTTTGTAGTTTGTGAATGCCAGTGAAGAGAATGAGTCCTGCAGAACACATGCAGTAACAAACCAAATGGAAGCTCTGATGCTAATAAAGTAGCAACAACACTGGTTAAAACCGGTATATTTTAAACCCTAGGAAAAATACTGGACAACAGAACGGAGTGAAGTAACAGGTAATTTGGATTCAAAATATCTCCAGGTGAATTATTCGCAGCAAAGTGAATAATGGGATTCGGATTGGCAACTTTACTTTTCTGATTGGTGGATGTGTTTTCAGAGTGCCTACAGCAAACTTGAGAAACTTACTGTACACAATGTTCCATAAATCTGGCCTTTGTGGAAGAAGCAGTTTCCCAACATTGAACACCTGATATTCAAAGAGGGGATGATCACTAGTTTTTGGGCACTCTGGAGTGTGCTGTGATTGAATTCTGTTCATAAATGGGATGTGTTAGGGTCTTAGCTGGAAAATGGTGCTCTGATCCCTCTTTGGCATGGATTAACTGTATAACTATTTTGACAAGTGGTTGGTGATAATGAAGTCAGAATCTAGGGTTACTTGAATAAGATCAGGTCCTACAGTGTCGGTCTTCTAAAGCTTGAAGTGCAGACATTAAATCTGTAAAAATATTTTGGTCTCTGACGTAAACACACATAAAACCATATACAGATGGGCCCCACCCATCATCATCATCTCTTCACTTCCATGTGCTGCATGAGCATATTTTCGTCCAGTCAGCAGTGGCTCTTCAGGCTACATCTTTATTTGGATCAGCCTGCAGCTATGTCCTCACGAGATATCAGATTCATATCTAGAGCCTTCATGTCCTGCTAACATGCGGCTTTGAACTGCAGCTGTTCTTTCAGCACACGCCAGCTGCCCATAGAGAATATCTTTGGAGATGCGACAGTCTTCCATGCAACGAACATTACGCAGTCTTCGTTGGCGAAAGTATTAAATAGATGTCCATAACCAGCTTCGAATGCATATGCATCATTATGTACATATATCCTTTCATCGAGGTAGTTATCAATAATTCTTTGAGCTGCTCGCATGAGTAATTGTTTTATCATCTATTTATTTTGTGAGTGTTTCAAGTTTGTCGTAATGTGTATTTGACTGCTCTCTGTAACTTCTTTCTTGAAGGCAAGAAAAAGCTAGAATGTTTTCAGTCTGTTGCATGAAAGAAACAAAGTGACCTTGTTGAAGTTTTCTAAAATTTTTGGCATGGCTTTGAGAAATGCCTGAGGAGGGTCACCATTGTTATTGGAGTAATTGACATGGCCAACACAAAAAAACTGGATGGGACCCACAGAGGAAGAGTATGGAGGTTAAAGAATGACGGAAAATGAAACGGTAGTCAGAGCTCTGAAAACACAAAATTAGAAATTGTGGAAAGCATCTGTTGCATTACTATGTTCCAAGTGAGTGCATGTAAAGTAGAATTTATATACAAGTCAAAAGTGTGCTGAGCGTGGAGTGGCTTTCTTAGTTTGAAAGTAATCGCAAGAAACAATATGTGATAGAATTAGACTGAAGAACTAGCTGCTTATCTATCGAGTTTGTGCTTAATCTTCATCTTCGTCATTCATTCTCAATCTTTTTCTACCAAGCCCTGAATAGTATATTGCAAGTAGCAGAATGTAGCCCAGAGAATGGAATGCGGCGTGTTGTAGTTTACGGCTTGACTGCGATATTTGTGCCTTTCAGTCCGACTCGTCTAACTTCAGCAGGAATTTCTGAGCACCACGTTAGCTTTCCCTCTTAGATTCCTTCTCCTTAACCAGTCTGCTATCTTGCAGTGTTATCCAGGATCACCGTGTGGATGTGCAGGAGGGTCTTGGCAGCTTTGATTCCGCTGGCCCTGACGCTATGGGCTGCCAACTGCTGCAGCTCATGTGCTGCTCAGCATCTTGATCCTGCCAGTCAATCTGATTATAGAAGCTGTTATGAGAATCATGAATGAGAGTTGGGGAACCTAACAAGGATTAAAAATGTTCAAGGATCTTAAATAATGACAAAACAATTAGCATAGCAACCTAAGTACATGAACAAATAAAGAGGGTACATGGTACATTATGATTAAATTAGTCTGAAAAGAACAAGAATTTCAGTCTTGTATTATCCACTTGTCGTGGGAGAGCCGTAGTTTTCTGTCCAGGGCCAGGTGCATTGCTGAAGTCGTCCTATGATGATTTAGAATATCCGCAACATTTCCTACCCATCTAGTTCTCTGTCTGCCATGGTTGGAAAAACCTGAACTCCGTGCACATGGGTAGTTGGTCAGGTTGCATTCGCATTAGGTGGCCAAACGACTTGATTCTCTCCTCGTCAATATATTCAGTGCATGATCTTGCTTCAACTATTTTTCTCGCATCTTCATTACACATTCTGTCTCTCCTAGTTACATGGTTTTCCGAAGGCATCTCATCTCGCATGTTGGGATCTTTCTCTCTAGAGTTTTTGTTAATAAAAGTCCAAGTTTGGTACTGGTAACAGATAGTTGGCATGGCATGAATGTGCTGTTGATCAGCATTCTTTTTGTGGCATGTGTATGTTCAGGTGTTTCAATAATTGTGAACGCTGGTTTGTGTTTGCTTTTTGGCACCTGATCTCAAGTCCTCTATCTAAACCTCCATCCTGTGGGAAAACGCTATCCAAGTATTTGAATTCCTGCACTTGTTTGATCTTGGTCCTGTTTACCAAAATGTTTACCAGACTGACAGTAATGGTGCAAAATGAACTCGGCTGTATGACTTGGAAATACATCAAATGGAGACCTTCACCAACAGATGTATGTCTTGCATAATAATAATAATAGCTGTCAATTGACATCATTCTTGTCACAGATTTCCCCGTTGGATGCGCATGTGGCTGAACAGGGAAATGCAGGCACAAAAACATCTGCTTTGACTGCGCTTCTCCAGTCAGACCTGTTTTGCGCAAGACATTCCCAGGTCATAACATCTTACAACTTTTCAGTGAGTCCCTCAGACTGTCTTTAAAATGTTTCTTTGGGTGCCGCTTCTCAAGCCGTCCCTCTCTCAGCTTGCTGTAGAGGACCTTCTTTTGGGAGTTGTTTGTCTGATATGCGAACGAGGTGTCCAGCCCATCCTGGTTGTGCTTTTTCTAGCAGTGCGTGGATGCTGGACATGTCAGCCCTTGAGAGAATCTCGATGTTAGTGACACGATCTTGCTATCGAATGTGGAATATTCGCCTCAGGCAACCTCTGTGGAAGTGGTTTAACCTCCTTGCATGTCCAGATTATACAGTCCAGCTTTTGCAGGTGTAGAGTAGGGTTGGAATGATGGTGGCACGGTAGACTTTGAGTTTGGTCTTGACTCTGATACCACGATGTGTTCCCACACAATCGAGCACATTCTACCAAAGGCCCTTGTTATTCTGCTTGCCACCACATCATCGAGGCTGTCAGATTTTTACAATGTGCTGCCCAGATACATGAATTTATTTACGACATTCAGCGTCTATCCTATAGTCTGCCGCCGACTATATTCTGGTTTTTTGCACAGCATGCCTGTTGCTGGTTGGTACATGACCTCTGTTTTCTTGGCATTTATGGTTAGACAAAATTTGTGCAAGTGGTAGAGAACCTGTCCATTCCCACCTGCATGTTCAGTTCTGAGTTGCTGTTCAGAGCTTACATATGTCTTAAAATACTTGTAGTAACACTAGGGCAGCTGGAGATAAGACAATCCAAAAGACGAAACATTGCAGCATTATTGTGAAACTAGTAACAGCGCGCTTAATTTTTTATCCACTTGAGGTGTAGTTTTCTGTTGTGCGCCAGATGTGTTGTCAATGTTGTTATTCCATGTTTCTTCTGCGTGTCTTCTTCACTGCCTCTTGCTTCGCTACTATGTCTGTTATTGTAGATCCATGCAGCTGGAAACTTTGGTTACATTCTTGTCATGTATCCGAACCATTTTATTCTGTCTTTCCATGTATTCGATACACAGTGTTGCACCCACTTTCTGTCGTAATTTTTCGTGCTATGTCCAACCTTGTTACCTCGACAACCTTTCTTAAACACCTCATTTCGCATACCCTGGCTTTTCTTTCTTGTGCCTTGGTGAGAGTCCATGTCTCACACTGATAGCAGAAATTTGGTATAAAAATACTATTTATCAGCTAGGTGTCTCTTTTGTGTCCATTGGGATGTGTTTGTTTTAATGATGGTGAGAGCTGATAGGAAACCATTTGCTTTCTGTCTTCTTGATTCCATCTCTCTATCCAGCCTTGTATATTAAAACCTCGCTTCATGCAGGCTTGGTGTTGAATATATTCCATTTTTTTGCCCCTTGCGGAACAGAATAAACACAAGTTCCTAAAACCTTTACATAGTAAACAACAAAAGATGGGCGATCTAAGTATCGGTATCTTTAAAACAGACATATTAAAAACTTGGAGCCAAGAGAACCATCATCAGTTAGCTGCTCTACTTCTACCCTTTGGTATAGAGGTAATGTATGTAAACTTTGAACAATGAAACAAAATATTTTGCAATAATAGAAGTGTGCTCAATGAGAATGCTACACATAGCACGGACTACTGAGAATTAAACTGTGATATAAATGTTAAAGAAACAAATTTGTCTATTAGCTGTCTAGAAGGGCTTTGTAACAGATGGACAGATCAAGGGCAAGAGAATTGGAGAAAGGCGGGAAAGATCAAAATCTGGGAAAACAAGCATCTGAAGTATTGAAATGCTCCTGACTGATGTGTGACAGGAACAACTGTCACCATTTCTGTTGGCTGTTGATTTGGTTTCCACCATGGTAACCTAATGGTTTATGGGATTATTGATTGATTTGGTTTATGAAGAATACAACTTCAACCTATGGATTTCTTCTTCATGCGCTGGCAGACGTCGACTTGAATTTATTCAAAGAAAGCAGCGGCCATCTTGAGACTGTGAACACTGCCATAGAGCTTGTCTAGTGATAGCCACATATTGTATATGCAAGATTGTTTGATCTCTTATATGTGGCCATACCAAGCGAGTTTTCGTATTTTGGCCATTGCCAAGAAGGCTTCAAAAGGCCTAATTGCTGTTTTAATTATTTATCTTAATTCCTCATTTGTAACTAGGTATTTTTATGTGACGTTTAGAGGTCTTTGAAAACATCTCATCTCCAAGACATATACCGGTATCCACCCTGTTCCTCATATATCAGGCAATTTTCCCAGTACCACAGGTACATTCATCAGTAGCATCTATCTTCAGTTTATTGAATAGATGTTACCTTAGTCTGTTGTGGCCTGTGCAGAGTTTGAAGACCCATCACCTGTTCTCTTCTGTTCAACTGGCAATAAACCCCTTTTTTTTGTGTAGCTAGAATGCTGTGGTTCCCATTTGTCCATGTACCTAGTCCCAATCAAGCTTTTGAACTCTTCGTAGGTCACACTAGAATCTGGTTGTGGTAACTTTCCACCTTATTTTGCCAGTCGTCTCCTATCCACCTTGAATGTTACAGTGGGATGGTACCAACTGTACTACAACTTTTCTGGGTTTGGACTGCTGGCATAGTTGGCAGAGTACTGATCTTAGGTCATTAAGGTCTGTAACCAATACATTTGACTGGATGATCTAGACTTTTTAATCACTTGGCTCTTCTGCCTCACAACCAGATACTTCATAACTGGTCGCGCAGGCATGGAGTACATTAATCATCAGTCCCACTTGACATGACACACAAGAATACTTGACACTTTTCTGCATTATTTATTTCTGTGTCTATTAGATAACACACATTCAAAAGTCATTAGAGTAAGGAATACATTTATTATCTAAGCAAAATCTACACATGTTGCCAACAATATTTACAAAACCGCAAATAGCTGAGATGGAATACATACTAGGCATGAGTTGTACTTTATACTTACAATTTAAGTACTGGTAATGAACAAAGATATGAGAACTCAAAGGTTTACTGAATGGCGAATGTAAACAAACTTCAGTTTGCAAAGGAGATGCTCTTCTAACAAACAATGCATAAGACTCCTCCTCCTTCTGCGTTCGTTCTCAATCTCCTGTTGCGGAGCTTTGCAAGTAGCAGGATGTCGTCCGGAGAATGGATTGCGTTGTGTAGCTAATTTACAGCTTGACTGCGATATTTTCCCCTTTTTGTCCGACACATCCGTCTTCGGCAGAACATAAGACTCAAAGACATCAAAACGACTTGTGTTTCTGATTTCCATTCGAGCTTAAAGCTGCATTGATGCTCTCTACTTATTTATATTTGGGTCATCTTCCATCTAGCGCACTTACAATTCATCCTAGGCATTTTATGGAGAAACAAGATGGCGAACGCGGAAATGCACAGACACACCGGTTTCTCAAGCATCTATAGCAGTGTTTCTCAACCCAAACTGAGCCGGCGCCCCCTTTTTTAAAGAAAATGTATAAATGTCTCCTCACCGCAACAATCATGCCTCTCGCATTACTTTGAATCATTCGCTTTCACTCATTCATTACACGATTGATTTGTTATTAAAAAAATCACTTATCAATTAAATTGAGTGTGATCCCTGCGCTTCGTGTGACACAGCTAACTAACAATATCTGGTTCTATATTTGTTAAAAGAAGCCTCAAGTCTCCCCTGTCATTTATTTGCAATCGGTTGCGTTGTTTTTGCAGCGGCATCACAACAGAACTAAACCCTTTTTCTACTAAATATGGTGTTGGAAATACTGTAATAAGCATTTTAATGTGTTGCCAAAGTAGAGGATAAGACATCCTAATCTGCATCCACAATTTTTCATAATGAACGTTACTAAACCGTGCCTTTGCCTCAGTCATCTTCTGTTCTTGTGCGTTAGTTCTCAATCTCTCGCTACCAAGCCCTGACCAGGGCTTTGCAAGTAGTAGGATGTAGTCCGAAGAACGGAATGTGTTGTGTCGCTAGTTTACAGCTTGACTGTAATATTCGCACCTTTCGGTCCAACACATCCGTCTTCGGCAGCATAGTCATCTTTTAGCCCAATCAGCTCTTTTTGGAGATGTCTACTAACAAGTTTCATGTCTGTTTCAAACGGATGAATCACCCATTCTGTTATGTTGAGATCCTGCAAATCTTTCATGGAGATGTCTACTAACAAGTTTCATGTCTGTTTCAAACGGATGAATCACCGATTCTGTTATGTTGAGATCCTGCAAATCTTTCAATCGGTCCATCATATCATTTTTAACAGCCTCTAAATGGCAATAAATTTCCTAATCTACATCTTTCAAGCTGTTCTTGTCTAACTGCTCCAACCATGGAAACTGATTTAGTTCACGACGACCGATATTATTTTTAAACAATCCCAATTGGCTGATGAATCACATAATAACTCCTTTAACTTTGATAAGATTGATGTCGTTCTCATGTAGCTAAGAAGGACATCATTTAAGTTTTCAAATATATCTGAAAGATAGGCCACGTCTTTATGGAGTACTTTAGTTTCATTGCTAAGCTGTTCTTTCATTGAATCAAGAAACTCCATAATGGTATAAAATAATGCCCAAAATCTTTTAAAACAATTGCTTTTGGACAGCCATCTTACTTACGTGTGTAGGAATAGCACTGATAACTACACTCGTTGCACATTTGGTGCCACCTTCTTTTAAGAGCGCCAGAAAACCGCTATAGCGACCATCTGTCGCACATGCTATAACATTAGAAAAAGGAATGTGTTTTGTAATGAAATATTTGTCAATGATTTCAAAGATCGACAAGCCCTTGGAATCTGTTGTCAGTAATTTTAAGAACATTTCTTCCACAACTTTTTCATACTTCACGAATCTAACATATGCGAGGAGCAAGGCTTCATTGTCCTTCACTGTGCTTTCATCAACTGTAATGAAAATTCGGTTGATTGCAAATTCTGACACAGTTGATTTTCAACATTGCCATCTCATCAATTCTTCTAGACAAGGTATCATTGCTCGGTGGATTAGAGGTAACTATTTCACTTGAATTTCTTTTCCATCATGGTACTAATTATCTCTCGTATAGCTGGAATTTGAAATTTTCTACAATACTGTGTGGCTTACCACATTTTGCAATCAAGTGTGCTCTCCTGTAAGATACAGTGAGGCCTTTATCCTTCTGACTTGAAGCTGTTTTAAGCATAAAAATAACACTGTTGCGGCTTTCAAACTTTTGCTTTAAATCCGGGAAGCAAGAAATTTTCTCGATGACTTCATACTTAATTAATTGCTTCGTTAAAAAACATGCGTTGACACAATATACACATTGTAATAGTTCATTTGTAGCGAAAGGTACAAACCCGAATTTCAAATAATGAACTGAATATTATCGGCATTTTACCTTTATTTGTGACATTTTAAATATATAACGGTTGTTAATGGAATAAATGCAGTTAAATCACCACAGCTATATTTTCTCTTGTTTATTAACTCGGGTTGAAATAGTGCTATTGGGGATTACTTTGATTGTGACATATCCAGATTTTGTATAGTTGTAGAGACGATCTACGTTTGAAAATTAATTGAGAATAAATATCAGAGAACAATTATTTCGCTGTCATTATTAATATTGCTCAAATACAGTCACTGACATGATCGAGAATAAAAAAAAAATGCCCCTCAATAATTATGGTAATCAAAAACGCCCCAGGACATTTCTAAAATGCCCCCGTTGAGAAACACTGATCTATACTGTCCTTAGCCAGCTAAGACAATGATGGCTTGGTCATGTTTACCACATGGAAGATTTTCATTTCCCCAAAGATATTCCTCTATGCTTGTAAGACATGGACAATTACAGCTGATCTGCAGCGGAGGATACATGCCTTGTAGATGATATGTTTCCGAAGACTTCTAAATGTCACATACAAAGACCGAGTTACAAATGAGGAAATAAGAGAAATAATTAAAACAGCAATAAGGCCTATTGAAGACTTGGCAACGACCAAAATACGGAAACTCGCTTGGTATGGCCACATATAGAGATCAAACAATCTTGCTTCTATAATCCTGAACAGACAGGTCCAATGCAGATGAAGAGATACTCCCAAAAAGAGATGAGAGGACAATATAAAAGAATGGACCAATCTGTGACCAGAAGAGCCACAGACAGCGGCAGTTGACAGAGGTATGCTGTATGGGGTGTCTTCATGTGTTCCCCCAACGATCTCATCGATTATGGGATGACCTGACCAGAAAGATCTTCTCTATGACAAACATTCAGCCGACCACAGCTTAGATTTAAAGACGTGTGTAAATTGGACATGAAGGAAGGCACTGGACATAAGTCTGGCATCCTGGGAAGATGAAGCTGCAGATTGAAAAGCTACTGCTTTGTCGAACCGAAAGGTGCAAATATCATAGTCAAGCTGTAAACTAGCAGCAACGCATTCCATTCTCCGGACTACATTCTGCTACTTGCAAAGCTCTGTTCAGGGCTTGGTAGCCGGAGATTGAGCATGGCACAGAGTAAGTAGAAGCTCGTGCAACACAAGAAAAGTGATTCATTATGCCGAACCCTCACAGCCGCCTTAGGTGAAGTCACAAGGTCTTGCTGTATTTTCTTCCTTAACTTGCTGAAACTGTACCCAAGATTCATGTTCCTCATTTTGGTTTATGTGGTTACCTACCAAGTTTTCTTAGGTATGCCTTCCTGGAGCCCATTGTACGGAAGTTATTTAACATTTAGTGTAATGACTCCTGTATTCTTGAGATTAATATTCAGGACCACTTATTGGACCCCTGAACACGTACTTCAAGAATGCACAGCCCACGAAGAACTAAGATGCCAGATGAAGTAGAACTATGGGTTCACCGTTCAGATCTGTAAAGGACTAAGGACTTCATCCTGATGATAGGACTGGTCATTTAGTATGATCAGAAAAACCCGAACACAGAAGAAGAAGAAGGCTATATAAAATTAGTTTTTAAAATAATCTATTTGTGACATAACCTATCCAACACACTGCACAGAGATGTCCGTACCTAGGGCCATCCTCAGTTCTAAAAATCTCCTTCCCATGCAGACGTTAGCAATGGGATAAACATTATTTTCTTCGTTCTGTTTTAAATAGTATAAACAGGGTCGAAGATGCAGCACTGAATAAGCTGACAACAGCCTGCGACTCATAGCTGGCTGCTTGCTCAATGTTGACGAAGACCCTATTTCGCCTCCAAGTAGTGACCCTGGAAATAGATTGCACTAGTTTAGTTTAGCTAATGGAATAGGGACTGGTGGAAAGGCAAACTCAGTACCCAAAAAAGTCAGCTGAAACTGGGCGTGTTAAGCTGAAAGGTGCAGATATTACTGTCTGGCTATAAACTATGACATAGCCCTTTCATGTTGAGCGCCGAAGAAGAAATCAGTTACTTTGAGAAAAACAGCTATCCAGGCAGTCAGAAGAGAACCGAATTAACTCAACAACTATCACCATACAACTACGACAGGGACAGATCACCATTCTTCACCTCAGGATGGAGAACAGCAAACTGAATAAACACATGTATTAGCTCCAACTGTTCACATGTTGACTAAATGAAAAAAGACTGCTCATCATGTTTTACAGGCCTGTCCACTGTACAGCCAGCATAGGAACTTACAGGTCTTATAATTGAACACTAGACTCAATTCTGTTAATGGAATTAAAGTGGAGTTTCAGACAATGGTTGAGTTCGTCACGAAAACTTGTCTTATGGTGTAAATGTCAAAGATGCAATAACAAGTACAATAAAGTCAAAACAACATGTTTTATGGAATTCTGGTATTCAAACAGGCATGCTGTTCGTTGCCGAAAGCTATCCCTACTAGGAAGTTTAAACTTACTAGACTTGAGAAGGCATAAATAGTTTGAGAGGATTTTTGAATTTTGTTCAGGCAGCTGCTGTTAAGCCTACTCTTTTCAATTTCTACCTGGTAAGGGATCTTTAATATGCTCGACACCGAACACAGGCGTCCGATCTCACTACCCAGATATCAAGGGAATTTTTACCAGCAGATCCATGTGAAAAAAAATCACGGTCTCTATCGAGGTGAACATCCTACCTCAGAACCAGAGTCTGGGGTTTATATGGGAAAATATGAAAAAATTAGCTATTATAAGAAAAGTTGCGCTATACCAATGAGAATAACATTTTTTATTTGTTTGTTATTTAGTAAGGTTTAACATTATTTTGGCGAAAGATGTGTCCGTTCAATTACAGACAGACCCATAGAAAAATAGTTGGCATCTAGTTCTAATCTCGTATGCAAAGATAACATGTAAATGTTTAAATATAAACTTATGTTTTTCGGTACAAGGTTTCATTTATTCTAAGACATGCCCAGTACAGATCAAAATTTGATAGATTAACAGGTCGCACTTGTACAGGCTGTCTGCACAATCCCACCTCTATAGGTTATGACCACATAATTGAAATATAAGTTCAAGCAAATGGACACCTGTCAATGTCAAGTTAAAAGCTTGTAAAAAGGTAGAATTTCAGGATGAAGTTAAATATTGAGTAACAATAAAATTTAATACAAAGTGAACTGGATGAAAGTTTCACAGAAAACATAACTAATAAGTCAGTTCCTCATTTTATTGTTCATTTGTAAGGAAAATATCTATATCACTTCAAAACAGTTTGTAATGAACCTTAAGTCTATGGTTACTGTTACAGACAAAAATATAGTTTGTATATGTAATATTATCAAAAGCGTTAAATGTATAAAATTATATTTGAGTTGTGAAATCTATATTTTGTTGTTGATGATCTAATAATAAATACTTCAAAGAAATCAGATACAATAAATATGTTGCTCAAAGAATAAGTGGATATAGTCATATCAAGTTCAATCTAGAAAGGACTTTAATCGATTTCTTTGATCATACAGCTGAATTTGAGAACTTCATCTCAAACTCCAGCAAAGTAGATAAGAAAATATGTTTATATAATTTGTAATGGAAGATACAATGAACAAAAGAATAAGACAAGTTGTGGGTTGATCATTCTGCTGATACATAAATAAATGTATGTGTAAAGTCATGTAATGGACTATTCTGATGACATAGCAAAAATTGCGTTTGTAATGAAGACTAATTCATTATATAATTCAGCTAAGGCACTGCATCTTATTATTTATGTTGCAGCTGTTCGTAAAGATTTCAAACACATAACTTCAATCATCTATATGGTCAAATTTCAGAGAAGAAAAAAAGACAGCTATGATTTTTTTATGGTCATAAGTACTTCCTTTTACCTAATCTTGACTGTCCATGAATTTAATAGAAAGTAATTGTAAATAGGTAATTAATGATAACTGATTGTGGAAATTATGCCGCCAGTGATGGAAGCTGGCCAGTTGGAGGTCTCATACCATGAGAAAGTTCCAGATCATAAATTTCATCTCTTAACCGTTTCAATTCCAGCTGAAAAATAAGAAAGTAAACACTCTTTTAGCCACTTTAAAATTAAATTGAAAGATAAATCTGCACACAACTATTGTTCCATTTTTGTCCTCTAAAACTTCTGTTGCTATTGTTGTCCATCAATAATCAAATACATAAATGTTGTTTTTACGAATTCAGCATCATCCAGACTCTTGCCTTTTAGGCCCAATGCTATGTAATGAAATTCGCATGTGTTTTTTTATTTTTATTTTTTAAATTTTTTTTTTTTATTATACTAGTACTGGTGCCATACAGAATGTTCCATAAATCTGGCCTTGGTGGAAGAAGTAATTTTCTAACGCCTGGCACTCAATTAAGTGATGATCAACTTTTTCACATATGTGTCTATACAGCTGGCACTCTAGAGTGTGTTGTGGTTGTGTTGTGGTTGGATTCTGTTCATATACCTGTCAAGTGAGATGTGTTGGGTTCTCAGTTGGAAAATGGTGCTCTGATTCCTCCTTGTGAATTCATTGATGGTGCCATTTGGCGTGCTTGTTATTAATAAAATGATGGAAAGAGAACTGTTTTTAGTGGACACTATGGTCACAATTGGAGGACCTGGATTACGCAGATGATCTGGTAATTTTGTCACACTATCATAGCGAAAAGCACGAGAAATTGGACAGATTGAAAGAAAAATCAGCCAAATTGGGACTGAATATCAACATGAAGAAAACAAAAAATTAAACCTTATCAACAAAGAACCAATCATGTTAGAGGGAGAGACGTTAGAAGAGGTGGATGCCTTTACTTATTTGGGCAGCACAAATGATACATCCCTGGTACAGGGCAGATATAAAGATCAAAATTGGAAAGGCAAAGTGGCATTTCTGACACTAAACAGCATATGGAGATCCAGAAAAATTAAGATTCATACCAAAGGTAGAATTTCAACAGCAGTGTCAAGATTTGGCTCAAGATTTGGCCTTGACAAATTGAAACACCCGGAACTTATAGAAGCATTCGATGCCACAATAGAAGAAGGATTACACTGCTTTTTGTCCTACGAGAAGTCCAAGATATTGATATGATTACAGACGCTTTTAATGCAGCAATAAGAGATATAGCAACATAGGTCCTAGGAAAGCAACAGACAAAAACGACGCCCTGGATTACAAATGAAATACTTGATCTATGCGATAAAACAAGGTAAATGGAAAAATAAAGTTCAAGATGACAGAGGCATGGATCGCTGAGCAGTGTAAAGATATGAAGCATAAATTGGGCAGAAAAGATGCCAAAGGGGTATTTAAGATTGTCAAAGATCTAGTCTTCTTCTTCGTTCGTTCTCAAAGGGCTTGAGTAGCAGAAAGTAGTCCAGAGAACAGAATGCGTTGTGTCATAGTTTACAGCTTGGCTGCGATATTTGCACCTTTTGGTCCAACACATCCGACTTCAGCAAGCATTTTTTGAGTAACGGGTTAGCATTCCCTCTTCGATCCCTTCTCCTTAGCCAGTCTGCCCTGCAGCAGCCTGTCATCCAGGATCACCGCGTGGAGGTGTAGAAGGGTCTTGGCAGCTATGGTTCGCTGGCCCTGATGCTAGCAGTCAGCTATGGGTCGCTGACCAATGCAACTCATGCGCTGCTCAGCGTCTTGATCCCAAAGATCTAGTAAAGCCTGTACAAAGTCATAGTATACAGGACAAGAATGGAAAATGTCTTACAGAAGACCAAGAAGCAATGACACAATGGGCGGAATATTGCTTGGAACTATACAATCACGCGTGCCGGGGTGATCCACAAAAAGCAATTGCCCCCATTACCTCCTGGGATTGATGAAAACCAATTAATAATTAAAGAAGATGGGGCTGCAGCAGTAAGGATACTGAAGAAGTGGAAAGCTGCTGGAGTGGATAATATCCCAGCAGAGCTCATACAGGCTGACGGTGATGCAATAATTACAATCCACTGCAATAGAATATGGCAGACATGAAAATAGCCGACCATCTTGTCAAAATTGATGGTCTTGCCAATACCTAAGTCAGGAAACCTAAAGCTTTGTCAAAACTATAATACAATCTGACTCATTGGCCACCCTAGCAAAGTCTTGCTCAGAATAATTCTGAACAGACTGAAACCTGAAGCCAAAAACATCATCGCTAAAGAACAGGCGGGTTTTCGAACTGGCAGAAGCACCACCGAGTAGATCTTTAATCTACGAATGCTAAATGAGAAGTATTTGGAACACCAACAATACCTATACCATGTGTTTAATGACTTTATAAAGATGTTTGATAGAGTCTATAGGCAACAATGAAGATATATCACATCAACAGTAACATTTATAGAATTATCAAGAATCTGTATCATAAGACAACAAGCACAGCTATCGTGGATGGAAAAATGGGTGAATGGTTCCGCACATCCGTCGGCATAAGAAAAGAATTTATACTCTCCACGACACTCTTCAATATATTCCTAGAAAGAATTATTAGTGATGTTGGCACTGTCAGGATAGGGAATAGAATGATTACCAATTTACACTTTGCAGATGACATTGTCGGGCTGGCGGGAACTGAGACAGAATTTCGGGAATTGATCCGAAAACTGGATGCAACAGTACAGGGTTATGACATGGAGATAAACGTAGAAAAGACAAAGTTGATGACCAACAACACTGAAGGAATCAATTCTGTGATCAAAGCAAATGGACAGGAGCTCAACACAGTCAACCTCTCCAAACATCTATGGGCTCAACAATCAGTGATGAGGGATCAAAATCAGAGGTTCTGGCTAGAAAGGCACAGACAACTGCAGTGCTTGCATGATTAAAACATAAATGGAATGATAAATGACTATCTCTCACCATAATGGTCAGACTAATGCACTCATTGGTTCTTTCGATATTCCTCTACGCCTGCGAAATATGGACCCTTAATAGCAGACCTCCAGAGAAGAATCCAGACTACGGAGAAGAAAAGTTTTAGAAGGCTCCTAAATGTCACCTGCAAAGACCGTATCACAAATGATAAAGTACACTGAGGAATCGAGAATGCAAGTGGTCTTTATGACGATCTCCTCACACTGATTAAAAGGCGACAGCTGACGTGGTATGGCCATGTCTCAATGTCCAAGGGTCTTGCAAATACGATACTACAGGACACAGTGAAAGCTAAGCAAAGGAGGAGACATCCCCAAAAAAACGATGGAAAGATAACATCCCTGAATAGACTAACATGTGACCCGAGGAGACACAACAAGCAACCGCAGACAGAGAGGGATGATTCAGGATTGTGGAAGTGTCAGCAGGGGTGCCCCAACGATCTCAAGAGGTCACAGGATGAACTGAACTGTCAAGTTGGTGCTGTTGTATGAAGAATAACCATGGTGATACAAAAAAGACTCCAGTCTTTCATTACAGATTGCTACAAAGGATAATGGGCATAAAGTGACAGGACATGGTATAGAATGAAGACCTGTGGGAATGCAGCCAACAACAGCCACTAGAACAACAAATTAAAGAGAAAAAATGGGACTGGATAGAACATATGATGAGGAAGGCACAGTCCAACATAGCTGGACAAGCTCTCATGTTGAATATCCAGGGGAAGAGAAAGAGGGGTAGACCTAAAAATACATAGATAAGAGAAAGAACCAAGATTAAATGACCACACTTTAATAGAGGCAGAAAGAGTGGCCCAGGACAGTGGATGCTAGTGGGATGTTGTCAATGGCTTATGCACAGAGAGGAGCAACGGGCTTTGATTAATTGATTGACCAATGATCACACATCTGGATTAATTGTAGATATTAAACAGACTTTGACTGTGACACATAATATTCTTCTTCGTTCGTTCTCAATCTCCCGCTACCAAGCCCTAAAAATGGTTTTGCAAGTAGCAGGATGTTGTACAGAAAACGGAATGCATTGTGTTGTGGTTTACAGTTTGACTGCGGTAATTGCACCTTTCGGTCCGACTTCAGCAGGCATTTCTTAGTACTGGGTTAGCCTTCCCTCTTCAATCCCTTCTCCTCAGTCAGTCTGCTCTATTGCAGCCTGTTATCCAGGATCACCGCGTGGAGGTGTAGTAGGGTCTTGGCAGCTCTGGTTCACCTGCCTTGACACTAGCAGTCAGCTTTGGGTCACTACAGTTCATGCACTGCTCAGCATCTTAATCCCACAAATAATATAAAAGTAAGTGTAATGAAATTGACTGATATATTGGTGAAATACATGAAATGGTAAGTACCAAAGAAATGTTCTCTTTATTTTCCATTTGCATATTAATGTCATTTAACACTTCATACTAACATATAATTTTATGATGAATAATTCATGTCATAAATAGCGCAATAATGGGTCTTACGATGTTTAATTTAGCTCAATTTGTTCAATGTTCATTGATTATTTATTTTATTTTGAATAAAACTTTGATGCATGGAATTCTGGCATTTTGGCCTGGACTGAAAAACACAAATCATTAAAATTAGCCAGGATTGAAAAGGGCTAAAGTTAAATACGTATATGTATTAAAATGAATACTAAATTGCTTTTAAAGTAGTTTGCTGTTTTATAATATCCTGCTGGCTGAGTGGTTTGTATGTCAGCCTTTGACCATCAGGAACTGCGTACATACCCTTATTAAAACTTAACGTCTTTATACTGGTTTAGAAGACTGCAGAGTCTGTATTCAACCAGTTTCATTTACATTTCCTTGCTTTAAAAGCTATGCGCATCCCATTTCTTCTTAAATGCATTAACTGTCATTGCCCCCACTACTTCCTGTGGCAATGCATTCCAAGCATTCCCCACTCTCTGACTAAAAAAATATTTCCTTATATCTAATATCTGGACCTTTCTTTAGTTAATTGTAGCGATGCCCTCTTGATCTTCTAGGTGGTTGTATTTTGAAAAACTTGTTATAGTCTAATTTATCAATTCCTTTGATTATCTTATAAACCTGTATTAAGTCAACCTAAAATTTTTCTTTTTTCTAGACACTGTAGGCAGGTTTTTCGCAGCCTTTCCTCATAACTGTAATTCTGGAATCCCACTATCAGCTTTGTTGCTCTTTCTTGTATTCTTTCCAACATGTTTATATCTTCTGTACAATAATGACTCCACACCTGTACACAGTACTATAATCTACATCTAACTAATGCTTTATACAGTTTGATTCACACTTCCATGCTCCTGACCTTTTTTTCTAATGAAGACAAAATAAAAATATAATTTGTAAAGTGCATGGTGACTGGCGGGGCAAGCAGCCTTTATTTCTCAGCACTATAAATCTTCTTTATGGACCTCAGTAGCAGGTATAAGCACTAGTGATAGTTTTAAACAAATTTGTGTTACTGTCTTATGTTGTGCCATTTTTGTTGGACCGGTTCTTGATAAATGCCTGCTTAGATAGAAATGTCATTCACATCTGTTCTATTGTAAAACTCCATTTTAGTCTTGCTCAGTATCAGCCATCATTTATATTTGATTAGTTTTGTTGAAACTTAACTGTACTAAAAACCTAGAGGATTAAGCTTAGCACAGTAATCCTCCTCTCATGTTAACCAGTCAAAGAAGTTATGTTCACAGAGTTGAAACTATTAATTTGCTATACGTTGCGTGTACCCACCTGCTGCATTTCAATTATTTTCTTCTGCTCTTCCATCTCTTTCTCAGCCAGTGGCCCCATAGGTTTGGGAGGCAATCTGATTATTGCTCCAGTTTTTCTGCTGCGGCTATCCAGGCCCATAGCTGCTTCCATGTCGTGGATCAGAACCCGACATAGTTTCAACTCTTTTCGAAGGTCATTGATTTCTTTGATCAAGCTCACATTCTCCTGTTACAAAAATGAACAGAGTGAAACTTTAAAAATTCCAGGCCAACATAAAAATTACAATCTTCAACTTTAATGTAAAAATCTATTCTTTTGTATGGCTCTGAAGAAAGGTACAAACTTTCATAAATAGGTGCCTGCACAAAATACAAATATTGAAATTGTATGATAAAATCATTAATGTGAAACTGTTGGAAAGAACTAGACAGATATCGATGAGATGAGGAGAAGATGATGACTTTGAATAAGACACAGATTAAAAGAACCAGTGCACTGCATTACAAGGCAGCCTCTGTTCTGGAATCTCTAGAGCAAGGCAAGAGATATAGAAGCAGACCAAAACACATATGGGGATGAGAGTTTAAGACAAGCAATAAAGGAAACAGGGAAGACATGTAGAGAGATGGGACAGATGGCTCTGGAGGACTTTGAGTGTATTTGTTGAAGAACTATGCTCTACAGGGAGCTGGAGAGTTTTATTGATGATTCAAGACGATGCTGTATAATTGTTTCTTTGATATCAGCCTCAGATGTTGCTAATGTTATTTTAATATTTTATCACAAAATGAAGATAGAATATTCATTCTTTACTAAATAAAGCTCGCTAAGAAGAGAACAAAAATTAAACCTAGGTCACAACCAAAAGGCTTTCATCGTAGACACGAGCAACATAAAATATATGAGCTAGCAACTCATTGAGAAACGAAAGTAATGTATGTTTCATTTTTGTTTTTACCTTAATGCGGTGTCTGGTCATACATATACATGTTTTTTTACACTTTATTTTAATTCACAGTGCCGCCGCAGCCTAGCCTTATTTTTAATTTCACTCTTATTTTACAGCCATTTAAACCAAACTAGTAGTCTAGTGAAGTTACAGATCCCTTCTCTGAAATCTTGCTTTTAAATGCATACAATGAAATAAATATTGCATAGAAAATCAATTACATTAAATTACATATTCCAAAGTACAATTTAAATTAAACAAATATTAGTAACAACGTATTATATGTGCTTCTTTATTAAAGTTTTAATAACAGAACAATATTATTTTAAATAAGACACGTATAAGTTCAATTGATTTTTCTTGTAAAAATAACCATGACATTGTTTACCCCATCAATTTCATGAAACATCTTAAATCTAGCCATAGACCCCTATGGAGCCATTAAGAATCCTCTATTGAATGTTAAAGTACTGCCCGACTGCCGAAGACAGATGTGTCGGGCCGCTGCTTGCAAAGCCCTGTCAAGGGCTTGGTAGCGGGGGATTGAAAACAAACGCAGAAGAAGAAGAAGTACTGCCTGAAACCAACCTGCATGATCCTGACATTGTCGGCTTTGTGAATCTCAGAATCTTTTTCCAGTTTCTTGCGCAGGTTGGCTACTGACCTCTCCAAATGTTCCTTCTGTCGACTAAACTCTTTCTGTATGTCTGCATCTACACTGGCAGATTCAGTCTGAAATTTGAAGGGGAAAGTTACTGTGATACAGTATTTTATGTAAGGAAATTGAAATTATTATTTATAGAAAAGAAGCTCTTATAAAGACTTTAAAAAGTTATCTTCACATTCCACGAACTCAGAATAGTTAGGCGATAAATCCCTGATAAGTCAAATACCCTTGGGGCAGCGCATGAGCTGCAGTAGTCGGCGACCTATAGCTGACTGCTAGCGTCAGGGCCAGCGAACCAGAGCTGCCAAGACCCTTCTACACCTCCAGGAGGTGTTCCTGGATAACAGGCTACAGCAGGGCAGACTGGCTAAGGAGAAGAGATCGAAGAGGGAATGCTAACCCAGTACCAAAATGATGCTTGCTGAAGTCGGATATGTTGGACCGAAAGGTGCAAATATCGCGATCAATCTGTAAACTATGACACTGATGCTGAGTATGTGGTCTCTAGTGGCTCTTCCTAGTGCTGAGTATGTGGTCTCTAGTGGCTCTTCGTAGTGCTGAGCATGTGTCTCTAGTGCCTCTTCCTAGTGCTGGGCATGTGGTCTCTAGTGCCTCTTCCCAGTGCTGAGCACGTGGTCTCTAGTGCCTCTTCCTAGTGTTGAGCATGTGTCTCTAGTGCCTCTTCCTGTCCAGAAACCAGCCTGCACTTTGTGAATTTCTGTTTCTAGTTTTTGCTGTATTATTTTCATCTAGCTGGAATAAGCAGCCACTAAATACCTGGCAACAGTGCAGTGATTTATAGTTAATTAAGGAAGAATTAAAATGGAAGAAAGTCATACTTTATAATAATGTAACAGTGATTAAGGTTTTTAATGATATAAATGACATATAATGATGTGAAAATAATTTTAAATGACATTAGGAAGTGAACAAAGAACAAAATTCAAACAGATGAACTGAAATCATTGTCAGAACACTGTTTTCTTGTCAGAAATGTATTTTAACTTTTCATATTTGTGGGTATTTATTTATTCCCATTATGTGCGCACAATTTGTGCTGACAAAGTAGTTCTTTACTTTTCATCTGAATTGTTTTCCTTATATTTTTTTTTTTCCAGCTTTTTTTAGATGAATTGTTATTCAATCTTCTTTTTTGTAATTCTCTTAATTGTTTCATCCTGAACTTTTCTCTACATAAGCTATCTTCATCTTCTTTGTTATGTTCATTTGTTTATAATATCACATCCATCTCAACTTGTTTGACATAATGACTTGAGAGTATAAATGTATTTTATTTCAACTAAATGTAGAATTAAAAGCAAACTGTAAAACATTAACAACTTTACTGGTTGTCGTTATGTGAATCGACCCGTTCTGGAAACTTACTTTCTGCAAAAGAGACAACAATACAAGGATTGGCAAAAATTATATTATAATTTAAGTGAGTGAATTTTCAGTTACTGAATGCACACTGTTCAGTTACTGAATGCACATTGTTCAGTTACGGAATGTACACTGTTCTGTTACTTAATGCACATTATTCAGTTACTGAATGCACACTGTTCTGTTACTGAATGCACATTTTTCAGTTACTGAATGCACACTTTTCAGTTACTGAATGCACACTGTTCAGTTACTGAATGCACATTTTTCAGTTACTGAATGCACACTGTTCAGTTACTGAATGTACACTGTTCAGTTACTGAATGCACATTTTTCAGTTACTGAATGCACATTTTTCAGTTACTGAATGCACACTGTTCAGTTACTGAATGCACATTATTTAGTTACTGAATGCACACTATTCTGTTACTGAATGCACACTGTTCTGTTACTGAATCAACATTTAACACAGTTACTGAATGCACGTTCGTCACAGATGGTTTGAACACAAGGAGATTAGGAAAAAGAAGAAATAAATGGATTAATAAACAGTATTTTATTCTTTGCATTACTGAGTTACCTTACTGTTCACTGGGTTTTAAAAAAAAAAGTTTATGTATGTTACAAGTCTAATTCTTCTTCTTCTTCTGTGTTCGTTCTCAATCTCCTGCTACCAAGCCCTGAAAGGGCTTAAGTAGCAGAATGTAGTCCAGAGAACGGAATGCGTTGTGTCGTAGTTTACAGTTTGACTGCGATATTTGCACCTTTCGGTCCAACACATCCGACTTCAGCAAGCATTTTTTGAGTACCGAGTTAGCATTTCCTCTTTGATCCCTTCTCCTTAGGCAGTCTGCCCTGCTGCAGCCTGTTATCCAGGATCACCGCATGGAGGTGTAGAAGGGTCTTTGCAGCTCTGGTTCGCAGGCCCTGACGCTAGCAGTCAGCTATGGGTTGCTGACCACTGCAGCTCATGCGCTGCTCAGCATCTTGATCCCCAAGTCTAATTAAATAATAAAAGACCAAAAGACGTTTCCAGATTCCAACAATATTGGATGCTGCTAGGCTGTCAGAGAAAATCCAACTTGATTGGAGGTATGCGGGATCTCCTACCTGTCACATGAAACAGCTGGCGGAAAAGCTGAAACTGTGCCAAAGTGTCTAATGCAGGGAAAAACAGTCGGATTAGCGAAGACACCCTACAACTTCTGCATACAAGAAGAAGGCTGAAACATAATGGCATGCACAACATCCTTGAGTTATGCGAGCTGAACAATCTGATCAGAAGCAGACTAAAAGAGAACTATGAACAGCATAGTCTGAACAAGAAGATCAGAGCAGCTGAGACAAGAGATAGCATAATCAAATGTCGAAAAAACCTTCTCCAATAAAAGAACATTATGACCGCCCTAAAAATGCAGACGGTGTCAGAGCAATGGAGAGAGCAGATATAGAGGCAAAATGTAAGAGGTAATACACCGACCACTTTGCATCTAAGGTGATAGTAACTAAATTGACATCCAACAATGAATCCGTGCTGGTACCAAAGTTTGAATCAGATGAGGTTGCACATGCAATCAAACAACTTAAACCAGGTAGAGCCTCAGGACAAGTAAAGTAACCCATAGCATTACTGCTGTAGGGGTGTGAGGTGTTAGCGATCTCACATTTCAAAGGCTGGGCTATATGAGGGCGGTAGCCATCTCCTCTCCCTCGCCGCTTTTACTTCCCGGACTGAACCAGGAGCCGTTGCGGTCTAAAAAAACATTACGGCCTCAACTGGGGAATGAACTCAGGACCACTCAGATGCGAAGCCAGTGCGCCAACCACTGCGCTACGCGGCTCTCTAAGGACAAGACGGAATCACAAATGACGTATCCAATCTATTCTTAAATGCATTAATTGTCCCTGCCGCGGAGGAATAGATATTTCCTGTGACAATCCATTCCAAGCATTCACCACTCTCTGACTAAATAAATATTTCCTAATATCTAATCTGGACCTTTATTTAGTTAATTTGTAGCCATTCCCTCTTGTTATTGTGGATGGTTGAATTTTGAAAAAAACTTATTATAGTCTCATTTGAAACATGATAAAGATTGACATAACACAATTGACACAAAATACAGTTTTAAAGCATTGAACTAATGGATACATTAATGCATACATTGGTCCTGCCAATATTCCTCTATGCTTGTGAGGCATGGACAGTTACAGCTGACCTTCAGCAAAGGATACAGACCTTGGAGATGAGATGTTTCAGAAAACTTTTAAACGTCGCGTACAAAGATCGAGTTACAAATGAGGAAATACGAGATAGAATTACAACAGCAATAGAGCCTTTTGAAGACCTCTTGGCAACCGTCAAAAGAAGGAAACTTGCTTGGTACCGTCACATATCAATATCAAATGGTCTTGCAAATACGATCCTGCACGGAATTGTGCAAGGCAGACAACGAAGAGGATGTCCCAAAAAAGAGGTGGGAGGACAACATAAAAGAATGGACCAATCTCTGACCAGAAGTGGCACAGGCAGGGACTGCTGACAGAGAAGGGTGGCGTGGGGTTGTGAGGATGTCTTCATGTGTATCCCAACGACCTCACTGGTTACGGGATGACCTGACCTGAACTACTGAATTTTGTATAAGATAAAAATTTATGGACACTTCATATAAACTCAATACACAAATTCTTCTCATTGATTCATTCTGAAAATGATGTTTTGTAGTTTACAGTGTGGCTGAAATATTTCCCGTTTCCGCCCTTCACATTAGGTTTCAGGAAGGTGTACATTTTTGGGACTGGATTTGGCTTCCCTATTCTCTAAACCAGGCTGACTGATACAGCCAGTTTCCAGGGCTGCCACTTGAAGGTGGAATAGGGTCTTAGACAGCTTTGGTTCGCTGACCCTGATGCAATAAGTCACTGTCTGTTGTTATCTAGTTTACCATGTCTTTGAGGCCCCAGGCTAAAATTACATGCAGAACTCACAATGTCTTCTTGGACGTGCTTCTGGTATAGAGCTTTGATGCTTTCTTTCAGCATTTTGGGGTCCTGAATATAGCCAACACAGTTGTGTAGGTCTGTCTTGAATCTGCGCACAGTGGCTTCCACATCACGCACCTACAAATAAAACAAATACACATATAAATAATTATCAATAATCAATACAGCATGTTGTAAGAGGCAACTCAGGAAGGCTGTGCATGTGGCTGGGTTTAAGGTTAAAGATTTTAATTTTTGTGTTAGGCATAATTTCTTTTGATTTCCATAAGTTCCGCAATACAATTAAAGCTTCTCTTGCCTTTAGTATTCTGATTTTGAATCTATATATGTATATCTTCTACTTTGTCTATACTGCTACCAGGATATATGAATGATTCTACATCTTGTAGGAGTGTATTCTCAACACAATCTTCTTCGTTGTTTGCTATCAAACTCCCGCTACCAAGCCCTGAAAAGGGCTCTGCAAGTAGCAGGACACAGTCCGGAGAACACAATGCTTTGTGTTTTTGTTTACAGTATGATTGCGGGATGATGAGGCTAACATCTGGTCAGGCAAAACACACTGAACAGAGAATGTTAGCCAGGATCAGGAGATATATACTGGCCAAGACCCTCACCTGACCTCCTCGTTAATCATCCTGGAAACAGGCTGTTGTTGAGGAAACAGTCTGGCTAACAAGGTGAGGTTCGACGTGATCTCTGCAGTAGTGAGGGACATATACATGAGGCCAAGCATAGCACTACCACCTGGTGGGTCCCGGTCCACCTTCATCAGCATGCTCAGAATGTGAGAAAAGCTACTGCAACCTGTCACTTAGTGCACATAAGAGTAACCTACTCATTGTAGGCATTTGAAACAACAACAACTGTATGATTGCAATATTTGCACCTTTCAGTTTGACATATTCGACTTCAGCGTGGAATTTTTTGGTAAAGATATGGCTAGGCTTCGTTCGTTCTCAATCTCGCTCCTACCAAACCCTAAAAGGGCTTAAGTAGCAGAATGTAGTCCAGAGAACGGAATACGTTGTGTTGTAGTTTACAGCTTGACTGCGATATTTGCACCTTTCGGTCCAACACATCCGACTTCAGAAAGCATATTTTAAGTACTGGGTTAGCATTCCCTCATCGATCCCTTCTCCTTAGCCAGTCTGCCCTGCTGCAGCCTGTTATCCAGGATCACCGCGTGGATGTATAGAAGGGTCTTGGCAGCTCTGGTTTGCTAGCCCTGTCGCTAGCAGTCAGCTATGGGTTGCTGACCCCTGCAGCTCATGCACTGCTCAGCATCTTGATTCCTCTGGTACCGATATAACCTGTGATTCCTTCTCCTTAGCCAGTCTTCTCTGTTGTAGCCTATTATCTAGGATCACCACATGTAGGTGGAGAAGAGTCTTGGCAGTTCTGGGTTGCTGGCCCTGATGCTAGCAGTCAGCTTTGGGTAGCTGACCCCTACAGCTCATGCACTGCTATGCATCTTGATCCCCCAACACGATCTGATTGTCATTAGTTGCAAAAAACCTTCTTTTTTTTTCCTGTATTTTCTCAATCCAAGTTTCTGTGACCTCTCATCAAGTATACTTTTTTACTTTACGTCTGATTGAGGTTATGAGATTGAAAAGTCAAGTTATAGGCAAAGTTTATATCATTAAATATCAAGTTCCATTGAATTCCGATTTTATTGGTTGTTGCTGATGGGGCGTGTTTTTTTGTTTTTTTTGTGTTCGCCTCATTTTCTCTAATCCACAAGGCGGTATGCGTTGCACTGTGGTTTTTATTTTGTGCCTGTCAGCCCAATACATCCGACTTCAGCATGCATTTTATGTAAGGGTCTGCTTCGTCCTGCATTTTCTAAGGGTTTGCTTTCACGGGGTAATGGCCGATGCTGTGATGGGGATCGAACCCAGCACCATCTGGTTGTAAGCCGTGTCACTTAACCACTAGCCCACGCCGTCCCCTGTGGCATGTTGATAGTCCATATCCAGCAGAAAGAGAAATAGTGCCATTGAGTGGAAGTAGCCACATTCATCTGTAACTTGTAAATTAGGTTATAAAACATACTGAGCTATTAATAAATTAATGGTTTCTTGTTTTTAAATATCAATATTGTAAAGGTTGAAAGGTAAAGGAAATCCCATAGCAGACGCTGTTGCCAGGAAGGAAGTGTAAGAGAATTCATTGCACTAAACCGCAGTTTGTTTATGTGATTTGGTAGCCAGTTCCCTTCCTCGCTGTCTTTCATTAACAGTAAGTTGGATACCCATCACCAGCTGGGTTGATTGGAGTATATTGATAATGTGAGTTGAACCCATTACCATTGTCATGGGGGAGGAAGACTAACATCTGGTCAGGCAAAATATACTGATCAGACATGTTAGTCAGGGTCAGGCAAAACATACTGACCAAGACCCTGACCTTGACTTCCTGGCAGCCTTCCCTGGAAATAGGCTGTTTTCATGGCAGCCTGGCTAACGAGGTGAGGAATTGACATGATCCCCATAGTAGTGAGTGACACACGGATGAAGCCAAGCATAGCACAACCGCTTGGAAAAACCCTGTCTACCTTCATCAGCGCGCTCAGGATGTGAGGAAAGCTACTGCAGCCCGCCACTTAACACCCTTTTCAGGGCGCACAAAAGGGTAATCTACACATTGTGGGCATTCGCAAACTAAAACCATTGTCGTGAAAAACAAATGCTCTACCCCTATGCTTTTCAGACGCTACCAATACTGTACATAAAATTATAAACAAGAAATTCTACACAATTTATTTAAATCTTGGTATTTTACAGCACTTTAATTGTTTGATAGAATCACTGAGCTAATGGCTATATGATATGTAGTTTTAATGTTCCTGGCCACATAGTTTGTGCTGGTGGACAGGATCTGGTGAAGGGTCGTAGGCTGTCGACCCCTGATTCAGAGAACACACTGCCGAAGACTGATGTGTCGGATCAAAACATGCAAATATTGCAGTCAAACTGTAAACTAGCAACACAGCGCATTCTGTTCTCTGGCCTACATCTTGCTTCTTACAAAGCCCTGCTCAGGTCTTGGTAGCGGGAGATAGAGAACGAACGCAGAAGAAGAAGAAAAAAAAGAAGAAGAGTATACAATTTGATAACATTTTTACTGAAAAATTGGCAAAATCCTAATGCCAACTAGATCGGATTCTCTGCATGCCCTGAAGCACATGAGACTTCCTTCCATGTCTTTCTGGAATGGGCAACCTATCGCACAGTGCCCTATGTCAGAGATGCACAGCACATCTCATCCCCCATCGTTTATCTCTAAGTAATTCTCAGTCTACCTTTCTTTTTTTTACCCTACGACATCCACATAAGTTGTGTTTTTGTAAACATGACTTATTCTCATGACATGCCTCACCATCTTTATCTTCTTTCTATTATAATGCTATTTATAGCTTCTTGGTTGGTGTCCTGTAAGAATATCATTTGATATTTTATCTGGCCAAAACACTAACAAATTCTGCAAGGTGGAAGGTTTTTAATCTCTGGGTATCCCTCTTTGTCATCCTCCAGCATTTTGATCCATATAAATGTACCGGTAAGACACTTCTATTATATATATAGCCTAAGTTTAGTTTTCCTACTATACTTGTACATATTAATGCCAACTATATGAAAACTTAAATATATTTAAGTAAAAATTCTAACTCTGTCAATGTGCTCGTTGCTTGCTTCAGGGTCAGTGAATAAGAGCTGACCAAGCGCATACTCTGCCTTAACAAGGTTGCCCTGGAAACAGACTGCATCCATGCAGTCTGGCTAAGACATTAGGGATCAAAGAGGGAAAGCAAACCTGGTTCCAAAAATGTGTGCTGAAACTGCATGTTCTAGACCGAAAGGCAGTAGGCATCACAACTTATGAATGCTGAAGATAAGGAAACTCTGTACAACAATTAGATTCTTGACAAGCAACATCATACTTCTCCATTGTTTAAAATAGGAGCATGGGATCACAACTGCAACAGGAATTCTGCAATGAAATATTCGTTTTCTCTTGCAGTTGTGGCTTCTGTAGCACTTTGTTTTATATGATAATGTTGCCAGGCTTATACACAACTCTCTTTAGTTATCATTTAAGACATGCAAAGTATGGTGCAGTATGCATATTCATTCCTCCCAAAACAATCTGTGGATGCAAATCAAGGTTGATTATTGAGCAGTTACAAAAAATTTTCCCATCTTATTTGATAAACTGCTGTTCACTTTCAGATCTTCTTCTTCTTCTGCGTTTGTTCTCAATCTCCCTGCTACCAAGCTCTGAACAGGGCTTTGCAAGTTGAAGGATGTAGTCCGTAGTTATGCGTTGTGTGGATAGTTTACAGCTTGACTGCGATATTTGCACATTTCGGTCTGACACATCCGTCTTCTGCAGCTAAATTCAGATAATTGTGTTATTAAAAAATATTACCTTCTGTCTCTCATTATGCATCTCTTTGTCTGTAGCTTTGAGTTTTTGTCGCAGTTCAGTAATATTGAGCTCGAGCTGAGCGTTCTGTTTGTGGAACCTCTCAAGCTCGCTCTCCATCTGGGGATGTTATAAAATCATGAATTAGAGAACTAGAAGATGCACTGGCAATTTCAAACAAAGAAATTATGGGGATGGCGTGGCCTAGTGGTTAAGTGGCACGGCTCACTACCCAAATGTGCTGGGTTCAATCCCCATCACAGCACTGGCCGTTATCCCGGGGACGCAAACCCTTAGAAAATGCATGCTGAAGTCGGATGCACTGGGCTGACAGGCACAAAATAAAAACTTCAGTGCAACGCACACCACCTTGGGGATTAGAGAAATAAGGCAAATGCACCACAAAAAAAAACAAAAAAAAAACAAACAGGGAAATATCTAAATGTCACATATTTCTGTTCCTTGCACTTTCTGAACATACAAGGTTTTTAATCAACTTTCTGATTCAGCACAGTGATTCTGAGTTGTTTGTTTAAGACTTCTTTGACTTAACTTCTACAGAACTATGCCATTTAAAAAAAATAGTGATTTGTAAATTAATATTAAAAAGGTCAAGGTAGTCCCAAAGTAGACACTTCTGTCAGAGATGAAGTGGAAGAGTCTTCATTGCGCTAGGTCTCAGCTTTTTATGAGGTGGGGTGTGCAGTTCCCTTCCTCACTGTCTTTCATTCCTTAACAGTAAGGCAGGTATCTATTTAAAATCTGGGTTGACTGGAGCATGTTTATAAAGGCTCAAACCCAATATCTTTGCCATGAGAAGCAAGTTCTTTACCACTCTGCTAGTCAGACATTCAATGTGATATTATGTGCCAAAATTATAGTCAATCTGGATTCATCCTCCCATATATAAGGTCTGTTAAAATGGTACCAGAACTTTTGAAATTACACAATAATGTGATGTCATAGCAACTTCCAGTCAGTAGTGGTGCCTAGTTATTACTTTCTTAGGTAACCAAACATATCCCGCATTTTTCTGTTGTGATTGGTTATCGTCCTGTAGTTGATTATTTATGTACATACAGATTGTGTTTTGCACTTCTTGAGATGTTTTGATTTGGATGAGCAGCAAATCAACATTAGGGATCAGGATGCTGAGCAGCAGTGGTCAGCGACCCATAGCTTAGTTCTATGGACTACATTCTGCTACTTAAGCCCTTTCAGGGTTTGGTAGCGGGAGATTGAGAACGAATGAAGCCAAGCCAAATCAACATCGTTTGGCTTCAAGCTCTGAAAGACGCTCATGAAGACCCATGTTAATGAAATGTTAAAACAAGTTTATGGGGATCGGTGCATGAGCTGTACATGTTGTTAAGAATAGTTAAAGCCATTTGACTGCAGTTGTCCATGCTGCTGTGCCAATCTCTAGGACTGGTCTTACATATCTAGTGTAAAGGTGGGTCCCATTGCAGCAATTGCCGTCGGGGATGAAGATAACTCTTCATGGACTAAGCCGCAGTCTATGTGAGGTGGGGTGGCCAGTTCCATTTCTTGCTGTTTATACCTTCCCCAACTCATACGCCTGGTACCCATTTACAGTTGGGTCGACTGGAGGGGGCGGTCGTACCAGGAATGAACTACGCCCTGATTTTGTTTCTGTCTGGCCATGGTTTCGAACGCTGGTGTGGTGTAATCCTATTCTTAGCAAGTCAGCTCACTGTCGACTAGGCTATACGCTCCAGTAGTGTACAGCTCTATCTGTTCCATAGTGGTAGAGCATCCCTTTTTAACAGTAAAAGATACAGGGCTCAACTTTCATTACCAACATGCTACAGTCAACTCAACCGTATTTTGGATACCTGGCTTACTGTTATGGAAAAAAAGAAAGAGAACTGACCACCTCACAAACAAGCTGGGGTCTTATACAATGAAGTCTCTAACACTGCATCCATGAGAGCAGTGTTAGCTATGGAACTACCTTTACTTTTTCACACTGAATGGCAGAGAGGTTTAGAGTGTGTGCCTATGACAGCAAGGAGACTAGGTTCACTTCTTGATTGTGACACCCACCAGCTTCTTCTTCTTCTGCGTTTGCTCTCAATCGCTCGCTACCAAGCCCTGAACAGGACTTTCTAAGTAGCATGATGTAGTTCAGAGAATGGAATGCGCTGTGTCACTAGTTTACAGCTTAACTGCAATATTTGCACCTTTTGATCCAACACATCTTTTTCAGCAGACACCCCTCCAGCTTAATAAGTAGATGTCCGATTCACATAGAAATCAAGACAACAATGAAGGACTACTTATCGCATAATTTCATAAGAGTTTGAGATCAACTTCAATGCAATCTCAAACACTGGGAAAAAATAAATGAAAACAAATGTTTAAGTTGATTAAAGTTAAGTTTAATTCAAAATAAAAAAATGGGTATGGTCAGAAACCGCACCGAGGCGAGAGCACAAACAAAACCTACATTACGACCAATAGGCCTTCATCAGGGACAACAAATAACAACAATGCTGAACTAGCAAATCAACATATAAGGAAAAAATGGTCTACTTATCTGAAATAGTGTCTGTCCTCGCGACTGGTTAGGTCAGAAGCTTTACTGTAAATGACAGACAGCGGTCAAATAAGGTGGCCAGAAGAGCGTAAGAAGTGAGGGGGAATGGGTCAGATAAGCCAGTGGCGGCCAAATATGGAAAAGGTCAAATAGTGATCTAAGTGGGGGAACAAAAATAAAGTGATATGGAGGGGGGGGGGGGGGGGGTTGATATAAGGAGTGGGGAGGGGGGGACTGATAAAAGAAAGAGGGGGCAAAGGAAGGCAAATAGATGGGGGCCAGTATGAGATTCTAAGAAAAGATATGGGAGATATTAATGCCATAATTACCACAATCTCAAACACTTTACCCCAGATGGCAAAGTCTGTTAAAGAATTGCCTTTACGCTGATATACCTCCTGAATCTGCTCCTTCATGTTTTTTATGTCCATCTCTCTGGGCTCAATCTGTTTCTTCAATTCTTTGATCTTGTAGTCCAGCACAAATTTGAATTTTTCAAGTTCTTGATTTTTTTTCTTCAGATCATATATGCGTTTTTCCTACAGACAAATGATTGATAGTTAACATGCGCTTTGTAAATTTTTTTTTGGTGTGAAAAATATCGATTTTTAAAATTGTTAATTTTCATGAAGTTCGACATTAATAGAATCGTTTATATATAAAATAATGTTATTTTGCAAGCGTATTAGCATTTAAAAATTAATAATAAACACCCTATCCGGCCTATCCCCTGTTCTAAAGTTGACCTACTTTAAAAAGATACAGAAAACTGATGAAAAAACACAACGTTTGACACATAGCAACAGCTTTTTCAAAAAAGTATAATGGGTCATATTATATATCATAATGACCGGGGTCCAAAGTTCTCTTCAGAATTTTTGATTCGAAAGCAAATGCTAGCTTTGTCTAAACGATACGATACTTCAAATATAATGACTGATGAGATATTTCATTGGTGTGATTATTTTACTATTTCTGATTGGTTGAAACAGGTATCGTCCATGGGAACAAAATAGTTGCGCATGCGCAAACGAGGTTTTTTTCCAGGTCCGTCATTTTTAATTGTGTTTAGAAACTTCGTATCATTTAGAAACAGCAAAGTCATTTCAACGAGAGGATACAAGTAGAGCGACAAGCGTGCTCCCCAAAAACCTCGAGGAATTTACGCTCAAAACTAAGAGAACCTTTAAATTCAAGTTAAGTTTACTGAATTATGTTTATAGTTCATGACCACGTTCTACATTGCCTTGCTTGCAGCTTTGCTTCAATATTTAATTCAAAAAGAGCTCTACGCTTTTCAAGAAATATTATTTTGTGTAGAAGTAGATTGTGTACGTACTTACTTTTTCAGTAAGTTACTCACTGTAAGTATTAATTTAATATCTGTTATATTACTAGAGTTACGAGTACACATTTATTACTAGACATTAATAGTTGAAATTTATGAATACATCGTAAAAATATAGAAAGATAGTTATTAGTTTAGTCTTAGATAAGACAGAATGTTACATGTGAGAATGTCAAACTGTCATTTATTTTGAAAATAAATTGGGCTGTTTGTGCCATGCATATGTGTGCTTTGTTAATGTGAGTTTATTTGTCATTGTATTTGATATTAATGGGTCATTTTATGTATTCCAGTTCAACTGTGGATGCTGAAGTCAGTGAGCCTACAGGTGCTGTTGAAACTATAGAACCCTCAAAGTGGCAGAGGAGAAGTGTACAAGAATCTTACTGAAGGGATACTGAACCTGAACAGTGATCAGTAAACTTTAATCCATCAAAGTTTTCTACATTCTCTTGCTTCCACAGTTGGATGTAGAAATTGCAGAAGGAATAATCTACAGTTGATTACAAAATAACCACATGGTCTTGCTGTTCTTATACAGATTCTCTGTCCAGATTGTGAGTCAGAGTGGTCAAACTGGTCAGAATAAACAGCATGACATCAACTGAAGGACAGTAATTGGTTGTAATGACAATGGTATTGGCTATGCAAAGTTGCAGTCATTTCTGTCCACCGTGAACATAAAGAACCAGATGCACCACAAATCATTTTACAAGGTATCCAAAACTGTTAGTATCGCAGCAGAAGAAGCAATGTGTCAAGCAGCTCGTATAGTTGCAGAAAGAGCAGCAGCTACAGGTCCCCTCCCAGGTCGTGTCAAAAGTAACACAGGGCGTCCTATCATTGTTGTGTCTTAATACGGTACATGACAAAAACGTGGCCTTTCATCGCACAACGGAGTTGGTGTTGCCATTGACGTTGACAGTCGCCTAGTTTGGATACTCAGGTCATCAGCAATTATTGCAAAATATGTGCAGTTGGTCCAAAGCCAGGTTCTCCAGAGTTTATGAATTGGATACAAATGCATAAACCTCAATGCCAGCAGAATGTAGATTGTTCTTCAAATGCAATGGAGACTGGCAGCGAGGATTATTTATTCAAGGTCAGTTGAAAAAAGATCTCTGATTTATGGCACTATGCTTTGCAACGATGATGCAAAGGCATTCAATGAAGTTCAAAATTCTAAATGCTGTGACATTGAGATAAAAAAAAAAAGAGGATTGCGTCAACCACATAGCGAAAAGGATGTTTAATGCTCTTAGCAATTTGAAGAAAACAAATGAGTCACTAAATCTAACTGACCACATCGCCAATTGAACAAATTACAAACACATATGCCAACAATTTAAGAGACAATGCCCCTGATGTTATAACAATTAAGCGAGGAGTGTTAGCTGGGTTTTTTCACATGATGAGCACTGACAATGCACCCAACCATAGATTTTGTCCAAAGGGTGAAAATTTCTGGTGCCGCTTCCAGAGAACTCTGAAGACATGGTTGCGCGAACAATATTGGCCTACATTTTTGGCAGAAGATGGCAGACTCATTTACCCAATTGTGACAAGGCTGAAAGATACAAATCTCCTCCTGCAAAAATGGGTACACAGAATGCCAATGAAAGTTATAACTCATTGATTTGGCAGCACTGCCCTAGAACAACATTTGCTTCGCTATCAGCGGTAGAGCCGGCAACTTCCTTTGCCACTCTATCTTTCAACTGTGGTCCTGTAGGGCTAAAAATGGTAACAGACAGAATTGAACTGAAATGGGGTGTTGTAAATCACACACATGCTACTCGAATGCTGACCAAAAAATGGTATGATTCAAGATGAACATTGGGTGTATTAAAGTGGAAAAGGAAAAAACTTAAAAAACGACGTCTTGGACGAGAACATCAGCATGAGTTAACAGGAGGTGAAACATATGTTGCTAGTGCATTTAACAATTAATTGTATTTGCAAATGACTATGTATATGTTGCTTAATTAAAAAAACAATGTAAGAATACTTTTTTTTGTTATTAAACTTATTTTTATTTGCTTTCAAAGTTTAAAATCTAAAAATCTTTTTTTTCACATTTGTTATGTATCTGAAACCTTAAAATCTCAGCTAATATCGATTTTGGAAACATGCAATTTGGTGTGTACATTTATCATACACTCCTGTTGGTAATCTTCTAAAGAAAACCTAATTTGGTCAAATATATTTTATTAAAATACATTTCTTGTGCCAAATGTTGATGTATTTTGTCGACTTTATTTTGTCGCTGAAATAGAAAAAAAAATATTTTTGAACCTTTTTCATAAAATAAATATGCCCTTTCCCTAGAACTATGCTTAACATTCATGGATCATTCATATTATTTTTTTAATACATGTTTTAAAAAAAAAATTAAAGGTATTTGCAAGCAAGCATTTTTTTCAAGGTCACCGCAGTTATCATGGCAACCGAGTATTTTTTTTTTTTTAAAACCTGCAAATATATCTACATTCATAGCCTAACATTTCCATTATAAAATATTTGGTCTGATTTTATTTAAAAAAAAAAAAAAAAAAAATATTTTGGGGAGCATGGCCCCTTAAGTTGGTATTACAAAAACTGTTCTCAGCCATTAACAATAATTCATCTAACTTGTTCCAGTAAGCTTACTGCAACCTTACAAGCATGTAGATAAATGTGACTGACTAAAGAGGGTTGTGCATGGTGCTAGCACTACATTACACGTAACTTTTTCCAGAAACTACCACCACTGCTGGAGGACATGCGAGTACCTTGATACATGCTTCAATTAAGGTAGTCAGCTGTAGTGGTTACCGTATGCTTCATGTGAATCATAAAGGAAAAGACACAAAAAATGGCTCAACATCACAAATGAGAAGTGTGTACAACAGAGTGGCTCACCATAACATATGAGACGTATGTACGACAGAGTAACTCAACATAGCATATGAGACGTGTGTACGACAAAGTAACATAACATATCAGACATATGTATGACAGTGACTCAACATAACAATTGGAAAGTGTGTAAGACAGAGTGACTCATCATCACAAATGGAAAGTGCTTCTTCTTCTACATTGTTCACTCTCAAATAATCACATCTATTTTCCTCATAAATAAGCTTCTCTAGTTGCCATACCGTTTATCTTGAAATTGGATCAGGAGGGCCATGTAGTCACTCTGTTCTTCTAGTGGAACCTGCAGAACATGTTCCCCCATTTATTTGTTCTCTCCAGATGGGCACATGTCTGTGTGTCCAATTCTTAATTTGTTGAATAGATGATTTTTCAGTCTGCAGTGACCTGTTTACAGTCTGAATATTGTCACTTGATCTCTTATTGGCAAAGGGTATTGTGACTTGATCTCTTATTGGCAAAGAGTATTGTCACTTGATCTCTTATTGGCAAAGAGTATTGTCACTTGATCTCTTATTGGCAAAGAGAATTGTAACTTGATCTCTTATTGGCAAAGAGTATTGTGACTTGATCTCTTATTGGCAAAGAGTATTGTGACTTGATCTCTTATTGGCAAAGAGTATTGTGACTTGATCTCTTATTGGCAAAGAGTATTGTGACTTGATCTCTTATTGGCAAAGAGTATTGTGATTTGATCTCTTATTGGCAAAGAGTATTGTCACTTTTCTTGGCAAAGAATAGTATGCTTCTGCTGTATCTATCAGATGCTGGGTGATCTCTATGTCCTTTGTCTCTGTAGTTAATTTTTATCATTGTCTTCATATGTAGCCCTGTCATCAGTTTAAGGTTTACCACCTCCCTCTTTTGTCAGTCTATCTGTCTCCTCATTTCCATGCATCTTACAATGTGCAGGGATCCACTGCCTTCCTCTGTTGCCAGTCTATCTGCTTCCTCATTTCCGATATCTTACAGTGTGCAAGGATCCACTGCCTTTCTCTGTTGCCAGTATATCTGCTTCCTCATTTCCGATATCTTACAGTGTGCAGGGATCCACTGCCTTCCTCTGTTGCCAGTCTATCTGCTTCCTAATTTCCGATATCTTACAGTGTGCAGGGATCCACTGAATTTTCTTCAAAAATTACTTGATATTGTTGGGGTGGACAGTTAGAAGTTTTACAGACATTGCACCACCTATTTCCTTTAAAAACTAACCATGCATTTAAACACATTTTAATATATGCTTTAAATAAAAGAGCATTAAGCAATGAATTAGACACAGGTCTCTGTTGAAATGGATAAATCTCTGCTGGTTCATCGATCTGAAAAGTTTGGGAAGGACTGAGCTAAAGGAATATTCCTTTCATTGGTTCTACATAATTAACGTAGATTTGAACCACTGAAAATGCTAGATTACCTTGTCTTGAATGGTATCATCTCTTTCCTGAATTTCTTTCTTCAGACCCTTTATGTCTTTCTCTAAACTGCGGATGACGTTATTCAGCTTGGAGCTCTCAGCCTGAAGTTTTTTAATTTCATCTTTGTGGTCGTCAATCTCCTTCTGTAGTGTGGTGAACTAAGGGAAGTAACAGCAGTCATATTATTACGCTAGTGTGTTACCGAGGCCCGGAAGAGAAGTACAAAATATAGTAACATTGTAACTTCTTATGCATGTTGTAAGAGACGCTAAAGAAAGTTGGACATGAGACCTGGACGTGTCGACAGCCTCAGGATGACCGCTGCTTTTTTCGAAAAAATACAGGTTGACGTCTGACAGCGTACGAAGAAGAAGAAGAAGGACATGAGACCTGCTAACCCATCATGTAGGAACTATAAGCCACAAGAAAAAGGACAGAAGATATCTACATCCTATGGTAGAAAAAGCATGATTGAGTCAAGTAAGTTATTTAAGAGGAGTATTGTCACTCTTCAAGTCAAATAAGTCATTTATGAGGAGTTTTTTCACTCTTCAAGTCAAGTAAGTCCTTTAAGAGGAGTTTTGTCACTCTTCAAGTCAAATAAGTCATTTAAGAGGAGTTTTGTCACTTTTCAAGTCAAGTAAGTCATTTTTGCAAAAGTGATATGTGAAAAACATTGAATTCTTTGAGTTTTTACATTATCAACAAAAATGATTAAACTTTCACAGAAAACATAATGAGCAAAAAAGAGGAACAATTAATATTGATGTCTTTTGAACTGCAAGACAACACAGTAGGAGCACGATATCTGTAGTTAATTGTTTCTTAAGTGTGAAGGGTATGGAGAAATGGACTTGCTTGGCTTAATAATAATCTACTTGAGTACTACACAGTTTTTAGGACAAATCATTTAACAATACTTACAATATCATATAAGTGACTTTCACTGCATGAAATATAATATGATGTTAATGAGTTTGGATTGAGAAGTTAAGGAAATGTTTTTCTTTTCTACCAAGACATTATTTGTAAACTGGAGTCTACATTGCTTTCAGGGGGGACAGTGGTCTCGAGGTAAGGTGTCTGCCTTGGGTGCCGGAGATCACGGGTTCGAATCTTCTGATAAAAATTCCCCTGATCTCTGGGTAGTGAAATCGAACTCCCGTGTTCATTGTCGAGCACGTACAAAATTTCTTGGCAGTTGGAAATCGAAAAGAGTATGCTTAACGACCGCTACCCAGACAAAATTCAAATTAAAAATCTACCAAAGTTATTTGTACTTTTCCACAGGTAAGAGCAGCTATAGATGGAACTAACTGGCTGCGGGTCTACTTATCTCTAGTGTTTGAGTCTATTAAGATGGACTCGCACATCGGTAAAAACCACACTCCAAGAAACTGGTTGTATACAGACTGTAGAGTCTTCTAAACCAGTATAAAGTTAATATCATTCAGCCCTTTGTACTTAACACTTGAAATGCAAGGTGGCAGATATGAGAACCCTGGACACAGAAATAGTGGTGATAAATAGTAGGCGTCAGATTGAGAAACTAAGGATCAGGAGGTTGGCAGAAATCAAGATCCAAATGTATATACATGTCAAGGCTTGCAAAAGATCTAAAGCACCAAGTAAAATGTACAAGGCTAAAAGCTAATAGATGATGAGCTTCATTAATAGGGGCCATGCGATTTGTAAATTTTTTGTGTGTGAAAAATATCGATTTTTAAAATTGTTAATTTTTATTAAGTTCGACATTAATAGAATCGTTTATATATAAAATAATGTTATTTTGCAAGCATATTGACATTTAAAAATTAATAATAAACACCCGACCCCCTGTTCTAAAGTTGACCTACTTTAAAAAGATACCGAAAACTGATGATAAAATGCAATGTTTGACACATAGCAACAGCTTTTTCAAAATATAAGTATAATGGGTCATATTATATATCATAATGACCGGGGTCCAAAGTTCTCTTCAGAATTTTTCATTCGAAAGCAAATGCTAGCTTTGTCTAAACGATACGATAATTCAAATATAATGACTGATGCGATATTTCATTGGTGTGATTATTTTACTATTTCTGATTGGTTGAAACAGGTATCGTCCATGGGAACAAAATAGTCGCGCATGCGCAAAAGAGGTGTTTTCCAAACCATTGTCGGTCCGTCATTTTTAATTATGTTTAGAAACTGTTCGTATCATTTAGAAACAGCAAAGTCATTTCAACGAGAGGATACAAGTAGAGCGACAAGCGTGCTCCCCAAAAACCTCGAGGAATTTACGCTCGAAACTAAGAGAACCTTTAAATTCAAGTTAAGTTTACTGAATTATGTTTATAGTTCATGACACCGTTCTACATTGCCTTGCTTGCACTTTGCAGCATTGCTTCAATATTTAATTCAAAAAGAGCTCTACGCTATTCAAGAAATATTATTTTGTGTAGATTGTGTACGTACTTATTCAGTAAGTTACTCACTGTAAGTATTAATTTAATATCTGTTATATTACTAGAATTACGAGTACACATTTATTACTAGACATTAATAGTTAAAATTTATGAATACATCGTAAAAATATAGAAAGATAGTTATTAGTTTAGTCTTAGATAAGACAGAATGTTACATGTGAGAATTCAAACTGTCATTTATTTTGAAAATAAATTGGGCTGTTTGTGCCATGCATATGTGTGCTTTGTTAATGTGAGTTTATTTGTCATTGTATTTGATATTAATGGGTCATTTTCTGTATTCCAGTTCAACTGTGGATGCTGAAGTCAGTGAGCCTACAGGTGCTGCTGAAACTATAGAACCCCCAATGTGGCAGAGGAGAAGTGTACAAGAATCTTACTGAAGGGATACTGAACCTGAACAGTGATCAGTATACTTTAATCCATCAAAGTTTTCTACATTCTCTTGCTTCCACAGTTGGATGTAGAAATTGCAGAAGGAATAATCTACAGTTGATTACAAAATAACCACATGGTCTTGCTGTTCTTATACAGATTCTCTGTCCAGATTGTGAGTCAGAGTGGTCAGAATAAACAGCATGACATCAACTGTAGGACAGTAATTGGTTGTAATGACAATGGTATGACATCAACTATAGGACAGTCATTGGTTGTCATGACAATGGTATTGGCTATGCAAAGTTGCAGTCATTGCTGTCCACCATGAACATAAAGAACCAAATGCACCACAAATCGTTTTACAAGGTATCCAAAACTGTTAGTATCGCAGCAGAAGAAGCAATGTGTCAAGCAGCTCGTGTAGTTGCAGAAAGAGCAGCAGCTACAGGTCCCCTCCCAGGCCATGTCAAAAGTAACACAGGATGTCTTATCATCGTTGTGTCTTAATACGATACATGGTAAAAACGTGGCCTTTCATTGCACAACGGAGTTGGTGTTGCCATTGACGTTGACAGTCGCCTAGTTTTGGATACTCAGGTCATCAGCAATTATTGCAAAATATGTGCAGTTGGTCCAAAGCCAGGTTCTCCTGAGTTTATGAATTGGATACAAATGCACAAACCTCAATGCCAGCAGAATGTAGATTGTTCTTCAAATGCAATGGAGACTGGCAGTAAGGATTATTTATTCAAGGTCAGTTGAAAAAAATCTCTTATTTATGGCACTATGCTTTGCGACAATGATGCAAAGGCATTCAATGAAGTCCAAAATTCTAAATGCTGTGACATTGAGATAAAAAAAAAAGATCATCGCATCAACCACATAGCGAAAAGGATGTTTAATGCTCTTAGCAATTTGAAGAAAACAAATGAGTCACTAAATCTAACTGACCACATCGCCAATTGAACAAATTACAAACACATATGCCAACAATTTAAAAGACAATGCCCCTGATGTTACAAAAATGAAACGAGGAGTGTTAGCTGGGTTTTTTCACATGATGAGCACTGACAATGCACCCAACCATAGACTTTGTCCAGAGGGTGAAAATTCCTGGTGCGGCTTCCAGAGAACTCTGAAGACATGGTTGCTCGAACAACATCAGCCTACATTTTTGGCAGAAGTTGGCAGACTCATCTACTTAATTGTGACAAGGCTGAAAGATACAAATCTCCTCCTGCAAAAATGGGTACGCAGAATGCCAATGAAAGTTTCAACTCATTGATTTGGCAGCACTGCCCTAAAAAATTTGCTTCACTGTCAGCGGTAGAGACGGCAACTTCCTTTGCCACTCTATCTTTCAACTGTGGTCCTGTAGGGCTAAAAATGGTAACAGACAGAATTGGACTGGAATGGGGTGTTGTAAATCACACACATGCTACTCGAATGCTGAACAAAAAATACTATGATTCAAAAAGATGAAAATTGGGTGTATCAAAGTGGAAAAGGAAAAACCTTAAAAAAAGGCGTATTGGACGAGAACACCAGCACGAGTTAGCAGAAGGTGAAACATATGTTGCTGGTGCATTTAACAATTAAATGTATTTGCAAATGACTATGTATATGCTGCTTAATTAAAAAAACAATGTAAGAATACATTTTTATGTTATTAAACTTATTTTTATTTGCTTTAAAAGTTTAAAATTGAATTATCTTAAAATCTTTTTTTCCCATTTGTTATGTATCTGAAACTTTAAAATCTCAGCTAATATAGATGTTGGAAACATGCAATTTGGTGTGTACATTTCTTATAAACTCTTGTTGGTAATCTTTTAGAGAAAAGTTAATTTGGTCAAATATATTTTATTAAAATACATTTTTTGTGCCAAATGTTGATGTATTTTGTCGACTTTTCGTGGAGGTCAATTAGAAAAATAGAAAAAAAAATATCTTTGAACCTTTTTCATAAAATAAATATGCCCTTTCCCTAGAACTATGCTTAACATTCATGGAGCATTCATATTATTTTTAATACATGTGTTGTTTTTTTAAAATTGAAAGTATTTGCAAGCAAGCATTTTTTCAAGGTTTTTTTTTTAAACCTGCAAATATATCTACATTCATAGCCTAACATTACCATTATAAAATATTTGGTCTGATTTAATTGATACCATTTTTTAAAAAGTTTTTAGGGAGCATGACCCCTTAAACAAACAAAAATGTTCCTAAAAATGAAGATTCAATCTTATAATTCACTAGATTTGAATGAAAGGAAAAGACCTATACATCTTTTGTGACTGACGCACAATTTGCTATTACAATAGGAATAAATAAGCATCCCTCATGAAGTTAAATATTTCATTTTTAATTCCCATTGAAAGACATTAATTATAATTGCGGGTTATGTAAGATCTAAATGTGGTGTTACTCTCATAACTAACTTTCACAAATTGTCAACATTGTATAGTACTAACATCACTTAGTAACACTAAATCTTGATGCAACATTTGATACTTCACATACAGTCAGTTCAACTGCTTCTATTGCACCTTTAATAACTAGCAAACTCAGTGCTCTTGGAGCTACAAAATGTAAAGATAGCTTTTTTGTATTTGGAACATTAAATTTTGAAATAAAAATTAAATTTTGTATTGCATCTTAAATATAAGTGTTTGATTTATCTTCAAGACAAAATTAAACATTATTATGGAGGCATGGGTTAAGGAGGGCATAGGTGGAAGATGTAAGTCAGGTAAGGGGTGCAGTAAGAAGATGATCTTTTAATGGTTAAACTGTTATTGTTTCTTTCACAATGTACTGTTCAATTAACCTGCAGATTATCTGCACAAGTATTGATAGTGTGCACATAAATAGGCCACAAGCTCAGACAGACTGACTAATGGGATCAATATGCTAAGCAGCACATGAGCTGTGGCAGTCAGCGACCCATAACTGCTAGTATCAGGGCCAGCGAATCAGAGCTGCCAAGACCCATCTACACCTCCATGTGGTGATCCTGGATAACAGGCTGCAACAGAGCAGACTGGCTGAGGAGAAGGGATCAAAGAGGGAAAGCTAACACGGCAGTCAAAAATGCCTGCTGAAGTCAGATGTGTCTGACTGAAAGGTTAAAATATTACAGTCAAGTTTTGAACTACAACACAACGCATTCCGTTTTCCCGACTACAATCCGCTACTTGTAAAGCTATGTTCAGGGCTTGGTAGTGGGTGATTGAGAACGAACGTCAAAGAAGAAGAAGAAGACTGACTAACAGTTGTAATAATTGTAAAATTAATTAATTTCATTACATGCATACTTTCTTCTTCATAATTCCTGTCTCCCCTTTAAGTCTCAAGTTTGCCTCTTTTTCATCTCTCAGCTTTTTCTCATAGAGATGTTTAATGTCAAGAATCTCTCGGTCACTATCTTCTTCTATCTGCTTCTTTGTTTCTTCGTATTCTCTGGTTTGTTGGTTAGCTTCATCACTGCTCTGTGGAGTAGGAAAAGCTGAGATAATTGATGCATGAATTATAAACATGTAATGATTAAAATACAGTATTTTTCACATGTCTGTGTCAGCGTGCAGCTGTATACTACATTTTTTCATTTCATATAAGTTCCCTTCCCCTCTAAAAGTTGTTATACATATTCTTCTTCTTCTGCGTTCATGCTCAATTTCCTGCTACAAAGTCCTGAACAGGGCTTTGCAAGTAGCAGGATATAGTCCAGAGAACGGATTGCGTTGTGTCACTAGTTTACAGTTTGACTGCGATATTTGCACCTTTCAGTCTGACACATCTGTCTTCGGCAGGTTATACATATATAGACTCACCAGGGACAGTCATTAAGCGACACCAATTTTATGATTAACCTTTTTTCAAGAATACTAACCAGAAAATTTATTTTGTCTTATTTTTCTACATAGCCCCTTGCCTGGCAGCACACTTGGTCCACCTGTTCACTAGGTTGTGGATGCCCTCCAGAAAAAAGGTTTTTGGTGTGACCTTTAACTAATTTTGCACTACTTCATTGTCAGTTTCCTTGGAACTCATCTGTAACACACTTTCATATAACCGAGGTCATTGTAGACAATTGTGTGTACAGCGCCGTGACTCATGTTGAAATCTACGGCTTTTTCACCAATAATGACTCGCCTGTTGCTACGGACTAGCTGATCGATCTACTGTTTCACTGAGTCAGTTACGACGTTTGCTGGTCTCCCACACCAAGGTTCATCAATGATGTTTTGTCTTCCGTTTTGAAATCTTTCTATCCCAACTCAAATATATCTCCATTCTGAACCTTCATGTTTCTGTAGATTTCAGAACGTTTCACACCCTCTGACCACAAAAACACGAATGTCTAGTTCTTCCACAGCGTATACTGCTCGATCGCAATGACCCCTACATGGGGTATTACTAAAGAGCCAGTTTTGCTAACGATATCACACTTATCACAGAGACACCCGCCGAAGCGACACAGGTGCTAGCATCGCTGGAATTACAGGGCAAGAAAGCAGGCCTCACCAAAAATATAGAGAAAACTAAACCCATGCGCAACCCTTTTGCCGATCCCAACCCTGTGTCCCTAAATGGTACACCTCTTCAACATGGAAAGTAACCTGAAGGGCGAGGATTTCAGGTGCTGTCGAGCAAGCTAGGCCACCTTCAACTCGATAAAGATGGCAACAGATACTACCAGAAACACCAGACTGCAAGCTAATATATTCGACTCAGTGATCCTACTGGAGCTATGCTATGAATGTGAAACCTGGTCTTTGACAAAAGCCATGGAGAACCAGCTTAAGGACAACACATGTCTCGCTTGAGTCCCATCTCATGGGCCTATCACTTAGGCAACAGCGCCAGATAGACTTACACAACAGTGACATCCGGACTTATCACACGTCAAGGATGTCATACATCATAGCAACAACTAAAAGCACTGCTGAGCTGCCCATATAGTCAGAAGGAAAGACAAATGCTGGATCACAGCAACCACTAAAAGACCACCTGGCAGACACCCCCCCTCCCCCCTCCACTAGATCGCAAGATTCACTCGAGCTGGACAATACTCAATCCTGAAACAAACAAGTTACCCATCCAATGGACAACTCATGTACGAGACAGAATCAACTGGAAACCAATATGAGACCAGCCCAAAACCAAAAAACATAGCACTGCTCGAGCCCAGCACACTAAGCAGAGAAATGCACCTAGCTACTACTAACTCGCACAAGAGTTGGAACCTGCACAAGGTCTAACACCCTTGTAGATGCACAGGTCGGCTAAGACAAAGACTAAGACATACTCTTCCGTGCACTTTATAAAAAAATTCTTGTTACTCTGTCTGTGTGTTTGTATTTATATATATAGTAAGTAGCATGTCCTTTGCAGAACATCACTATTACAATTGTCAACCTATTTGACTGTTACAAGATTCTTGACAGGTGTGCAGTATGGTAGATTGTCATTACTTTGCCTTAAAACAGTGCCATTGGAAACAGGCTGCACTAGGAAGGCAAACCTAGTACCCAAAAATGCCAGTTGAAATGGATGTGTTGGACCAAAAGGTGTAGATATCGCAGCCTCACTGTAAACTATGACACAACATCCTGTTCAGGACAAATGCTGAAGAAGAAAAAAAAGGAATATAAAATCTCACCTGCTCCAGTTTTGTTCTCATCTCTTGTAACTTAGTCTCATAATATGCTGTCAACTCTTCTAGGGCCTTCTCTTTGCCCTCTTCCACCTCTGTTAGTTGTTTCTCATAGTCTTCTTGTATCTTCATTGTCTTTGTCTGCTGTTCTTGAAACTTCTCATATTCGAGCATCAGTTTCTGGTTGCTGGCGGATTCTGAATTTTTGGAGACAGCACTAGTGTTTAATTGAGTATAAAATGAATGCAAAATTTAATGTTTTTGTGTTTATTATGACAAAATGCAGTTAAAACAAAAGTTAAAAGCGAGGGCTCGACTTCATCACAGCAGGTTTCTCCATATGACTCCGTCTCTCTCTGCAGAACGATATCCCGCCTGCTGAGAGCATTGAACAAAGCACAAACTCTGTAGCTCCAGGGATGAACCCAGGGTTCTCCGGAATAATTGCCATCATGATCTGACCGTCACAGCTCGAATTCAAATCCCAACCGTCTGAACACAAGGCCAATGACGTGACCACTTTGTCACAGAGACCCCCAGTAGTAACTTTAAGTTACTGGTAGTAGTAACATATATAAACCAAAATTTCAACATAAATAGGCCCATTTTAAAAACCAATGGAGATGGCACAAAAGAAAACATTTAACACAGTTAAAGAAATTTTAACATTAAACCTAAAGCAAATCCTAAATCTTAGATGGCAGTAAGAATATGGTGAACTCCCGCTTTAGATTGCAAGGAATTAATTTGTATTCTTTCTCTCTCTCTCTCTCTCTCTCTTAGTCGCTCTTCTTCAAACCCTTGGGGTGTAGAGGTCTTTTTGTATATACTTGTAATCAAGTGTGCAGACAAACAGGTGTACTTTTGCACGATGGAGGGGCTGCCTCCTTTTTGTTTTCATGCAAGCCACTATTGGGTAAGAATTTCATCATCTTTAGAATTTTTGCCCTGATTACGACTAACAGCCTGCTTTTCTGCTCTTTTCAATTGCCAATTGTTCTTTTACGTGCACATTGTATACATAAGACCTCAGAGTTTATCAAATTAGGCGTTCGGTCTCATCTCCTTTGTGACCAATGAACCCTTGAAACTTGCGAGATTTAAACACACACTGTTTTTTACTTTCGTCACTTGAGAGGCAAGCACTTTGTTTGTATAGCAACCTCCAACGAGTCTTTACAACATGTAGCCATTTTTAATTGACTGCTAAAAAAGGTACTGCACCAAGTGAACATACGTACAATGCACATGATGACGTCACTTCTTATGTAAACATCACATACCAACCGTCAAGTTTGCAAAATTTCATTATCCTTCGACTCATAGTTTCCTCGGCAGACCGTTGAAAACATGGCGGGTGTGATACGGAATCCGTCCAGAGCTGATCAGTGAGCGGTGATTCGGTTTCTGACAGTTAAAAGATGTCGACCAGTTGACATTCATCGCAGAATGCAGGCAGTTTATGGTGACAAAAGTGTGGTGAACGTAAGCTCTGGCGCTGGTCCACCTTATATTGCTGCATCAATTTTGGCGATGGCATCCTCTGATGCAACAATATGCGCCTGACCTGGTCTCGGAAGATCTTTCGTTAACGCACGTCCTTCTTTAAACAACGTTGTCCAGTTCTTCACTGTTGTCTTTGACACACTTTTGTCACCATACATTGCCTGCATTCTGAGATGATTGTAAACTGGTCGACATCCTTCAGCTGTTAGAAACTGAAACACTGCTTGCTGATCAACTCTATACGGATTCCAAATCACACCCGCCATGTTTTCAACGGTCTGCTGAGGAAACTATGAGTTGGAGGATAATGAAATTTTGCAAACTTGACAGTTGATATGTCCTGCTTTCATCAGTAGTGACATCATCATGTGCACGTATGTTCACTTGGTGCAGTTAGGTCCGGTTTCCTTTGAACACGCCTTTGTAATTGAATATTAGTTTCTTGCAATGTGTCTTTATATCATTTCTAAGCTGTCTATGGCATGGTTAGCATTTTCTTAGTGAACCACATTTCTGTTACTGCATGTGATCTTTCTGTTTGTTTATTCAATTCATTGTCCAAAGTTCACATGGTCATTTGGCTTGGCTTCGTTCGTTCTCAATCTCCCGCTACTAAACCCTGAAAGAGCTTAGGTCGCAGAATGAAGTCCAGAGAACGGAATGCGTTGTCATAGTTTACAGCTTGACCGCGATATTTGCACCTTTCAGTCCAACACATCCGACTTCAGCAAGCATTTTTTTAGTACCGGGTTAGCATTCCCTCTTCAATCCCTTCTCCTTAGCCAGTCTGCCCTGCTGCAGCCTGTTATCCAGGATCACCGCGTGGAGGTGTAGAAGGATCTTGGCAGCTCTGGTTCACTGGCCCTGACGCTAGCAGTCAGCTATGGGTCGCTGACCACTGCAGCTCATGCGCTGCTCAGTATCTTGATCCCTTATGGTTATATAATAATTAAAAGAAATATTGATGCAAAAAAACAAAAAGGTATAAATTTGCAAATTAAATTTAATAAAAACATTGAAATACTGATACCTAATTGCTGATTTTGGGAATGTAATGTAAATATGTAAGAGATAATGACGGCTCGGATGAGGAAAGATAATGAGAATGTAAAAACAAAAGAAGAGGAAAAGAAATTATATAAATAAAATACAGAAATTGCCAGAGAAAGGTTATAACAACGATGAAGATAAACAAAGTTCATATAATTATCCTGAAGCAAAATGTCTTAATATATAGTCAGTAACACCCAAGATTGTGAATGGCAGCAACTACAGCCAGAGACTTGAAACACCGAAGATGAAGGCAAATGTTCTATTTGACTAACCTAAATCTTGCAGCTCCTTGGCGTGTGTTTCCATTAACTCTGCCATATCTTCGTCATGTTTAGCTTCCTCTCTATCTTTGTCAGTTTTCAGAACCTATGTGCCAATACAAACAGTTCGCTATGGAAATTGACACTTTTTTCTACAATGCATATACAGCCACAAAAATGTATTGTCTAAAAATACAAATGTACTGGACAATGAAACCTAATCTTCATCATAGTCACATGAACTAAAATTTGGATTACTTGTTTATTAATTTCAAGTAACTATATGCAATGATGGTGCAGTGGTTAGTACACTGGTTGCCCAGTCGCGCAATCTAGGTTTAAACCTCAATCAATTTTGATCGCAAATGGCTATGAGGTCGAATCAGTCTAAAAAATTGGTACCAGAGCAAGTCTGGTAGGTAAAGGCAGCTGGCATGATCCTGACAATATCACCCGTAGGGTACCATTGATCAAGAACATATGGGCCTGTTCTATTAAGAAGAATCTCTGGACAGACTCATAGGTGTTCAGGCCCTCTCAGAAAATGGAGAAGAGTGAAGATACTGATGGTACCTGTAGCTTGCTGGTTGTACACACTCCTGCTCTGTCATCTCAGGTACCCCTCTCTGCTGGACCTGCACATGATTTCAAAATTTGGCAATCTGTACATCGTTAGTTCATCAACTGCAGTGTCTTTATTCAAAAGACAGGTCTTTTTTCAGCTTAAAAATGTCACCTCTATCTATTGAAAATGTCCTCAATGTGGGTGCTTCTTTCATTTCTGCAAACCATAGTATGGCCAGGGCAGTAGATACCCACAAGTTTCCGGAGGTACAACATCTTTATTTTTGCTTTCCACTCATGTCACAGCCAGCATTTCTGCACCTTTTGGAGCAAGGATTGAGAGTCAGAGATGATTATGGCTCTCTTAGAGGGGTCCCAGATAGCCACCTTAGAGCCAAAGTCACTTCCATGATCCACAAGCTCTCATTAGAGAGGTCCTAGATCCACCTCAGAGTCAAAGTCACTGCCCATGCTCTCATTAGAGAGGTCCCAGATAGTCACCTAACAGCCAAAGTCACTGCCATGATCCACATGCTCTCATTAGAGAGGTCTTAGATCAACATCAAAGTCACTACCATGATCCACATGCTCTCATTAGAGAGGTCATAGATAACCACCTCAGAGCCAAATCACTGCCATGATCCACATGCTCTCATTAGAGAGGTCCCAGATAGCCACCTAACAGACAAAGTCACTGCCATCATCCACATACTCTCATTAGAGAGGTGCCAGATAGCCACCTAACAGACAAAGTCACTGCCATGATCCACATACTCTCATTAGAGAGGTGCCAGATAGCCACCTAACAAACAAAGTCACTGCCATGATCCACATACTCTCATTAGAGAGGACCTAGATAGCCACCTCAGAGTCAGTCACTGCCATGGTCCACATACTCTCATTAGAGAGGTCCTAGATAGCCACCTCAGAGCCAGTCACTGCCATGATCCACATTCTCTCATTAGAGAGGTCCCAGATAGCCACCTAACAGACAAAGTCACTGCCATGATCCACATACTCTCATTAGAGAGGTGCCAGATAGCCACCTAACAGACAAAGTCACTGCCATGATCCACATACTCTCATTAGAGAGGTGCCAGATAGCCACCTAACAGACAAAGTCACTGCCATGATCCACATACTCTCATTAGAGAGGACCTAGATAGCCACCTCAGAGTCAGTCACTGCCATGGTCCACATACTCTCATTTGAGAGGTCCTAGATAGCCACCTCAGAGTCAGGCACTGCCATGGTCCACATACTCTCATTAGAGAGGACCTAGATAGCCAACTCAGAGCCAGTCACTGCCATGATCTACATTCTGATACTGGACATTGTTGTCAAGGCACCACTCCTCTCAGCAACGATCCTGCCCCTCTCATTCTTGCAGAGAAGCCCCTACCAGCTTACCTATGGCTTTCTACATATGAAGCTAACACAATATTTCTAATATGTCATACAGTTTGTAAACAGGATCTCTAACATGAGGTCTCTGTATCTATTGTTTTACACAACAATAACTGTGTGATTATTAAGCAAACTAAAAATGTTTAAAGTAAAAAGATAGGGGGTGCAGAAACACTAAAAAAGAACCATGTAAATAAGGACAGAAATAAACACAGGTCAGTTTTGTGTTGCACACTTCATGCTGAATGGTTGAATAGCAAACTACAGATCAATGGCAGAAAACCAAATAAAACCTAAATGTGGTATAAAAACTGGAGAGAAATAGCTGATAGATAGCATCAGCTCAGTTCATCCTGTAACCTCTTGAGATCACTGGGGGACTACTGCTTGAATCTCCACAATCCTGTAACCTCTTGAGATCAAGCCTACTGCTTGAATCTCCACAATCCTGTAACCTCTTGAGATCAAGCCTACTGCTTGAATCTCCACAATCCTGTAACCTCTTGAGATCAAGCCTACTGCTTGAATCTCCACAATCCTGTAACCTCTTGAGATCAAGCCTACTGCTTGAATCTCCACAATCCTGTAACCTCTTGAGATCAAGCCTACTGCTTGAATCTCCACAATCCTGTAACCTCTTGAGATCAAGCCTACTGCTTGAATCTCCACAATCCTGTAACCTCTTGAGATCAAGCCTACTGCTTGAATCTCCACAATCCTGTAACCTCTTGAGATCAAGCCTACTGCTTGAATCTCCACAATCCTGTAACCTCTTGAGATCAAGCCTACTGCTTGAATCTCCACAATCCTGTAACCTCTTGAGATCAAGCCTACTGCTTGAATCTCCACAATCCTGTAACCTCTTGAGATCAAGCCTACTGCTTGAATCTCCACAATCCTGTAACCTCTTGAGATCAAGCCTACTGCTTGAATCTCCACAATCCTGTAACCTCTTGAGATCAAGCCTACTGCTTGAATCTCCACAATCCTGTAACCTCTTGAGATCAAGCCTACTGCTTGAATCTCCACAATCCTGTAACCTCTTGAGATCACTGGGAGACTACTGCTTGAATCTCCACAATCCTGTACCACTCCTATCTGTCTTGGTTGTTTCTGTATTGCCTCGAACAATAGCTTAGTTCATTCATCCATGTTGTTGTTTGTTTTTTGCGTTCTCCTTATTTCTCTATTCCTCAAGGCGGTGTGCGTTGCACTATGGTTTTTATTTTGCGCCTGTCGGCCCAGTGACTCTGACTTCGGCATGCATTTTATGTAAGGGTCTGCTTTCTCCTGCATTTTCTTCGGGGTAACGGCAGGTGCTGTGATGGGGATCGAACCCAGCACCTTCGGATTGTGAGCCGTGTCCTTAACCACAAGTCCACACCGCTTTCATTCCTCCATGTTGTCTTTCCATTGTTTTCTCTTACACCCCCGCCTGTGCTTGTCATGTATTGTGCTCTGTAGTATTCCCATACCAAGTCCACTTTTGCTTCTTTGATTGTTGTGAGAAGGTCGTTCGTAAAATCCACTTGCATTCTCGATCCTTTGTCGTACTTCATCATTAGAGAAGCTCGTGGCCAAATGGTTTTGAGGCCTGCCTGCCAACAAGGAGGGCAGCGGTTCAAATCCCCGTTATGGGATATGTTGTTTTTCTGTTGGGGGTGAAATAAACAAATAAAGCCAGCACACGACGTTGCGACAGCAGTGGCGAAGCAGTCTGTAGTCCTCAGCCTTCAAAACCCCTCGACTACCCTAGCAATGGAAAAAATGTCATAGGACAGGACTTCATCATTTGTTAATGCAGTCTTTGTAGGTGACATTTAGAAGTCTTCTAAAATCTCCATGACCTGAATTCTTCTCCGGAGGTCTGCTGTAATGATCCATGTTTCACTGGTGTAGAGGAATATTAAAAGAACCAATGAGCGCATTAGTCATTTATCTTTCCTCATATGTTTTAGTCATGCAAGTGCTGCTGTTGTCTGTGCTATTCTAGCCAGAACCTCTGGTTTTGATCCCTCATCACTGATTGTTGAGCCCAGTTGAGCGATTCATTGTTTTAAGCTCCTGCCCATTTGCTTTGATCGCAGCATTGATTCCTTCACTGCTGTTGGTCCTCAACTTTGTCTTTTCTGCGTTTGCATCCTCAGAAAGAGACCAAGCAACAGCACATGGCTATTGCTGGCTGTAACACTTGCTGGGAAAGAAAAGCAAGGCAGGTTATCAAGCACCAGATGAGAAATAGTGGTACAGGAGGTCACTGTAGATGAATTCTTATGAATGCTTCTGGAGAAACTTAAAATGATAGATCAAATTATAAAATTTAGTGTTACTATTGCAGAACTCCAGGAATGGGTCAGAAGACTCAATGAAACAGCTCTTGACTATGGTATGGAGATAAACGCTGGAAAGACAAAATTAATGACCAACAACTCCAAGGGCTTTAACAGCAGGATAAAAGCTAACGGTCAGGAACTCGAAGTGGTTGACCGTTTTAAATATTTAGGGTCAATTGTCAGTGATGAAGGATCAAAATGTGAGGTGTAGGCTTGCACGGCTTAACAAAATCTGGCAAGATAAACGGTTAGCACTACGCACGAAAATCAGATTAATGCATACACTGGTCCTGTCAATATTCCTCTATGCTTGTGAGACATGGACAGTTACAGCTGACCTTCAACGAAGGATACAGGCCTTGGAGATGAGATGTTTCCGAAGACTTTTAAACGTCACGTACAAAGATCGAGTTACAAATTAGGAAATACAAGATAGAATTACAACAGCAATAGGGCCTTTTGAAGACCTCTTGGCAACTGTTAAAAGAAGGAAACTCGCTTGGTACGGTCACATATCGAGATCAAATGGTCTTGCAAATACAATCCTCCATGGAAAGGTGCATGGCAGACGACAAAGAGGCCGTCCCAAAAAGAATGGACCAATATTCGACCAGAAGAGTCACAGGCAGCGGCCGCTGACAGAGAAGGGTGGTGTGGCATTGTGAGGATGTCTTCATGTGTGCCCCAACAACCTCACTGGTTATGGGATGACCTGACCTGACCTGATTGCAGCAAATTATAAAATAGAAAGTATCTATTATAATCCTTTGTTTTATAGAGAGCCAGATAGATTCACTCTTAAAGGCAGAATTTTAAAACCAGTTTTAAAGTGTTTTAACCTTGCCAGTTTCCCAAATGAAAATACAATGAACTACTTCCCATATCATATACCATTAATTAAAATTCTTGAACATTGATAAAACAACAAATTTAGTTCAATGTACAGTTAGCGATTTTTGTGTTTTTTCTGGTATTGTGGGTCTACTGGAAGAACTATAGTAGCATTCTTTCTGCCTTTAATTACGTCATTAAGTGAGTTTATAGGTACAGATACAAAAGTCAACCTTGAAAGTTATTGTTCTACATTTCATTTCACAAAATGGGTTGGAAGATTAACATAAGGGTCAGGTGAAACATACTTATCAAGACCCAAACTTCACTTCCTCAAAGGGCTCCTGGAATTGGGCTATTTAACAGCAGTCTGACCAACAAGATGGTGATCAACACTGTAATCTCCTTAGCAATAAGCTTACTGGGGAGCCTCACAATACACTACAGCCAGGAGGATCCTAGACCCCTTTTTAAGTACACCTCAGGGTCTAAGAAGAGCCCACCACTAAAGAAACACCATCAAGAGTTAAATGAACTAGTACAAATGATTTCCAACAACATTTTAAAATAAAATCAATACAAATTCTTTTTCAAATATCAAAACATTTGATTTACCTGATTCTTAGTTTTTAAGGATTCCATCTCTTGAATAAACTTCTCTGTCAGCTCTTTCATTTTCTCGTTGTAAGTCATATCTTTCAGACGAAGCTGATATTCATTTTCCATCTTCAGTTCTTCAACCCGAGAATTCAGATCAGCTACTGTGGAATTCTAAATAAAAATATTGCAAGTGTTATTTATAGTTACATAATGATGTTGTTGTTGTTTGAATGCCCACAATGAGTAGGTTACGCTTTTGTGTGCCCTGAAAAGGACATTAAGTGGCGGGTTACAGTGGCTTTCCTCACATCCCGAGTGTTCTGATGAAGGTCAACCGGGGACCTCCAGGTGGTTGTGCAATGTTTGACTTCATCTGCATTTCACTCACTTCTACGGGGATCACGTTAGCCCCTTACCTCGTTAGTCAGGCTGTCATGAAAATAGCCCGTTACCAGGGAGGACAACTAGGAAGCCGAGGTGAGGGTCTTGGCCAGTATGTTTTGCCTGACCCTGACTAACATGTCTGATCAGTATATTTTGCCTGACCAGATGTTTGTCTTTCTCCTCACAGCATGATAGCATAACAATTTTATTTTATGTCTTTGGTTAATGTAAAAACCAAATTTAAAATATAAACAATTTAAAAACTATTTTGCTTTAACTTTTGTTACTTAACAGGAGGAGAGCAATAAGGTGGCAGAGCTTGTACAGCTCTTGTCTTTAATAGCTTAAGAACAGATGACCCAGTCTGTCTAGTAGTAAATTTGTACCTGACCTACAATTAGTGAAGGTGAAACAGCAAGGAAAAGGACTAGTCACTTAACATCTCACAACATGAGACCTCATTCAGCAAAGTATTCAACATTTTATCCCTGACAGCAATGTTGCCTTTGGCTACTAAAATGGTGGTTCATGGTGATTGATAAATATCAAATTAAATCTGGGGCCAAAGATGCAGCAGTGAAAGAGCTGACAGCAGTCAGCGACTCATGGTTGGCTGCTTGCATCAGTGATCCATAACTGACAAAGACAATGTTGACACACCTCCTAGATGTGTTGGTTGGAAATTCCCTGAAATAACACCTCACATAATGACAGCTCAGCAGTTACCAGAATCATCAGAATGCAGGTCCTTAAATGCTTGGTAAGATAAATGCCAACAGGGAAAAGCTTAAAGGCTAGACACCCCAGTGCTACTCCTTCCTCCTCAGACTTAGTAAGTCACAAAAAGGAAACCACCCACGATCTTACTACTAATAGTCAAATGCGAATCCGAAAGGCAAAGCAAGGAAGACATGGAACTGCACTTTCTAAGAGCCAATGAAATTGATTTCTAGAACAAAAAGAAAGCTTTTAGATACATTGCATTAGGCACTGATCTGTCTGATTATATTTCAGGATTTCAGTATTCCAGTACAGTTTCCAAAATTTAGTTTGAAATTTTTTATATTATATATTTTGCTCCTAGTGGACCCACGGGTCCCTTACAGTGAAGAAAAGAATAGGGCCACTCCACTTGACTATGCATGCCATTAAAGGCAGCAAAGTAGTGTTGTGTATAGCGACTGAAAACCTCATAATGTAAACAGAATGTCAAAGAAACCATCTATACAGGAGGACATACATGATTCATTATGGGCTCATGCAAGGAAGTCAAAGGTTATGGTAGCCTTATGCTCAAAGTGGAGCGAAAAAAGAATGGATGGTGATGAGATTATTTTTTTCTAAAAATGATGTCCTAACCACAAAACACTGTAGTGAGTAAATATTTCTATGTTACTAGTATAAGAAGCAAAAAGGTGAAACGAACAAATGTTTAAAGATATAAGGTCAGATAGACAACTAATGATGAATATATAAAATGGTATATCGTCTTGGATAATATGAGACAAGAAGGTTTACTTTTGAGAATTCCAGAAAGCAAAATTCAGAGAAAAAGAAGAAAGGGCATCCATGAAAAAAAAAACAAGCATCACACAGATGTGCAAGAGCTGAAGAGATCTGTTGGCAACATGGACAGTTGCGTGACATGATAAAAAGACTTCAACACTAGTCTCCGGACTAACTAACTTGATGCTGATGTCGACTAGTATGATATAGCAAAATTAAATAAATAAAAGCATATAAAGTAATATAGGGTGTCGTGGTGTTGTGAGGATGTCTTCATGTGTGCCCCAATGACCTCACCGGTAACGGAATGAACTGACCTGATATAGGTAATGGCCCAGGACATAAACAAAAAGAAAAACCCACGTAACTGTCACAAGACCACGTCAGAGAAAAAAAAAGAAAACGGCCAACAAATCTTAAATTGTACTAACACAAGTATATAATAGGCAAGACGGCAGGCATATTTGCCAGAGAGTAGCTGAGAATATGTGAATCACAGTATACCATTTAGGACAGAATAGGCTAACCAAAAAAAAAATACATGAACCAATGAAGATACACACCAACTCCCACAACTAAATGCATGTATTCATCAAGAGACAAACATAAACATATATAAAAAGCACATCATATATGTTCATTAACATATATTTATAAAAAGTATGACATTAAATATGATATTAGTATGATATATGCACAACCTTTTCCTCAAGGTCGCTCTTAGTAATAAGAATTTCTTCTGCCCAGCCAATCTCTTTGTCTCTCTTCAAGCCACGACCTTCTTTGTCCTGGATCTTCCACAGGATAATTGACGCATCTTCACCAATGCTCACAAGGTACTGGTCATCATATGTGATTTTCATCTGTAAAAAATAATAAGTGAATATGGCTAGACAGTTGTTAATAATGAATTTTGAAGGGAAAAGGAAAATGTGGAATGAAACAGCTATACTTTACTTATTCGCTTTTCAGGCTTGGGGGTGCAGTCTTCTTCTTCTTCATCGATCAACTGATGCTATGTTTCTAGTCCGGTGAGGTTCACGAAGGAGAATTTGCATTTCAGGTCTTTGCCGGTCCCCAATAGATTTTCGAGCATGGTTGTTTCCCCAGGCCAGACTGCCTTTCTTTGGTCTGCATAGGTAGGGCAGTTCTGAAGAATACGTTCTGATGTTTGCTTGGGTGCTCCACAATCGCATGTGGCAGTATCTCGTAGACCCATTCTGTGGAGGTGGGCCTTGAGTTGAGTCTACAATGTCCTGTTTTGAGTCTGAAGATCTTTGTCTGCCCATCTCTGTCAAGTTTGTCTATGCTGTCATTTTCTGACTTATTTTCTTTGTGCTGGTCTTTCCATTCTGTCCTCATGGATCGTTTGATGAGTATCTTTGCTTCTTTATAGCTCTAGGGATGAAAAGTCTGCGTGCCTCCACTTCCAGCATTTGTGAGCTCATCTGCTTTCTTATTTCCATGGAACAGTGGGCCAAAATCCACTGTAGGACTAAATCTATTTTTTAAGACAGCAATCCTATGTTGTATTTTATTTGGGTCTTTAGATGGCTTAGAGTGTTGGAATCACTGCTTTCCTCATTGTTATGTTTTAGCTGATAAGAATCTGAGTTCCAACATGAACAGCTCTTGCTTCAGCTTTGGGATGCAGTGGCTTGCCAGAGAGAATGCCATACTGTTCTATCTGCTGTCTTCGTCTAGGCCAGGTTCCAGTTTAGTCCTCAGCCTTTTATGGACTCTCTTATCTTGTTACCTCAGTGGACTTGGTAGTAAAGGGTGATCAGGGTCAGCTAAAAAATTTTGATCAAGACCTGAAAACATATATTTAAAATATGTTCAGTACATAATGATATCTATCTTGGGCCACGGAAGCGAAGTGGTTAGTGTTCAATCCCCAGTTGGTCGAGGATTTTTGTGTGATCCCAAACTGGCTCCTGTGGTCAACCCAGTCACAGAAATTGGATACCAGAAATAATCTGGTAAGTAAAGGCGGCTGGTGTGATGCTGATCACATCATCCACTATGTGTCACGGGTCATAAAATAATATGGAGCTAACGCCACATTTCCTATACGCATTGTGACGTGACGGAATCTTTACTTACTTGATGATATACATACCTTTACGACAGATGCTCCGTGACCCTGGTGTTCTGTCCAATCCCCAGGAACTGCAAGTGGATATTTCATTGACCATATTGTGCCTTTCACGGTACCAGCAAAAAGCATCCGGCCCGAATGGGACAGTGCTACCACAGTGAGTGTCATATCATCGGCAGGAACTTCTCGCAAAATCTGAAATTAGAAGGTACATATAGTTTTGTTTGCGTATGTTGTCCTGAGTGAATATACTGGGGAGCAAAGAATAGCACTACCATGCCCTACTATCTACTAATTAATTAAAGTAGCCCTATAGCAGAACTATTCTCAATCAATGTAAGAAATAGATTATCCGAAAGCATATTTTGGAATGATTTTATTGATTATTGTAGGACAATCTAGATTGATTTTATTGATTGCTTTAAGAAAATCTAGATTCATTTTATTTATTTATTGTTTCAGAAAAATCTTTTAGTTGAAGTCCTGATGTTTAAAAAATTATTCTGAAACATTTAATGCAGCTATTTAGATGCCTATTTATTTTGCCACAGCCTAGTGTAGATGCAGGCCTTTTGACTCATGGGGAAATCCCTATGAAATATCACATTTCAAGACTGTCTAAATAACGGAACTTGCATGTGCCAACCATCAGTGCAACTATAATAGCATGTTCAGAAAACAAAGATGGATATGTAGTTGGTTCTAGGGCAGGATTCTGTGAAAGGATCACTCTCAACAGTGATTTGTTGTGTTTTTACAGTCAATATGTTTTTTCTCTTTGTGTGGAGCATGGATTGATTATAAACCGTGGCACAATATGAATTCCGTTAATAAGTCAACCTTGGAATGAGAGGTTTCAAAGGGATTTTCCCGGTGAGTCAGGCAACCTGTCTAAAGTAGGCCATGGTTTTGTGAGCTTTTAATGTTGTTCATTGAGAACAGACTGGTTAAGCTCTTTTATAATGACTTCAAAGTTAAAGGGAGTGTAGTTAAGAGGTTAAGGCACTCGCCTCTCACAGTGATGAACGGAAACTGTGGGCGATCGAATCCCATAAGTTTCAAGCGACCCCTGGTCTGACAGGAGGTAAGACTAAAGTACCTGCAACCCGAGTTATCTCCAGTCGTCTCGACTAATAGTCTTGCCACTGATCCAAGGTAACTCGGGACAAGAGTGAGATTGATGACCAGAGCATATTCTTCCTCACTATAATCCAAATACAGCGCACATCACATTATTATTACAAAACTGTCAGATGTTGTGGCCAAAATTGCTTTCATGCTGGGCAATAACTTTTATATGTGCTTATATATATATATATATATATATATATATATATATATATATATATATATATATATATATAAATAGACATAATTTGTAATAACAAGGCTTTATAGGAGACATTTGTACAAAGTAGTGTCCAGTTGTACACTGGAGTAAATGTAAAAAGAAACTTTACAAATTATGGGTAGTTTCTGCAAGTTGACATGTGTGATACATAGAGAAAACAATAAAAATAAGATAACATGGAGATTATCAAAATATAAATAGCAAATTAAAGTAAATATATATATCTATGTCAAGTGTTTAATTGCAGTAAACTGATAATCATTTGGTATTCAATTCTATTGTTAACGCTGAAATTATTGATCAATTCCTTTCTCTTACAGTTAATGTACCTCCTAACACAAAGATTTTCAAACTTTTCGGTCCGTAGCTCCCTTGACCTGTGCATAAATCACTGCGGCTCCTATCTAAAATATATATAAGTAATTGTACCCCAAAAATATCTCAAAACTTCAAAATGAGAATCATTAAATGCTATGTGCGTTCAGTTTTATTGTATGGAGTAGAAACCTGGACGCTGACAAAGAAAATAGAGAAAAGTATTGAGGCCTTTGTAAAGTAAAGTAAAGTAAAGTATCCCATAGCATTACTGCTGTAGGGGTGTGAGGTGTTAGCGATCTCACATTTCAAAGGCTCGGCTATATGAGGGCGGTAGCCATCTCCTCTCCCTCGCCGCTTTTACTTCCCGGACTGAACCGGTACCCATTTAAGGCTGGGTCGACCCGGGAGCCATTGCGGTCTGAAAAAAACATTACCGCCTCAACTGGGGAATGAACCCAGGACCACTCAGATGCGAAGCCAGCGAGCTAACCACCGCGGCTCCCTTTGAAATGTGGATATTCAGAAGACTTGGAAAGATAGGAAAACCAATAATGTGGTTCTGGAACAAGTCAAGGTAGAGAAGATACTTATTAAGGAAATAAAAAGCAGAATAATAAAATACTTTGGTTATGTCAAGTAACTTGACAGTCTGCTGAAAGAAAGCTATATTGAAGGTAAGAGTGGAGGACAAGTGAGCCAAAGGGTGGTAGAGGTATAGATGGACAGACAACGTCAAGATGTGGTCAGGACACAGTTTGATTGAGTGTACCAGCCTGGCATAGGACAGAGACAGATTGAGATCCATTACCGTCAACCTCGGATGCGGAAAAGGCATTTGATAGTGATGATAATAGCACTGATCCATTGGTATATATGAATGCATCACTATCCTGAGTATTATCACTGATCAGCTAGTTAACATTGTTAAACATTGAAAAAAAATAAGCATATACATATGTGCATGGTGTCATTCAGCTTTTTCTTCTGCAGTTACATTTTGTTGGGTCTGGTGTCATCATCATCAGGTGCCTTGACGGATGGCATTGGCTTCTATCACATGGGTCGTTTCCCAACTCTGTTGTTGATTGTCACCCGTGCTATTCTCTCGGGTTGTCCAACCTCTTCTCTCTCTGTCTGGTGTACCAGGTTTTAATCTGGTACAAATTGGCATGTATGCAATGTCTACACATAAAATTGGGCCAAAAGCAATGTTGATGATCATGCTTGTAATGAATTCTCACAGACATTTTCAAAAAGTTAACTTGAAAAAAAAGGGGAGCAGCGTAGCATAGTGGTTTGTGCACTAGCTTCGCATCTGAGTGGTCCTGGGTTCATTCCCCAGTTGAGGTGGAAATGGTTTGTCAGACCGCAATGGATCCCGGGTCGTCCCAGCCTTAAATGGGTACTGGTTCAGTCTGGGAGGTAATGGCTGTCAGCGTGATGCTGACCGCATCATTCATTAAGTGCCGTCGGTTACAGAATAATATGGGCTTAACACCATATTTTCTATGCGCTGCATGACATGATCTTTACTTTACTTACTAACTTGAAAAAATCTTTGGGATTAGTATGCTGGGCAGTGCATGAGCTGCAGCGGTCAGCGAACCAAAGTTGACTGCTAGTGTCAGGGTCAGTGAACCAGCGTTGCCAAGAACCTTCTACACCTCCACACTGTGATTCTGGATAACAGGCTGCAACAGAGCAGACTGGCTAAGGAGAAAGAACTGAAGATGGAAAGCTAACCCAGTATCCAAAAATTCCTGCTGAAGTCAGATGTGTTAGATCAAAAGGTGCAGATATCGCAATCATGCTGTAAACTACAGCACAATGTATTCCGTTCTTCGGACAACATCCTGCTACTTGCAAAGCCCTTTTCAGGGCTTGGTAGTGGGTGTTTGAGAAGAAAAAGATAAAAAGTTTTTACAACTGTTCATGTAGCCATATAAAGTCACAAATGAAATTTATGGCTTGGCTTCGTTCTTTCTAAATCTCCCACTACCAAACACTGAAAGGGCTTAAGTAGCAGAATGTAGTCCAGAGAACGGAATGCGTTGTGTCGTAGTTTACAGCTTGACTGCGATATTTGTACCTTTCGATCCAACATATCCGACTTCAGCAAGCATTTTTTGAGTACCGGGTTAGCATTCCCTCTTCGATCCCTTCTCCTTAGTCAGTCTGCCCTGCTGCAGCCTCTTATCCAGGATCACCGCTAGGAGGTGTAGAAGGGTTTTGGCAGCTTTCATTTGCTGGCCCTGACACTAGCAGTCAGCTATGAGTCGCTGACCACTGCAGCTCATGCGCTGCTCAGCATCTTGATCCCAAATGAAATTTATAATAAAGCACAGAAAGAAGAACAGTAGTTGGTTTAGATTGTCAGACCTGTGAATCGGCAATCTCCTTCAGTGTTCTATCAGATCCTACAGCGAATGTAGATTTGCCATCTGGAGTAACTGTGACACTTGTGTAACTGCAAGTTTTCCAAACACTTTCATTTGTTCTCTTTCCTGTGAATGTGTCCCACTCATACACAGCTCCATCCATGCCACAAGATATCAGCTTGCTATCATCAGCACTCCATACTACAGCTCTTACTTTTCTGAAACATTGAAGAACCTTACTAGAAAAATTGAATTCCACAACATGCACTGAGCAGATAGATATTTTAATATGAAAATTTTGTTTAATCATTTATTGCATGTAATCTTTACTACTTCTTACTTTGTCACTCTTCTTGGAACTTCACGAGATTGGCAACCTTTGTTCTAGCTGAAGACGGTGTCAGTTTTGGTGTGACTGAAAAAATTAGACACGACTAAAATGGATGGGAGACCTGGGAGAGATGTCCAACACATCACTCACATGCTGAGTGAATTCTCTACAACCTGTTGCGGTTATGGGAAAGGCACGACATACAACTATAGATGTCATTCCCCTCCACTGCCTTGCGGGATACATGTTTACGGGAAAGGCTTCGAGAGTAAACCCTGAGGAAAAATCTGCATCCTATGCTATATCCAGTCATCTCAATGAAATCTTGCCACTGGACAAAGGTAGCTCAGGATGAGGGAGTGAGGTTGACAAAAGGCGCAGTTTATTCCTCACTTTAATCCAAATCACAGCACGTCACCATTTCAGCGAACACAGCAAAAGAAAAGACTGTCCACACGGCTGAACAAAGAGAGTGGTCTTCATCACAGATGATGGACAAACATCACTCTGGGCTGTAGAGGTTTGCCAGAAGGAGTGACAGATGTTTCTATCCACTTCCTTTTGATCTAGTTCCAGTCTAGTACACAGTTACTTATATATTACCTTATGTTGTCATCTCAGTGAACTTTGGACCATCCTCTGTGTTTGTGTCTGGATTCTTGACTCTTTGCTTCCTATGACTACCATGGTAACCAATCTTCTTTCATTCTGCTGAAATGGTCAAACCACTGACGTTCAGATTGCTCCACTGAAGTCTGCTAGAGTTGAGCTTCAAATTATTGCCAATTGTCTGATTACAGCCATTGTCTCTTCTTGTTACTTGGACCACCTTCCTTAGATAGCATGTAATTCATCAGCATAAATGATGTGGATTCCATGGATTATTATGCTAAACCTTGTGTGGATTCCATGGGTTACTCTGTTAAACCCTGTGTGGATTTCAGGGATTTATATGTTAAACCATGTGTGGATTTCAGGGATTTATATGTTAAATCATGTGTGGATTTCAGGGATTTATATGTTAAACCCTGTGTGGATTTCAGGGATTTATATGTTAAACCTTGTATGGATTTCAGGGATTTATATGTTAAACCCTGTGTGGATTTCAAGGATTTATATGTTAAACCCTGTGTGGATTTCAGGGATTTATATGTTAAACCCTGTGTGGATTCCAGGGATTTATATGATAAACCCTTTGTGGGTTCCAGGGATTTGTATGATAAACCCTGTGTGGATTGCAGGGATTATTATATTCAACCCTGCGTATATTATATTCCAGAAATTATTATATTATACCTTGTGTGGATTTCAGGGATTATTATTTTAAATTCTATCTGGATTCCAGGGACTATTATTGTGGATGAAAGAAGTAAAATACAGTGCCCTACTATGCATGATGTAAAATAAAGATGAGGGTTGTGCATGCAGCTGAAAACTTCATTATATAAAACAAAGAGCTAACATGTAAAGAGCAGAAGTATGAGTTGTTGGAAATCTAAACCACAATGCTCCGGATAGATAAGAAAAACTTCACTGAAAACTACCTGCAACCTTGCTGGAAAGATGGGGAAAGCCAAATACTAGGGACAGTCAACCAGCACAGAACAGTAAAAAAGGCAAATGCAATGTTAGGTAAGGTATGATAAAAAGAAATATTAAACATAGGACATAGGAGCTAGGAAGTGAAAGTCAAACTATATAAAGCATTAGTTAGACCTAGATTGGAGTACTGTGCACAGGTGTGGAGTCCTTATCGTAGAGGGGATATAAACATGCTGGAAAGGATACAGACAAGAGTGACAAAACTGATAGTGGGATTCCAGAATTACAGTTATAAGGCAAGGAAAATCGGCCTACAATGTCTAGAAAAGAGAAGAATTTGAGGGGACTTAATACAGGGTTATATGATGATCAATGGAAAGGATACATTATACTAACAAGTTTTTCAAAGTACATCCACCTACAAGAACAAGAGGGCACAGCTTTAAATTAATTAAAGAAAGGTCCAGATGAGATATTAGAATATATTTTATTTAGTCAGAGAGTGGTGAATGCTTGGAATGCATTGCCACAGGAAGTAGTGGAGGCAAGGACAATTAATGTATTCAAGAATAAACTTGGCGAGTATTTGTTGAAGACTTATGCTTTGCAGGGAGCTGAAAGGTGATGATGATGAACTGATGAATGTGCCAGTCTAAAATTTTCAAATATCCTGGTTTAACTGCAAAATATATCTTTTGCTCAAGAGGGAACAATGAAGAATAAGAAAAATACAGTAATGTTTTATATTTACAAGAATCAACCAAATTTGTTGTTAAAAATGTACTTTTAAGATTTGCTTGATAATTAAACATAAATTAAATTTTTAGTTTTTAAACTTTTTACTTACCCATTGTGGCCTTTTAAATTGTTAACATTCTCAAATGTTGCAGTGGAGTATAGCTGTATTACGTTGCCCATCACTGAGGCAAACAAGTGTCCACCATTGCTGAATGAACACTAAAATTATAATTTAAAGAAAAGATTCATAACAAAAACATAACATGACAAAGAATATTTCACTAAAGCACACAAAATAAAAGTTATAGAATCCATTTAAAGTGTACACACAAATTGAAAATAAAAAAACCGGAATTCTGGTACACTGAGTGCATCTCATGTAAAGACAATATTAACAAAGGTGACATAAGACTTTTCATGTTATGGCATGTACACCTGTGATTAGTGGATGTGATGAAAATGTTCTGAATGACAATGGAGGACAACTCGTAAGATTATTTTAGCTGCCTGTTTGTTTTGCCACAGCCTCCTGTAGATACAGGCCTTTTGACTCATGGGTAAATCCCTTTGAACATCCCATTTCAAAACTGGCTAAATAACGGAACTTGCATGTGTCAACCATCAGTGCAACTATAATAGCATGTTCAGGAAACAAAGATGGATATGCAGTTGGTTCCACGGCATGATAATGTGAAAGCATTTGTTATATTTTTATGGTGAATTTGTTTTATTTCTCTGTGTGGAGTATGGATTGATTATAGACCTTGGCACAATATGAGTTCTGTTAATAAGTCAACCTTGGAATGAGAGATTTCAAAGGGATTTTCCCGGTGAGTAAGACAGCCTGTCTAAAGTAGGCCATGGTTTTGTGAGCTTTTAATGTTGTTCATTGAGAACAGACTGGTTAAGCTCTTTTAATGACTTCAAAGTTAAAGGGAGTATAGTCAAGAGGTTAAGGCACTCGCCTCTCACAGTGATGAACGGAAACTGTTGGCTACTTGCACAATGATCAGCAAACCAGAGCTGATCAAGACCCTATTTCACATCAAAGTGGCAGCCCTGGTAATAGGCTGAATTAGTGCAGTCTGGCTAAGACAATTAGAAAATATCATTAAGGTCTGTCATTGTTAATGCCTTCATCTATACTGACTTATTGATTTTTGAGTGCTTGTCGATATACTAAGTCTACCTCATTAGATAGTAGCTATGCAGGTCCTATCCAAAAGTACATTTACAGTGTAGGAAGTTTAGAACTTAGTCCACTGAAGATGGATGTGTCGGACCGAAAGGTGCAAATATCGCAGTCAAGTTGTAAACTAGCGAAACAACGCATTCCGTTCTTCGGACTACATCCTGCTACCTTCAAAGCTCTATTCAGGGCTTGGTAGCGGGAGATTGAGATCGAATGAAGAAGAAGAAGAGCACATGACATATATCTTATGTGTGTGAGCAGCTCATTAGTGCAATGGTAGATCACTCGCTTTTCATGTCAAAGGTACAGGGTTCAACTTCCATCACCGGCAACTCCAGTCAACCCAGCTGTAAATAAGTACCTGGCTGATGCTAGGGAAGGAAAAAGCGGCAAGGAAGGGAAGTGTCCACCCCACCTTACAAAGCTGTGGCTTAGTACAATGAAGACTAACACTTCACCCCTGATGGCAGTGTCTGTTATGGAACTACCTTTACCTTTATATGTATGTGTGTGTGTGTATATATATATATTCTACATTATAAGCTCATAGAGGCCTTCGTGCTCCGAGAAAAGAAAAAGACTGAAAAGATCAAAGAACATCACAAGTCAGCCTCCCCAAATGGTTGTATGATCTGTACAAACCTCTAGACTCAAGAGTATAAGAAGGGTGTCTAAATAAGCAAGGCATGCACACACTACCGAGCATACAAATCAAAGCATGTTATTTGTGAAATAGTTTTCTGGGTTTTAATTAAAACCCTCCACAGGAATAAAAAAAGTGAATAAATAATTTTCGAAAGAGGAAGAACAGGGATCAAGATGCTGAGCAGCGCATGAGCTGCAGTGGTCAGCGACTCATAGCTGACTGCAAGTGTCAGGGCCAGCGAACGAAAGCTGCTAAGACCCTTCTACACCTCCACGCGGTGATCCTGGATAACAGGACTGGCTAAGGAGAAAGGATCGAAGAGGGAATGCTAACCCGTACTAAAAAAATGTTTGCTGAAGTCGGATGTGTTGGACCGAAAGGTGCAAATATCGCAGTCAAGCTGTAAACTACGACACAACGTATTCCGTTCTCTGGACGACATTCTGCTACTTAAGCCCTTTCACTGTTTGGTAGTGGGAGATTGAGAATGAACGAAGCCAAGCCAAGCCAGAAGAAGAAGAAGTATCTGTTTATGAACAGATACTATGCAGCCCTATTTTAAAGAATGTCTCAGTTCATACCTCCCGACAGCCTCGCACTGTAAATTCCTTGAAAGTTCTTATGTCATCAATAAGCAGGTTCATTAGCCTGAGCTTGTCACTGAAGCCTACCAGTATGTATAGGCCAGATGGGTGCAGAGCGACACTGTAGGCTTCTTCAGCAAAAACTTTATACAGCTCCAAGTCACTGATGAAAAATTGGATAAGTTTGAAAATTGTAACTGTAAAAAAATGTGTTTTCTCACTCACTCACAATGGCTCCCTCACACAAAGAGAGAGATATGTGTTCCATTTGGGAGTCACACTTCAATATGCCAACAATTAATGCATCCTGAAGTTAGAAAATCTCATTAAGGTCTGTCATTGTTAATGCCTTCATCTATACTGACTTATTTATTTTTGAGTGCTTGTCGATATACTAAGTCTACCTCATTAGATAGTAGCTATGCAGGTCCTATCCAAAAGTACATTTACAGTGTAGGGAGTTTAGAACTTAGTCCACTGAAGATGGATGTGTTGGACCGAAAGGTGCGAATATAGCAGTCAAACTGTAAACTAGCAAAACAACGCATTCCGTTCTCCGGACTACATCCTGCTACTTGCAAAGCTCTGTTCAGGGCTTGGTAGCGGAAGATTGAGATCAAACGAAGAAGAAGAAGAGCACATGACATATATCTTATGTGTGTGAGCAGCTCATTAGTGCAATGGTAGATCACTCGCTTTTCATGTCAAAGGTACAGGGTTCAACTTCCGTCACCGGCAACTCCAGTCAACCCAGCTGTAATTAAGTATCTGGCTGATGGCTAGGGAAGGAAAAAGCAGCAAGGAAGGGAAGTGTCCACCCCACCTTACAAAGCTGTGGCTTAGTACAATGAAGACTAACACTTCACCCCTGACGGCAGTGTCTGTTATGGGACTACCTTTATATGTATGTGTGTGTGTGTGTGTGTGTATATATATATATATATATATATATATATATATATATATATATATTCTACATTATAAGCTCGTAGAGGCCTTCTGACTCCGAGAAAAGAGAAAGACTGAAAAGATCAAAGAACATCACAAGCCAGCCTCCTCAGCATGGTTGTATGATCTGTGGCAGAGATTGTCACTTGTGGATCAACCTTTACAGTCATAGCAGATAGTGTCGAAATATAGCAGAGGCAGCCGGATAAAATTCACAAGTCGCCACGTGCACAGCCTACAGAGACTGAGACATCAATGAATGAAAATATATATAATGACAGTTGGCGGTTGGCAAATGAATGGTTGGTCATTCACAGTTGAGGTTGAAAGATGTGTGTAAGTGGAACATGAAGTCACTGAATATAGGTCTGACAGACTGGGACGACGAAGCTGTGGACCAATCCAAGTGGAAATGCATCAACTCCTTCAAACTGGGTGAAAAGAAGTTGCAACACAGGGAAGTGAAGTGCCAATAAAAGTAAAGTAAAGATCCTGTCACGCCATGCGGGGCATAGGAAATATGGTGTTAGGCCATTATTATTTTGTGGCCCACGGCACATAGTGGATAATGTGGTCAGCATCATGCCGGCTGCCTTTACTTCCCAGATTTTTCTGGTACCCAATTTCTGTGGCTGGGTCGACCACAAAGCCAGTTTGCAATCAGAAAAAAAAAATTCCCTGGAGTGCTAACTCTCTACCGAATTTTTGGTTTTATTTTTCCTTGCTGCATTGCACTACCAAGGCCCCCCAATGCAGCAAGGAAAATTAAAACCAAAAATTCAGTAGAGAGCTATCACTCCAAGGTTGTATCATCCTGTAGTCAGTCATGACTGAATGGAGATAATATATGGTTGATCAGTCTTAGGACTGGCTGTAAAGTTGTTTGTGCATGAATCTTCATTTTATCCTATCCTCTGCAGCTCTTTTCATTTCAGCATAGGTTTGTACTTTAATGTACCTGTATGCCTGAGATGTAAAGGTGAGTCTTTATTACCACCCTTCCTTTATTCCTCTGGATTTTGCCCTCAATTATCTTCTGTAGAAGACTTTCATGTCTTATATTGTGTCCCATCCAACTGAATCTTTGTTTTTGTATTATTTTCAATATTTGTCTTTGTGCACCTACCTCAGTGAGGACAATGCAGTTGGATCTTCTTTCTGTCCAACACACTCCTTCCATTCTATGGTAGCACCCCATTTCAAATATAAATAAAAGTTGATAAAAAACCAAATCAGACAGAGAAATTTCCTTTGAAACCATAGTGGTAATCAAACTAAATTTCCCTTCGTAATATAAATCCCTCAATACATACCATGTCTCATAGTTCCAGATCATGACTGCATGGTCTGTGGAGCATGTTGCTATGAGAGGTTTTCTTATGCAAACATCAAGACCAGTAAGTGGTGCGGTGTGGAATAACTGTGACAGAATTTCAAAGTTAGCCACCTCTCCCTGCATGGATGAAAATAGAGAATAATATAGATGACTTTGTAGGGAAGTAGCACCCCTGTACTAAATACAGCTGTAACAACAAAGTAGGAGCAGATGGAGGCAAAAAATTTATTGTTTGAACTCATTGGATTCTTATTGATCAAATTAATAGATTGGGTTCGCATAGCTTTTAGAGCAAGGAAATGTAAATGAAACTGATTGTACACAGACCCTGCAGAGTCTTCTAGACCAGTATAAAGATGTTAAGTTAAGTCAAATGGGACCAATTTATTTGTTCTTTTTTGCCATCAACTCTCAAATAATCACATCGATTACCCTGTTAAACTGTTAGTACATCACAAGCTTCTCTTGCCACTATCAAGCTAATCATTCAAGAGGACTTTGGCAGGGCCATAATGTTACTCTGTTCCTCTCATAAAGTCTATCAACTTAGAAAAGACTGGATTCTGAGTTGGGACCCGCTCAAGGGTGACCCCCTCTTGACGAAGAACGGGTTAAACTAAGACTAAGACTAAGGATAACAAAGTATAGTTGATAAGCCAGGACAAGAAAGATCCGGTCTTTGCTCTACAAATATGAAAGGAAAGGATACAAAATTGTGACCAAAGTGTGAAGAGCATAGTTGACATACATCATGTAAGGATTCAAGATTAGTGAAAATTAGTTGGGAGTGGAACGTCAAAGAATAAATGTTTATGGATGAAGAAGGTAGATTGTTATATTTTCTCACAGCAATCAATCTTCAGCTTATTTTTTAACTTTAGATTCATTGTATCATATTTTTTATTTGAACTCTATATATGCATTTCAGTCAGGCTGCATTGTTTTGTTCAGACTAACATTGATGGTTTGATATAAGAGTTTTCCTTCTTCTACATACATTATCACTTATGGTTTACCAGGAAGATTCTGGTTGTAGGCACCATAGAGTCCCACCTCTCTCATTTGGAACATTAATTCCACTTCTGACAATGACAGCATTTGGGACCAAATCAATCTTCCCTCTGAATATATTTTTATTTTGTTGCAATTCATTTTTGTTAGAGATTTAAAATAATTAGACCTCATATAAAAGTCTTGTGGCCATTCATCCTATGTATGTATAAATAACACCATGAAATAATGGTACAAACTTAATTAGTAACATACTTTGCTCATGTCAGCGCTGGAGAGGGTCAGATGATACAGTTGACCTTGAGTTGTGCTAGCTATTAGTGTTTCCTCAGAAAGGCTTATAGCTAAACAGTTAAAAATTTGTAGCTGCGCAAGGTTGGGGTCCTGGCTGTTCCATGGATCTGGGGGAATCTGTAAGACACATTTTCACATTTCATTCAAAACAGCGATAATCATGGGACAAAAAGATACAAGAATGTAAACTATTTTCTATGTAATGATTTTCCATTGACAACAACACATTGCATTAGACTATTACTTTTTATGGAATTAATTTTATTACAAATTCAAGATTGGTACTTCGGATTTAAGCATCTGTGGCACTGGCCCTATGACAGCTGACTTGTTTGTTACAGAATTTCTCAGCATACAGCGGTGAAAGGAGTGACACTTGACAACAGCCTGCTTCCTTCCATAAGAAACTGTAGGACGATATCTATAAACTCAAGCTGACTGCTTTTCATTATTAGATTTAAAACTGCAGAGATGGATGTGTCGGATCGAAAGATGCACATATCGCAGTCATGCTGTAAACTAGCGACACAGCGCATTCTGTTCTCCGGACTACATCCTGCTACTTACAAAGCCATGTTCAGGGTTTGGTTGCGGGAGATTGAGAACAAACGCAGAAGAATAAGAGAGTCACAAATGTTGACATTTGAAGGAAAACAAAGAAGAAAAAGATCAAGAAAACAGCTACGGGCTAGCAACTCGATGGGCTGATTCCCCCAAACTGAGAAACAACATCACCAATGATACACACAGAATGTTCATTACCCACTGGTCCACCGTGGCCTAAGACGTAAGATAATGGAAATTAAGTTGGAACATGCAGAGGCGCAACAGTCTCTGAGGAACAGATCATCTAGTAATCCATCATCATTATGTGAATCATGTCCTTTGCAGAACGTCAATCCGTCATATTTCATCCGAAAGAAACTTGATCTCTAGCCAAATTTCCAGCCTGCTCCAGAGTCATGCACATGCATTTCTTGACATCTTGGTCTGTCTCTCTTTCACGGCACCATACCTTCCATTATCGTTCTCTTAAGGCTGTTGTGTCTTTTGATGTGGCGAAAGTATTTAAATTTTCTGTTCATGATTGAAATTATGAACCAGTTTTCCTCTTTGCCCAACTTTTGTAGAATGTCTACATTCTTATTTTTTTTTGGTCCATGGTATTCTGAGGACTTTTCTATAACATTTTGACTTGAAAGACTTGATTCTCTTCTTGAGGTCTGGGTAACTGTCCATGTTTTGCAGCCGAATGATGCCAAGGGAAAAACACAGGTTCCCAAAATTTTCACTTTTGTTGTTTTGCTGGTAATTTTCCATAGTTTTTTTCAGGTTGTGTAGTCTCTGCATTGCCATTGGATTACGAGTAATCCAGTCAAACCTACATGAAATCTCATCCTGTTACAACTATAAGCCACAAGGAAAAGAAGAGAAGATCTCTAAATTCCATGCCGGCTAAGACGCGACCAAGTGACCTAATTCTATAAAATCCCTCTTCACAAGTCAGGTCAGGTCATCCCGTAACCGGTGAGGTCATTGAGGCACACATGAAGACATCCTCACAACACCACGACACTCTTCTCTGTCAGCTGCTGCTGCCTGTGCCTCTTCTGGTCGGAGATTGGTCCATTCTTTTATGTTGTCCTCCCACCTCTTTTTTGGGATGGCCTCTTCGTCGTCTGCCTTGCACCTTTCCGTGGAGGATCATATTTGCAAGACCATTTGATCTCGATATGTGACTGTACCAAGCGAGTTTCCTTCTTTTGACAGTTGAAAAGAGGTCTTCAAAAGGCCCTATTGCGGTTGTAATTCTATCTCGTATTTCCTCATTTGTAACTCGATCTTTGTAAGTGGCGTTTAAAAGTCTTTGGAAACATCTCATCTCCAAGGCCTGTAGTATCCTTCGCTGAAGTGGTTTCACAAGTAGTTTCTGGAAATATATTTTGTGGGACAAAAACAAAAACCTGCCACTCTGAAAGCATGTCATAAGTGGCAACCAACAGCAGAGTAGAAGATTATCCATCTCATGAGTAATCTTCTGAGCTAGAATCAAAGTTCCAGAAACAATATGGTTTATATGATACAGGAATAACTAATATTTATGAGGATAATAATAAATAAGGGATGGCATGGGCTAGTGGTTAAGTGACACGGCTCACAAACAGAAGGTGCTAGGTTCGATCCCCATCACAGCACCGACCGTTACCCCGTGGAAGAAAACCCTCAGAAAATGCAGGAGGAAGCAGTCCCTTATATAAAATGCATGCTGAAGTCAGATGCGATGGGCCGACAGGCACAAAATAAAAACCACAATGCAGCGCACACCGCCTTGGAGATTAAAGAAATAAGGCAAACACAAAAAACAAAAACATTAGAATAAATAATAATAAATTCTCTTGCAGTCTACACTTTTTTTTTCTTTTCTAAATAAAAAGCTAACTGCTCAGCTACTTCTATTATTAATTATATAATTCCTCACCACAAATTCTATTTAATAAAAAGCAGTTATATCTTACACGAATTTCTCGTATTTTCTTGTAGATGTCTTTGTCCTCAGTTTTCTCATACAAAAAGGCTGTTCCCTTTCCAAAAGAACATGCAAAGCCCTTTGAATAGGCCACTATAGATGTCACATTTAAGGGAATGTCTTCTTGAACTTGATTTTCCTTAATGGCTCTAGGAAATTACAAAACAAAAACATTATACGGGTTATAACTGTATCTTATCTTAACTTCGTTATACTGGTTTAGAAAACTCTGCAGTCTGTATACAACCAATTTCTTTTAATTTTGATCTAAAAATAACTATGCACATCCAATTTATTCTTAAATGCATTAATTGACCCTGCCTCCACTATTTCCTGTGGCAATGCATTCCAACCACTCTCTGACTAAAAAAATATTTTCTAGTATCTAATCTGGACCTTTCTTTAACTAATTTGTATCTGTGCCCTCTTGTTCTTGTAGGCGGCTGTACTTTGCAAAACATGATATAGTCTAATTATAGTCATAGCACAGTGAATGAAAATGTGAAATTTTACAAGTTCTTGTTCAAGCTTATATCATTGCAATTTCTTTAAAAATTAAATAAAAAAAGAGCAAAAGAATGTTTCAAGCATGCATACATCTATATGAATATTAAAGATGCATTTTGTAACAACTAATTAAACTCATCAGCCTGATGAGTCACATAACCAAGATACTCCTCAAGAGTAGACAAGAACGGGGATCAAGATACTGAGCAGCGCATGGGCTGCAGCGGTCAGCGACCCATAGCTGACTGCTAGCGTCAGGGCCAGCGAACCAGAGCTGCCAAGACCCTTCTACACCTCCCCGTGGTGATCCTGGATAACAGGCTGCAGCAGGGCAGACTGGCTAAGAAGAAGGGATTGAAGAGGGAATGTTAACCTGGTACTCAAAAAATGCTTGCTGAAGTCGGATGTGTTGGACCCAAAGGTGCAAATATCGCAGTCGAGCTGTAAACTACGACACAACGCATTCCGTTCTCTGGACTACATTCTGCTACTTAAGCCCTTTCAGGGTTTGGTAGCGGGAGATTGAGAACGAACGAAGCCAAGCCAGGCTGAAAGATGCAGATATCACAGCCTTGCTGTAAACTATGACACAATGTGATGTCTTTTTCAGGAAAACACCAAAGAAAAAAAAATAAAATAAAATCATGAACCACGGCTGGGGTTAAATACGAAGGATGAGCAATCTGGGTAAAGTGAGGTTGTGTTGCTGCCCTGAAAGACATTAGATGTGATTAATAATTACTTGTCCATTAACTCCTAGCCAAGGATTCAAGAAAAAGAAGAAGACCATGCCTTTTGTCATAAAAACCACAGCTGAACTTATGCAAGCAACAAGAGAATAAAATATTTAAAACACACTAACTTTTCTGAAGAAGTCAGATCATATTCTTGCTTAATTTCACCAGCTTCAAACAAGATCAGGTGGCCATTATCTGTACCAACAATGATTCTGTCTTCTGAGACCCAAGCATGACACAGATAGTTCTGCGGTTCTAACTTCTGGAAGTTGAAGGGCTTCAGATTTCCCTCACTGTAGCGAAAGCATCTGAAAACTGTGTTACCAACTGCACACATTTGGGTGTTGTCTAATGGGTTGAAGCTGACCTAGTTACAGAAAAACCATTAGAAATCAGCAAAAATACATTGTCACAATTCACGTCCAGTTCATTTAATTTAAAATGACCTTACTGCCCTCTGTTCTCCTTGTGTAGATCCCAGAACCCCTAATTGGAGATGAATGCAGATGACTGCTGCACATGTTGTAAAAAGCCTCACCCTATAAAAGAAGAGGAGTGCTGCAGAAATCACTACTACAAAACTAACAATCATACCTTGACTCAAGAAAATCATTGTATTATGGATTTTCAGACTAATCCATTACTTAATTAAACTTCAGAATCAAGATGCTGAGCAGTGCACGAGCTGCAGTGGTCAGCAGCCCAAAGCTGACTGCTAGCTAAGGGCCCAGCAAACCAGAGCTGCCAAGACTCTTCAACACCTCCATGCTGTGATACTGACAACATTCTGCCACAGAGCAGACTGGCTAAGGAGAAGAGATTGAAGAGGGGAGGATAACTTGGGACCCAAAAATGCTAAAGTCAGATGTGTCAAACCAAAATATTGCAGTCAACCTGTAAACTACGACACAACGCATTCCGTTCTCCGGACTACATCCTGCTACTTGCAAAGCCCTTTTCAAGGTTTGGTAGCGGGAGTTTGAGAATGAACGCTGAATAAGAAGAAGTAGAATTAGACTTCAAGAGCAAGGCCAGAAATCTGACAAAGTGTCATGACTTCAAAATCCAGTCTGAAGAATTAAACAAGACTATCTACAAAGCCAATCATGGGAGGTCTGTAGCTAGGAATTCAAACTCAAAACTCCAAAGAAAACCAAACATCTGCTGGGATTATATATGACAGTCTTCAAGAGGACTAGACTTAAGCCATGTTAAGAGTAAGACAGCAAATAGAATAGTCTAGAATACTCACTAACCTCAGGTTAGTAGATGGGTGACTAAGTAAGGTTCTATAAATACTTAACGTTAAAAAATTATTGCTACATATGCATTTTCTAACTCGTATTCATATGGCTTAAGTGAACAATTGCATCTGTGACTCTCTTAAGGTAGCAAAATGCTTTGTCTTCTATTTGGTGATGCACAGGAATGCTTATCATCTAATTAGCGATTTAGTGATGTACATGAGAGAGTGCATGCATAATTGGAAAAATGTGAGTGTTCAATGTATCAATACTCGCCTGCAGAAGCAAATGCCACATCAATGGTCGCTGTTAGCTGTTGTTGAGATTCAGCCTGGACTGTGAAATTTGTTCACACAGCAGACAATCAACATCTCCAACTTTCAGTAAGCATTGCTGATTATCTCTTAACAGTCTCATAATCTATAATTGTGGTTCTCAGCTTTTATAAGATCATAGACCCAATGCAGCCAGTTTACAATTGGCTGCTCTCTGCGTTTCACCTTGTTTCCCTTCTAATCACACTTCTTCGTCGGAATCTATCACAGTTCATTGTTTGGCTATCGTTGACATGAGCATTAAGGCCTATGTATGGTCTATGCTTGATGAAGTTATAGAATACATATAAACTTGCAAACCAAACTAAGTATGCTACTAGTGATAAACATGATCTCTCTACAAGGGGCGTGAGAGCAGAATTTCAATGTGTGCAATGAAGTGTGTGAGGAAGGTCATCAATGTTTCCATGAAAGACAAACTGTGAAACGAAGACATTTGAAGTATGATCGGCACTACACCTTGTGCATAGTACATTTCCAGACAAAAAATATGCTCATTTGGTCATCTCATGAGTATACACCCTCATCAATTTCCACTGATGCCTTACAATGCTCATAGATCTGGCTACAGGACAGGAGGGTGGCCGCAAGGTAGGTGGATAGATGGCATTAGAATGATTTTGCAATAACAATGGGCTCACCTCAATAGACACAACGCATTTGGTGTAGAACAGATGACTTAAGCTCCCCACAACTCTCAATCATATAACTGGAAATAAAACTAACTAACTAAACTAACTAAGTATATATTACAAAGTAACACTTGGGTTTGGGAAAGGATAGGCAAATGATAATACTTTTTCTAATACGTACAGTTCGTCGATTTCTTAAACTCAGCTCATTCTGAGGTGCCCATTGCTTTACTTTCTTTTCCGTTGTTCAATATTTATTTATATTTTCAAAGAACAGAATGAAACAATACTTATCTTTGTAATGATTATTTCTGTAACTCTCTTTAGTTTTCTAACTTCTTAGTTTACCCTTTTCTTTAAAAATTTTCACTTGCTTAAATGTAAGCTTGATTTTGTTAGATAAATTATGCGCAAGCTTGATTTTGCATGATCAATTATGCAAAGGCTTGATTTTGCTAAATCAATTGTGTGTAGACTTGATTTTGCTAGATCAATTGTGTGTAGACTTAATTCTGCTAGATCAATTATGCGTAGGCTTGATTTTGTTAGATAAAATATGTGTAAGCTTGATTTTGTTAGATAAATTATGTGCAAGCTTGATTTTGTTAGATAAAATATGTGTAAGCTTGATTTTGTTAGATAAATTGTGTGTAGGCTTGATTTTGAAAGATCAATTGTTTTGAAATGTTCACCAATAAATTCATGCAGTATGTCTTTGATTTCAATCACAACTTCATTCTACTTACCTGATAAACTTCAGAATTTGGGTTTTGCGGGTTGGACGATTTGGTTGAAGCCATAACCTTGGATTTCTCCCAAGTCCAGTACAGCAGTGTCCAGTCAGGCTTTCCACCTTGAGTGATCAGGTACTTCGAATCAGGAGAGAATGACAAACTAATGTATTCTCCTGTAGACACTTCATTTGAGCTAAGCACCTTCTTCTTACGCAGTGAATGTAGATCATAAATTGTGACTGTTGGCTTTTCCACCTTTTCAGCAATTGCCACATACCTCCGATTTGGACTGACTGCTAGAGCTGTCATCCCTTCACTTTTATCTGTTCCTGAAGTTATAAATAGTTTACATGGTATTTAGCATGCTGGGATATAGCTTTATAACTAAGTAAATACATAATTCCAAATTAAAACAAAGAGTGGGGTCAACAACTGTAAGAACTATTATCAATCAATCAACAAAGTCCGTTGCTCCTTTCAGACAACCCTCCTCCAAAAGTTTAAATCTTAAGCTGCACTTTCTGCTTCTCCAGTTGAGCTCCAGCAACCAAAGTTCATTTTCAGTCTCATCTCCAGGTGTTTCTTGGTCTACCTTTCTTTCTCTTTGCCTGTGGATTCCATGTCAAGGCCTGTATGGCCACATTTGATAGTGCATGAAAAAGAAAAGAAGACATTTATATTCTGTTGTAGAAGACAAGTGACTAAGTCAAGTCAGATTGGTTTTTACATAACTTTTTAGTTTTGTCCAGTCCTTTATTATGAAATGTATTGGTCAAAATGTCAGCCTTTATCTGCCTCTGTTTTTAATTTTCAATCTTTTACATTTTTGACAAGGAAAAGATGCTGGCATTGGATTGACACACATTAAAGAAACCAGTTGGAAGCATTTCAAGACAGTTTCTGTGCTTGAATCCTCAAAACAATATAAGTACAAGCAGACCAAAACACACATGGAAAAGAAAGTTTGAGACAAATTTTAACAAAACACTGTCGGCATGGACAGAGCCGGAACTGATGGTCCAAAATATGATGATTTGACATTCGCTTAACTTAAATTAACATTATTATACTAGTTTAGGAGACTTTGCAGTCTGTATACAACCAGTTTCTTTTCTATTTCCTTTCTCTAAAAGCTATGTGTATCCAATCTATTCTTAAATGCATTAATTGTCCCTGCCTCTACTGCTTCCTGTGGAAACGCATTCTAAGCATTCATCACTCTCTGACAAAAAAACTATTTCTCATATCTAATCTGGACCTTTCTTAAGTTAATTTGTATCTATGCCCTCTTGTTCTTGAAGGTGGTTGTATTTTGAAAAAACTTGTTATAGTCTAATTTAACCTTTACTGTGATTATCTTATAAACCTGTATTAAGTCACCTCGAATTCTTCTCTTCTCTAGACACTGTAGGCTGGTTTTTCTGAGTCTTTTCTCATAACTGTAATTCTGGAATCCCACTATCAGCTTTGTCGCTCTTCTTTGTATCCTTTCCAGCATGTTTATATCCCCTCTACGATAAGGACTCCACACCTGTACACAGTACTCTAATCTAGGTCTAACTAATGCCTTATACAGTTTGACTATCACTTAATTACTACCTATCTTTAATATTTCTTTTTACCTAACATTGCATTTGCCTTTTTCACTGATATCTAGACTGGCTCACTCACCTTATCCGTATGATCTAGTATAACCCCTAAATCCCTTTTCTATTATATCATTCTAATACCACATCTGTGCCACATGAAGCTAAATGGTTTTGATTGATCAATATTGCTTAAACAAGTTAGTAATTTCAAGTGTTTTGTTCCTAGTACTTGATAAATCCCTTCTAATCATAATGTAGAACGTACTGTATTTGTGCCCACATGAAAATGTACTTTACTAATTTTCTGACTTTTTTTGTTTCCTTAATATTAAATGATTCTCTGCTTGGTTTCCTACCTGGAATGAATCTTTGTGACTTTTGATCAATATTATAGAGAATGCAGTTGGAACCAGCTGGGTAAACAATTGTCTGCTCATCATGGTAACAGACGTTTCCAGACACTCCAGGCTTTAGACCAAAAATGTGTCGAGCTTGAACAATGGCGATCGACATTTTGAGAGCTTATGACTGTCTGGCAACAAGAAAGTAGAAGAGAATATAGATACAAATCATAAAAACAATACAGTAATTAAATTATATGTTGAAAATATCTTGATCTTGATGACCCGTTCCTCGGTGTAGCTGTGGGTCACAACTTCGTCTCTTGGGCCAACAGAAGTCGGGTGCGTGGTAAGCGCTCCTCTAGATGCATCTCGGATGATGCAGCGTACAGCAAGGGAGTCTGACCAATGCATTGGAGGTCTTCTTTTTCTTCCTCGTTCATCTTCAGACCCCGACTTCAATGACTCTAACGAAGGCAGCAGTCGATTCAAGGCTCTGTTCGCTTCCATACAGCTTCTCGTGGAAGGACACTAGCTGTTGCCAAATGCTACTTCTTTTGTCGGTATACAGTGGACAGGACTGCAAAATATGTTCTGCCTTCATAAGGGCTGTGCCGCAGGCACAAAGGTCTGTAGTGCCAATCTTGAACTTGTTGTACAGATGGCATCTAAGTCTGTTGTGACCTGTGTGTAGCCGGAGAATTATCACCTGGTCTCGCCTGGAGAGTTGATGGTAGGCATCGTTTTCTATGTGGCCAGGGTGGTCTTTTTTCCATTTTGCACTGTACGTTGCCCTGATGAATGCTTTTGTCTCATTGTATGTAATTTCTGTATCACTCTGCTGCAGCATTCCTCCCTCTCTGGCGAGTCTGTCTGCCTCCTCGTTGCCTGGAATGTTGCAGTGGGCTGGAATTCACTGGACTGTGCTTTTTTTGAAGCCCTCGAACAGGCGTTCGAGTGAGTCTGCCAGAGCACCGAGTTCATTTTTGTGCTGGTTCTTGAACGCCATTAACACTGCAAGGACATCTGTGAAAATGACCACTTGCTTTTCTGCCTGCTCCTTATGGTCTATAAGGGTTTCAGCTGCTTGTCTCAGGACACTGGCTTCGGCACTGAAGTTGCTGCAGCGTCTCCCAGTGGCAAATGCTGCTAAGTATACTTTGCTTTTTAGTTTTATAGTGATGCCTCCTCCCTCATTTCCAATGGCATCTTTGGCTGAGCCATCCGTATAGATGTGCATCCAGGCTGTTGGTGGAAATTTTTGGTTGATGTAGTTTTTAACCATGTGTTTTTTTCTGTTCCTCTGTGTCTTTTTGTCTTCGATGTTGGGAATATTGCATAAACTATCAGGGAAGAGTCTTCCTTTCCAGAGGCAGCGGATGGAGCATGCTGGTATTGGCTTTATTTTTTCGTTTAAGAGTGCAGCATTGTTTTTAATCTTTTCTTTTGCCTGGACTGTAAAACTTTTCCTTTTTAGCCTGCCGCGTCACAACCCATTTAGTTTGTGATGCATTGGGTGGTCCATGATTCTTTTGAATTTTTCCGCTTGCTGTAGGATTCTGTAATCTCGGCGGTATTCCATTGGCCATTGGAGGTCTTCCCTGTGGTCTCTTCTTACCTCGGGGGTACCAGACTGCTGTCGCTGTGCTCCATCGTGCATTGTTTCATCGCAACTTGTGACCTGCCCATCTATGTTTTGCCTTGTCTGCATGGATTACTGCATCCTTCGCAATTCTTATGTCAGAATTGTGGAGACCTTGCATACATTGGTTCTGAAAAGTGATTCCGACCAAGGGTCTATCAAGGGAGACCTGGGTAACTCTCAATTTGCCTTCTAGTGATTTTGTTAGTGTCCACGTCTTTGCACTGTAGCACATCGCAGGGGTGCAGTGAAATTAAAGAGAGAGGATCGTAGATCTTGGTCATGACAACCGTCCAGAACCGTGTTAATAGACGAGAAGGCTGCCCAACCCGTGCGGAGCGTCTTGTCAGTTCAAGAAAGCATGTCTTAGTCTTAGTCGACCTGTACTTCTACAGAGACTTAATCCCCTGTGCAGATCCCTTCTTTGAATGTGAGCTGGATGTAACCAGGAGGAGAATTTCCTGCTTAGTGGGCTAGGCTCGAGCAGCTTATTACTCTTCTATGGAGGGTGGTTAACTGATGTGCCAGTTCATCTTAATACACACAAACACTAGAGCAAAGTAGACCCGCAGCCTGTTAGGTGCCATCTATGCTGCTCTTAACAAACCACCTAACCATGGCCAGTGTTATGCCATGTTACACAGTTAGTCGCCTCTGTGGAGCAGTGGTGCTATTCTTGTCCTTGTTATTCACATAGACCCCAGCAAACCACTCAGGCTTAGCATGTTGAATGTTTCTATTTAATATTTTTCTTCGTTCACCGTCAGACTTCCTTACCAATAACTTTAATAAAGGCAGTAGTCAGGTGATGGTTCCGAACATTACCATACAGTTTCTCATGTAGTTTGTGGCTAAAAACTCCTGTTACTAGTGAAGAATGTCAGTACTTCGAATTCTCTGTTCTTTTGTGCTAATCCTACATTTTACAAATAAGGACAATACTTCTTTCTGTTGTGTTCTTACTTCTTCTTTGCATTTGGTTTTGTATGCTCGTTTTATGCCACCAGATGGGCAGCCTCCATGAAGTGACACGTCAGTCGCAGGTCCTCAATGGTTCCCCACAGTTTGTCTTGTATGTTTCTTTCCTTGAACCAGGTCTTCTGACATACCCTTTGTGAAGTGGACATGTTTGCAGGATATGTTCTGGAGTCTGGGGTCCTCTTGACATGTGCATTGTGCAGTCTGTGCTGTTTTCATTTTATGCATGTGTTCATACCATATTCAACTTTGTGCTCTCTACTTTTGTCCAGACAATTTGCGATTACTCTTTCTTCTTTATCTTGTCAAATTGGGTTATGCTGGGTGCTTTTCTTACTTACGAACTTAATTACTCCTCTTCTACCTTGGAGTGTAGAGGTTTGTTAGAGAGAAGACCAAACTCCTCTTTTTCTTATTGTTCATTTGCTCTCAAATAATCACATTTTCACCCCTAATAAAATTAGCAGTCTGTCTCAGGTATTTCTGGTTGCCATATTATTTATCCCGCCTTCTTCTTATCTTTGTTCAATGAGATTAGAAACGACAATGCAGAGGCTACACAGCCTGAGGTAAATATGGCAGAATACCAGCAAACCAACAAAGGTGACAATTTTGAGGACCTATTTTTTCTCCTTGGCAGCATCCGGCTGTTATCCAAACTTCAAGGAAGAGAAACGAGTCCTTAGAGTCAAAATGTTATAGAAAAGTTCCCAGAATAACATGAACTGAACAAAAATAAGAATGGAGAAATTCGACAAGAGTTGGGCTTAGAGAAAAACTGGTTCATAAATTCCATCATGACCAGAAAATTGAAATACTTCGGCTACATCAAAAGACACACCAGTCTTGACAGAACAGTAATGGTAGTTATGATGTCGGGCAAGAGAGGTAGAGTCAGACCAAGAAGGCGATGGCACCAAGATGTCAAGGAATGTTTGGGCATGACTCTGGAACAGGCTGGAGATTTGCCAGGAAATGAGTTTCTATTGGACGGGCTGTGATGGAAGCGACATTCTGCAAAGGACATGCTATATGATCATGACGGTATTTATATATATATATATATATATATAAAGAGAGAGAGAGAGAGAGAGAGAGACATGAACATAATGTAGCTTGATACTTTTTTGCTAATATTATTACTTCAATTCTTTAACTACAGATGAATAGGGATGTTAGGTCAATAACTAACATGTTTTAGAACCCCCATCAGGGAAGAAAGCTGTTGACCTATGATTTATTTAATGATTCAATAAAGTGTTTCGGATATCTGATTTAAATGCAAGGAGACCAAATTTTAATTATACTTTATATATTCTACATAAGAAGAATCTTTGTTCCACAAAACCGAAGTCTAGGAGTGGCCATAACCTGTAGGACAATTCAATTCACGAACCATCTCCGCAACCTCAGTTGAATGCGATGGACCTCCAATATCCTCTGTCTCTTGTCTTGACGGTACACTCTACCATACTGAAATTAGTCCATCTTTCGATGTTGCTCTCCCACTTATAGTGCTGCCAGCCTCTTGTCCACCTACCTTCAACCTTTTTCTCCAGTATCTTTTTCAATTAAGACTCAAGTCTTTTTATATGATCAAAATATTTTACTTACGTATAATATTAATTCTTGAATTTCATAAGTGGATATATTAAGGTTGGATTTAGATCAAATTCAAGACTAGTCTGTGAGATGGCAAATGGAGTTTAATATAGATAAATGTAGTCATTCACATGAGTAGATCCAATATGGAACATAATTACAGAATGGGCAAGAACAATATTAGAATGATACATAAGGAAAGGAACCTGGGCGTTATAATAAACCATACAGGTAAAGTGAAGGAGCAAGTCCAGGTAGTGGTGAATAAGGCAAATGTGATGTTAGGTATGATACAGGAATATTAAACATATGAGTAAGGAAGTGATTGTCAAACTGAACAAAGCATTAGTTAGACCTAGATTGGAGTACTATGTACAGGTGTGGAGACCTTATCGTAGAGGAGATATAAACATGCTGGAAAGGATACAAGGAAGAGGGACAAAACTGTTAGTGGGATTCCAGAATTACAGTTATGAGGAAAGACTTAGACAAACCTGCCTAGTGTCTAGAAAAGAGAAGAATTTGATGTGGCTTAATACTTAATACAGGTTTATAAGATAATCACAGGAAAGGCTAAATTAAGGCTAAATTAGACTATAACAATTTTTTTTTAAAATGCAACCACTAACGAGAAAAAGAGGGCACAGATACAAATTAACTAAAGAAAGGTCCAGATTAGATATTAGGAAATATTTTTTTAGTCAGGTTAGTGAATGCTTGGAATGCATTGCCCCACAAGGTAGTGGAGGCAGGGACAGTTAAGAATATATTAGACGTGCATAGCTTTTAGAGCAGGATAATGCAAATGTAACTGGTTGTATACAGACTCTGATGAATCTTCTAAGCCAGTATAAAAACGTTAAGTTAAGTTAAAATCAAGTAAAATGATCTTATGTTCTCTTTAATTTATAAGAGACGTGTAAGATACAGTGAGTGTATTATTGTTAACATCGTTAACGTATATAAGATAGAGATATATTACATTAATTGTGCCATCATTAGAAACATTGCACAGTTATTAATTGCAAATTAAATGTGGACATGCATTTTTAATGAAAGTTTGAGAAGTTTTTAATTATTTAAAAAAAATTGAGATTTCACCTAATTGGTGAAAGAGTCGGCAGCTGCAAAATATTTTAAAAAAGGATTATGAAATCCAGTTGCTTTGGTGCCGTAGCTGCCTTTCCTTAACAGCAGGGAGTCAGATACTAATAGTAATTTACAGCTAGGTTGACTTTAGTCGAACTCCTTACCTCTGTCGTGAAAAGCGAGTGTTCTTCTACTACTACTACTACTACTACTACTACTACTAATACTACTACTACTACTACACTAATTAGACAATTTAGACATCTTTAGTAGTAGTAGATTAAGTAACAGTCTACAATCCTATGAGAATGGTGATGGTCTTAGTCTTAAGTATAGATAGAAAGCCATATGAATATCAATAAAAGTCAATGGGCGAAATCAAGAAATTACAGATTCGCCTGATTCGATGAGTGATTCAAAAAACTATAATTCCTAAGTGTTGTTCTGAAATTTGGTAAATAAGTTCAACTAAAATAACAAACAATGAATACATACTCAAAATGCGAAAGACCTGTCCAAACTCTTACGAGTTTGCTCCGTCTTTTCGTTTGAAGCGGCCACCTACAAAGTGTTGACCGGTGTTGCTATGGGTGATTGCTTACCTCCCATGTTGGTCTGTATTTCCATGTCCATTTTTATTTCACCCTTTAGATACCAAAATATATTATTATTATGGCCTTTTGCGTATTGACAGACGGTCGGTGAGCTGGTCTATTGTAGAGATGGCGGTGGCTGCATCTGTCCTGGAGGGACATCGACTTTCGTGGCTAATATACATAAACGATTTGGACATTGATATAGTATCCATGATTGAAAAATTTGCAGATGACACAAAACTATGTAGGAGTGTCTCATCTATAGCAGAGGTGGATATAGTGAGGTCGGATTTAGATAAAATTCGAGACTGCTCTGTGAAATGGCAAATGGAGTTTAATATAGATACATGTACAATCATCCACATGGGTAGATCCGATATGGAACATAATTACAGAATGGGCGAGAAAAATATTAGAACGATAGATCAGGAAAAGGACCCATGGGTTATAATAGAGCATACAGGAAAAATGAATGAGCAAGTCCAGGTCACAGTGAACAAGGCAAATGTAATGTAAGGTAGGATAAACAAAATTATTAAACATAGGAGTAAGGAGGTGATTGTCAAACTTTATAAAGTATTAGTTAGACCTAGATTAGAGTACTGTGTACAAGTGTGGAGTCCTTATCGTAGAGGAGAAATACATATACTGGAAAGGATACAAAGAAAAGCGACAAAACTGATGGTGGGATTCCAGAATTACAGTAACGAGGAAAGACTCAGAAAACCCGGTCTACAGTTTCTATAAAAGAGAAGAATTCGAGGTTTCTTAATACAGGTTTATAAGATAATCACAGGAAAGGTTAAATTAGACGAACAAGTTTTTTTCAAAATACAACCGCCAATGAGAACAAGAGGGCACAGATACAAATTAACTAAAGAAAAGTCCAGATTATATATTAGGAAATATTTGTTTAGTCAGAGAGTGGTAAATGCTTGGAATGCATTACCCCAGGAGGTGGTGGAGGCAGAGACAGTTAATGCATTTAAGAATAGATTGGATGTGCATAGCTTTTAAAGCAGGGTAATACAAATGTGACTTTTTGTCTACAGACTCTGATGAGTCTTCTAAATCATTTTAAAAACGTCAAGTTAAGTTGATGTTGCCGATTCTCGATTGACAGAGACGACAGCAGTGTAAACAGAAAAAGTTCCATTGGTGTGGTGTAGGCTCCTTTTTTTTTTGTCGCTTGTCTTCCATCTTTGTCATCAGAACTAGCTCTGATGCCTCGATGCCCGTTCTCAAGGTCGCTCTCCATGTAGCTCTACCTTCTGAAATCTCCTCAAATATATTAGGATTGATCGCAAAATCGTTCATGAATCTTTACCAAATGTCATTGTATCTTAATTTAAACCTTCTTTGTGATCTGGTATCCGATATGAGTTCACCCAGGAGTGACTGCTTCGGAATTAGGATATTTGACATTCTTTTCAGGTGACCCAACCATCTCAGTCACTTGTTGTTCAGAGTCGAGAAGCGGGAAGGTATCTTGGCGCGTTTCAGTATTTCCGAGTTGCTCACCTTGTCCTGCCACATCATTATACTGCGAAGACATTGCATATGAAAACTATTTAACTTCTACTCGTGTCTTCAATGTGTTGTCCTTGTTTCCGCTCCGTATAACAGTGTACCAAGCACGCATGCTTGATAAATCATGACCTTTGTATTTAGTATCAGCTTTCTGTTGTTCCACCCCATTTCTTACAGCCTGCCGAAAGTTGTTGCTGTTTGCCATACGCGTATATTGATCTCTTCATCGAGTGATAGTGCTGCTGTTGCTGTGGAGCCCAAATATTTGAACACTTGAACTTCATCGAGCGGATCTTCATTTAGCGTAATTGTTTTTACTGGTGCGGTTCCAAATTGTTTTAGGCAACCATTTTTTCACGTTTACAGTGAGGGAAAATATGTCGCAGGCATCAGACAGACAATTGACTAATGATTGTATAGTGTCCTCATCGTGCGCCACCAAGGCTGCATCATCAGACAGACAATAGATCTCTCGTGAGATTATTCGTTGTTTTGGATTTAGCCCTGAGCCTTGCCAGATTGAACATTGAGCCATCAAATCTACTGCGGACAAAGACGTCACCAATCTCATGTCTGAAAGTACAGTGCAGCGAGGCTGCGAAGAAAATTCTGAATAGGGTAGGAGCAAGAACGCAGTCCTGTTTTACCTCGCTCCTGACTTCAAAACTGTCGGATGTATTTCCATCAAACTGAATGGCTGCCATGTCTTCGTGGAAGGAGACACCTAGTTTGAGCAATGTTGGCGGACAGCCAAGGATTTCTTGAACCTTATATATAACTGGTCTACTCACGCTGTGGAAACCCTTTGCAAGATCGACGAACGCAATGAACAGGAGTTATTTTGTTCTCTCATTTTTCCTGCAGCTGTTTCAGTGTAAAGATCATGTCTGCGATGGAACGCCCTGCTCTGAACCCACATTGGGACTCGGGCAGTACGTGATCAGTAAGCTTCTGAGTCTCCTTAGAATGACACGAGTGAATGCTTTTCCTGTTATGCTCAGCAGGGATGTTCCACTGTAGTTGTCATAGTCGCCTCTGTCTCCTTTGTTTTTGTAGAGAGTGACTATCCTTGCATTTCGCATATCTCGTGGTATGTCTCTTTCCCTCCAGCATTTAGTTAACATCCTGTAAGGGATCGGGAAAAGAGCCTCTTTGTTTTCCTTGATAACTTCTGAAGGTATGTTGTCATTTCCCAGAGATTTTCCAAGCTATCAATTGCAAAGGACATCTGTTTTTCTGTATGCATGACGTCGAGTTCATGCATTACTGGATATTTGTGCACGCTATTGACTAACTCTGGGTGAATTTAAATTACCTCAGAGTAAAGGCTTGAGTACTGTTCCACCCATCTGTATAGCTGCTTATTTCTGTCTGATGAGTTCACCACATTTTGACTTTAATGGGGCTATTTTGGAGCTTTTCTGACCCAAAGAAGTTTTTAAGAATTCGTACATCGCTGTGATGTTGCCTGCGTCTGCGGCTTCTTGTATTGAGGAGCAGAGATTGGACCAGTACTCGTTTGTTGTTACCTGAGTCTACAGCTTCGTGTATTGTGGAGCAGAGATTGGACCAGTACTCGTTTGACGTTGCCTGCGTCTGCGGCTTCTTGTATTGAGCAGCAGAGATTGGACCAGTACTCGTTTGATGTTGTCTGAGTCTGCGGCTTCTTGTATTGAGGAGCAGAGATTGGACCAGTACTCGTTTGTTGTTACCTGAGTCTACAGCTTCGTGTATTGTGGAGCAGAGATTGGACCAGTACTCGTTTGACGTTGCCTGCGTCTGCGGCTTCTTGTATTGAGCAGCAGAGATTGGACCAGTACTCGTTTGATGTTGTCTGAGTCTGCGGCTTCTTGTATTGAGGAGCAGAGATTTGACCAGTACTCGTTTGTTGTTACCTGAGTCTACAGCTTCGTGTATTGTGGAGCAGAGATTGGACCAGTACTCATTTGATGTTACCTGAGTCTGCGGCTTCTTGTATTGCGGAGCAGAGATTGGACCAGTACTCGTTTGCACATCTTCTGGATTCTTTTTGGACTTGTAAAGACTGTCTTTTGTGCATTGCGAAGGTTTTTCTTGAACTGGATGAGAGCCTCCCTTTTCTTCTCAATAAGTGGCAACAGCTTTTCTCCATTTATGTTGAGCCAATCGTTTCTATGTATTTTCTTCTTCCGAATGCGACATTGCGCTATTAAAAAATTTTCTTTCAATATGTTACGTGTGACATCAACTCTGCCACTATCGTTATCTTCTTTTACGTCAGCACAGAGCTGTTGGTGGAACACATCTTTCTTTACTTCTTCCCTTACGGCTATGGTGTTCATCTTGATCCTAGGTGGCTCTTTGGAGCAATGTATACGTTTTGGTTTAGCTTCCACTTTGCTAATAATGAATGCGTGATCGGTGTCGCAGTCAGCGTTGTGATAAGCTCAAGTTATTTTGACCGTGTTTAAGTGGTGTCTGCGTACAAGAACGTAGTCGAGTTGAGGCCAATACCCTGATCTTGGGTGACGCCGTGAAACTTTGTAACAGTTTTTAACCTGAAAATAGGTGTTGGTAACGCATGTATGATTTCTTGAGCAAAACTCCAGCAACCTCTGGTCGTTTTAATTTATCTTGCCTGTACCATGATGGCCCAAGCACGTAGGCTAGGAGAGGTACTCTGCTCCAACACGCGCATTGATGATTAATGATTAATTCCTCATCTTTGGGAAAAGAGTTTGTAATTCTCTGAAGACTATCATAGAATGAGTCTTTTTCTTCATATGTGCTTGTTAACATTGGAGCGTAGGCACTGATTATGTTTATTTTTCCTGCGCTCGTGTGAAGACTGAGATGCATTAACCGCCCTGATTCACTTCAAAAGTTTGTTTTGTATGGCATAGCCGACGCCATGTATTCTGGGTTTCTCTGCATCAAGGCCCTGTCAGAAGAAGGTGCAATATTTTTCTTTAATTGTACCACTGCCTTCAAGTCTAGTTTCCTGTAAGGCAGCAAAGTAAACGCCCAGTCTTCTGAGCAAAGTCTATGGTAGCAGTTTTTCTTGTGTGTGTGTCCTGAGTCACTTTGTGCATGTAAATTCCAGGACACATGGTCCTAACGTTCCACGTTCCAAATTTTAAGATGAATTTTCGCCTTTCAAACTGTGTTCGATCTGTACTCAAAGGAAAGGTGTCCTTCCCCACTGTATTCTGACCTAGCTTGCCTGGGCAGCCGTTTAACAGCCGATATGGAGAAAGTGCCTTGCCCATTTTACACTTCCCCCCTCTCGTCCCAGCTGATGACATCCAAGAGAAGGACAGTCGATACGCTTGGAAACAGCAGGGTTGCATGATATATATATGGGGGATCAAGACGCCGAGCAGCGCATGAGCTGCAGGGGTCAGCGACCCATAGCTGACTGCTAGCGTCAGGGCCAGCGAAAGAGAGCTGCCAAGACCCTTCTACACCTCCACTCGGTGATACTGGATAACAGGCTGCAGCAGGGCAGACTGGCTAAGGAGAAGGAATCGAAAAGGGAATGCTAACCCGGTACTCAAAAACTGCTTGCTGAAGTCGGATGTGGTGGACCAAAAGGTGCAAATATCGCAGTCAAGCTATAAACTACGACACAGCGCATTCCGCTCTCTGGACTACATTCTGTTACTTAAGCCCTTTTAGGGTTTGGTAGAGAAAAATTGAGAACGAACGAAGTCAATCCAAGCCATATATATGAGGGACTGAGACATTTATTCGATCAAGCTCAACACACTGTGGTATTTTCCTCCCCATTCGACTCTGCTAAAGAGTTAAATTCCTTTCTGAATGTTTCCTTCGTTTATGTTATGCTTATATCGTTCATTTTGATTTTTGGCTTATATGGGTCACCTGATATTTAGGTTTGATGAGGTTGTGCTTTGATCTTACAGATTATTGGTGCGTGGTCTGTATTGTAGTCTGCGATTTTGTCTGCATTGAGATGTTTCTCCGTGTCAATATGAAAACAATCTGGTGCCAGTACCATGGTCTGGGATGGCAACAAGATACAATGTCAGCTTCCTTGACAGCAAAGAACGTTCTTGTTACACATGCAAGTAGGTTATTTTGTGAGCAGAATAATACGAATTTTTTTATTTTTTTTTACGTTCGCCTTATTTCTCTGTTCCCCAAGGCCGTGTGCGTTGCACTTCGGATTTTTTTAAATCTCGCGTCTGTCAGCGCAGTGCATCCGAATTCGGCATGCATTTTATGTAAGGGTCTGCTTCCTCCTGCATTTTCTAAGGGTTTGCTTCTCCGGGGTAACGGTCGGTGCTGTGATGGGGAGCGAACCCAGTACCTTCGAGTTGTGAGTCGTGTCCCTTAACCACTAGCCCACGCCGCCCCCTGAAAAGTTAGTTAGTTAGTTTTCTTTCCACTTGTGCCGTTTAGCGTCGTGGGGAGCTTGAGTCGTCTATCCTGCGCCAAGTGCGTTGCGTCGGTCAATGTAAGCCCTTGTCGTTGCACAATCACTCTAATGTCATTTATCTACCTACCTCGCGGCAGCCCCCTTGCCTTGTAGCCAGAACTACCAGCATTGTAAGCCATCAGTGGAAGATGATGAGGGTGCATTCTCAGGAGATGACCAAACCAAGTTATTTTCTGCCTGGAAATGTATTCGACACAAGACGTAGTGCCGACCATACTTCGAATGTCGTCATTCCGCATTCTGTCTCTTCTGGTAACACCGATGACTTTCCTCAAACACTTCATTTCACAAGTCGAAATTCTGCTCTCGCCCGCCCTTGACAGAGGCTATATTTGGCACGTAGCACAAAATCGCCATAAATATACTGTTTATCAGCTGTTGTTTTGTTGCTAAACTAATGCTCGGGTGTCTACTCTAAGCAATGGGGGAAGCTGATAAGTCACCGCAGATGCTTTCTGACATCTTGTCCCCTGAATAATACAAATTAAAGATATGTAAATTGGAACATAAATACAATTTTTTTAAACAATAAAAAAAAAAAGTTGCTTAGTTAGTTTCTCCTTCTCAGTCATGTCTGACTACAGATTGATGCGACCTTGGAGTAGCAGCTCGTGGGTTCGTGGTCTTGGCCTTGATACAACGTCCACCGAGCCGTAGTGCTCACAGACCTTCTGTATGTCAGTGATATCTTATTCGCGGTATCTTTTTGTCTCGCAGTCAGGTGTAAGGATCGGGGAGGGGGAGATATCGGGATTTGGTAGAAGAGGTACTAGATTGCTGTCGTAGTGCTCCATCGTAACATTTGACCTTAACTTAACGTCTTTATACTGGGTTAGAAGACTCTGCAGAGTCTGTATACAACCAGTTCCAATTTCATCATCTTGCTCTAGAAGCTGTACGCATCCAATCTATTCTTAAATGCATTGACCGTCCCAGCCTCCACCACCTCACTTGGCAATGCATTCCAAGCATTCACAACTCTCTGGCTAAAGAAATACTTCCTAATATCTAATCTGGACCTCTCCTTAGTCAACTTGTAGCTGTGCCCTCTTGTCCTTGTTGATGGTTGTAATTTAAAAAACTTGTTATAGTCTACCTTACCCATTCCTCTGATCATCTTATACACCTGTAATTATGTTCTATATTGGATCTACCCATGTGCATGACTGTACATTTATCTATATTAAACTCCATTTGCCAGATTACAGACCCTTCTCGAATTTTATGTAAATCCGACCTCAATATATCCACTTCTGCTTTAGATGAGACACTACTGCATAGTTTTGTATCATCAGCAAATTTTGCAATAATGGATCCCATACCTATGTCCAAATCATTTATATATATCAAGAATAAAATTGGTCCCAAAACCGAGCCCTGTGGCACTCCACTTTTCACTTCACACCACTCAGAGTACTCCTTAGTTTTGCTTTGTCTGCATAGGTTATTGCATCATACATCAAGGACAATCGTCGTGTGTCCGAAGTGTGGAGATTTTACAACCGTTTATTACGAATAGCGTTTCCAAGTCTCTCAATAGAGAACTGTGTCACTCTCAATTTGTCCTTCAGTGAATAATTAGAAGTAGCTTCCCTTGCGCTCGTTTAACCACAGAGTTTAGTTTTATATTCAGTTTCCTGCATGAAATCAAAATCACTTGCTGTCTAAGTGTCTGTAACACGTTTCAAGATCGTAAGTCGTCTTGCAAGTTTGTAACAAGTGTAATAAGTAAATAACTAACTTCTTTATCTACGTTCAAGATTTTGCTTTTGCTAGATCTGCAGTTCTGTCGCCAAGATGAAGTTCACAGTTTTCTCCAGGTCTGCGGGACGGCAGCCCCCAGCTTCTGCTGCTACTTCAGTCAGTTCAGTACAGTGAAGTGAAGTCTTACTTTTAATTTCTTTAATAAGTTACTTACTCTTCTAAAGTCTAGATGTTTGGTTTGGCGTCTTTGATTTTTCTTGAACTTGTGGGTTAGATGGCCATTTGATCTTCCCCCTACTATGCCTTCCTCCTATTATGCCTGCAGTGCCCCCATCCATATGGATTATCATATTATGGTAAATGTTAGCAGAGGTGCTGGTCGATGTAAAGAGGCCGACTCTGTTCCACCCTAATATATGGTAGGAACTACGCTATGACCGTTATGACGAGAGCCGAGTTTGAATCAGGAGCAGTGATTCAGAGCTGACCAAGACGCAATCCCATCTCCCTGGAAACAGACTGCCGCTGTGTAATCTGGCTGAGAGAATAGGGATCGAAGAGGAAAGACAAACTAGGTCCCAAAAAATGAAAATACTGTGCTGAAACTGAATGCAGTGCGTTTGCCTTTACACTTTGACACAATGTAGCAAGACAACCCATTCAGGACAAACGCATAAGAATAATAATCCGAAAAATTAGTATCGCTGGTAATTGAATCGAACCAAGCCTCAAATATGATACAATGAACATGGCTTGGCTTGGCTTCGTTCGTTCTCAATCTCCCGCTACCAAACCCTGACTGGGCCTAAGTAGCAGAATGTAGTCCAGAGAACGGAATGCGTTGTGTCATAGTTTACAGCTTGACTGCGATATTTGCACCGTTCGGTCCAACACATCCGACTTCAGCAAGCATTTTTTGAGTACAGTGTTAGCATTCCCTCTTCGATCCCTTCTCCTTAGCCAGTCTGCTCTGTTGCAGCCTGTTATCCAGGATCACCGCTAGGAGGTGTAGAAGGGTCTTGGCAACTTTGGTTCATACAATGAACATATTTGATGTTTAGTGAATTTTGTTGAAATGTAGATTTTCTCTTGAAATTCATTGGGTTATTTACATGATCTTTTTCTAATACATTTTTATTAATCGATTTCTGTGAAATGTTTACACCTTTTTTATCTATGCTGAACTACATTACAGTTACTGTGGCCTATTTTTCATTGGGCATGGTGTTCTATTCCAGTTGACAATCCTGTGAAATGCATTATTAAACACACTAATAAAGTGCCCTAAATGTACATGAAATAGCAGAATATCTATTAGCAGTGGAATACTATTGATTTTAATTACATAGTTTTGCTGTAAATTGCAGCAGTGAATTAGCAGACAGCAACTAGCTGTTTTCATCAGGGTCAGTGACCCATAACTGATCAAGACCTTTTTCCGCCTTCAAGTGGCAGCACTGGAAGCAGACTTCAACCAAACAGCCTGGCAGAGAGATTAGGCAAACTGGGTTACAAAAATGAGTTGCTGAAATCAGACGTGTTTGGCCGAAAGCTGTAGATATCACAGCCTCACTGTATGCTACTACACAACGTCACAAAAGTCCTTTCAGGACAAACACTAAAGAAGTAGTTGTACATTGTACTTTTTATCTTGACCTCAGGTTTCATAACAGTACATTTAGAGATTTAATGTTATAAATTCTTGGTTTTATGAATAATATTATACATCTTCAAATTCAGCTTTACAAACATTAGTCTGAGAAATAAAGATATAGTTTGGTCGTCTTGTGGAACTACCAATCTACTTACAAGTAGTATGTACTTTTTTACAATAAAACAATAGAGTTAAATTAAAGAGAACACAAAAAAAGAAATGTCTGATAAAGTGTTTGGTTGGAGAATAAAAATATAGTGACCAAGATGGCAGTGTCTGTTTGTGTACTCTGCAAAGTACAGTTGAAAATAAACTTTTTGAGGCCAAGGATGGACTTGCACATTGTAAATCGCCCTCTGTGGCCTTGTCCCAAGTCCCAGAGTATCCGGTTTCCAATTAGCAGTCGGAAGGGAATTCAGGTCGGTTTCTGTGTGCAGTTATAACACCTCCCCCCCCGGCCTAGCAAGCCTCACACTGGAAATCGACCTTTTCACTGCCAAACAAATTTAGTCAAACTGCGGGCTCATTCTAGCTGCAATCAGACACCAGGGTTTCTTTTATTGTCTCATCAATAAGTAAACAGATCCCCTATTCATGACTTTCAGACGTACATTTCAAGTCATATCCTGCAACCTACAAAGCGGTTTTGGCAGAAATAAACAAAACCATTTAATGGTCAGTCTAAAGAATGTAAAATATGGCGTCATCAGAATATCTTAAACTCCCGCTCATTTTGATTCAAGAAAAACAGCAGTGCAAATATTCATAACTTAACAAAGAATGGTATTAATTTTTGGATAACTCTAAATTGCACTACCATCAACATCATAGCTCGTCTTAGTCTCTATAGACCATGCACGTGGCGCCGTGTAAGTTTTGTCCAGCTCTGTTTCCTGTATTTCTACACTGTCTGCTATGGCTGTAAAGGCTGATCCGCGAGTGACAGTCCCTGCCACAGATCGCAGAACCATACTGAGGAGGCTGGCTTACCTGTCTGTTCCTTGATCTCTTCAGTCTTTTTCTTTTCTCTGCAGCCAGAAGACCTCTATGAGCATCAGCATTCACTATGCCCCCTCCAACTAGCTCCAGATAGCTCGATCCTGAGCAATTTCTTCCCAACCCTCGAATGGGATGTCGCATGACTTCATGTCCCTCTTGCATACGAACTTGAATTGCACTGTGGTTAATAGAAAAAAGAATTTAGTTGTTCTAATTTTCTTTTCCGAGGTGATGCTGATCACACCATCCCTAGTGTATTGTCGGTCAAGCGCATATGAGCCTAACACCCTATTCCCAATGTCGCACATCGTTTAGACATGATCTTTACTTTACTTTTAATCTTCTCCTGTTTTATATAAAGTGCAAGCTGATATCTTTAGCTGGTTCCACCTTACAGGAAGCCTGTATAGATGTGCTTTCAGCACTATCGTAATGGATGTTTCTGTAGTGATTAGTTTTATTTGGGATCAAGATGCTGAGCAGCGCATGAGCTGCAGTGGTCAGCGACCCATAGCTGACTGCTAGCGTCAGGGCCAGCGAACCATAGCTGCCAAGACCCTTCTACACCCGGTGATCCTGAATAACACGCTGCAGCAGGGCAGACTGGCTAAGGAGAAGGGATCGAAGAGGAAATGTTAAACCGGTACTCAAAAAATGCTTGCTGAAGTCGGATGTATTGGACCGAAAGGTGCAAATATTGCAGCCAAGCTGTAAACTACGACACAACACATTCCGTTCTCTGGACTACATTCTGCTACTTAAGCCCTTTCAGGGTTTGGTAGTGGGAGATTGAGAACGAACGAAGAAGAAGAAGAAGAAGATTAGTTTTATTTGGTAATTTGCTCAATGCACAACCCGCTTTAATCGTCTTTTAGGACATGCTTTAAATATTCAGCGGCTCTATCCCCATTCCAGTTACCACTCAGGCGAAAATTAATTGTAAGAACTTTCATAATAATTTACTTTTCTTTTCAGCAACCATTTGTGATTTTTGACTGCACAAGAACAAATGGGCTCGTACTGTCACCGACGTTATGTGTCACGACTATTTCAAAATTTTGGTAAACTACAGCCCAAAGCTAAATTGGAGCGTCGTGATCATGAAGTGGGATTGTCTTGCAATAGTCATAAGGTTCGGTATTATGCAAAGTGTATTAGAAATGTGTCTTATTTGCTGCATTATCTAATACATACTGTTTTTAAGGAATGCATGACTGAACAGTTAGTGTACTGGTCTCGTAATCTTGAAATAGGTTCAAACCTCAGTATGTTCTCATCATCAAGTGACATTTCTGCATTGGAAGTTGACAGTCATGGATGCTGCATCAATTTTGGCGATGGCATCTTCTGACGCAACAAAATGTGTCTGACCTGGTCTTAGAAGATTTTTCGTTAACTCACATCCTTCTTTAAACATCATTGTCCAGTTCTTCACTGTTGTCTTCGACACACTTTTGTCACCATAAACTGCCTGCATTCTGCAATGAATGTCAACTGGTCGACATCCTTCAGCTGTTAGAATCCGAATTACCGCTTGCTGATCAACTCTGGACGGATTCTGTATCACACCTGTCATGTTTTCAACAGTCTGCTGAGAAAACTATGAGTTCGAGGATAATGAAAGTTTGCAAACTTGATGGTTGGTATGGGCTGTTTACATCAGATGTAACGTCATCATGCGCATTGTACGTATGTTCACTTGGTGTAGTTAGGTCCAGTTTCATTTGAACACGCTTCGTATATACAAGCCTTTGTATGTCGAGAGAGATATTGAGAGAGTGTGAACGTCAAAAGCATAAAATATAGCACCATACTTTAATTGTGTTCTATTTGTGTTCTAAGAATGGTCTAAGGGGGACTCAGTGCCTCGGGTGCCAGAGGTCGCATGTTGGAATCACGAAGGAGACCGAGATTTTTTATCACGTGGATCCTCTGGTAAAAATTTCCCTGTAGTGAGGTCGGACTCCCGTGTTAAAAATTCCTTGGCAGTTGAAAATCGAAAAGATATGGAGTTCCAGACAAACATAAAGGAAACTAGGAAGACATGGACAGAGAAGGCACAGATGGCCCAGGACAGGAGAACTTGGTGTGTATTTGTTGAAGACCTGTGCTCAACATGTAGCTGTAAAATTTTGATCGATATATAATTAAGTAAAATCTAATCATCATCATCTAGTGCCGTCTCGGCAACAGAGGTTGACGGTAATTGATCTCCATCTGTCTCTGTCTCACGCCAGGCTAGTACACACAGTCAAACTGTGTTCGACCACATCCTGATGTTGTCTGTCCATCTGTACCTCTTTTTATATTGGCCTAACTCTATCCTAACAGTTTCAAGAACACTCTCATTTGTAACATAATCCAAATATGAAATGCCAAGAATTTTTCGCAATCATCTCATTTCAATTGCGCAAATTTTACGCTCTAAGGTAGTGGTGATAGTCTAAGTCTCACACGCGTAGAGGTATGCCGAAGTGACCATTGTATACAGCTTCGACTTAAGGCTAATGTTCTTGTCTTTCCAGATTATTCCCAATCTAGTCATGGCCATCACTATTCTTGACTGAATTTCTGCTCTAGACTCCTGCGCATTCATTTCTGCTCCCAGATATTTGAACACTTTCCATAGGTTCGCCTTTGACCATAATTGCTATTGAAATACCCTCTGGGGCTTTGACCATGATCTTACTCTTCTCTGCACAGATTTCCATCCCAAATTTCTTGGCAGCATTGTTTAGATTGCGACTAGGCTTGCAAGTTCAGGCTCTGATTCAGCTAAACTGGTAATGTCGTCTACAAACCGGAGGCTGGTGAGTATGTGTCCACTTATACTGACCGTCCCTACATGTTCTTCCAATGCTTCTGACAGGGCGTTCTAGAAAACCATTGAATAGTGTCGGAGAGAGGAGTTATCCCTGAGGAATGCTAATTGTCATGCGAAACTATGTGGTCCAGTTGAGGAAAACTGCATTGCTGGCATCATTAGATTCTTTTATTTACAACTTTCTGGTCATGCTGATGTATCTTGCTCTGTCACCATAATCGTTGTTTTGTAGAGGGAGGTTGAGTAAGACTGTATTACATCAACATTTTGGACCTCTTACCATTACAGACTAGCTAGTCTAATTTCTGAATTAATAAAAAATTATTTATTAAAGATGAGTAAACGTAGCCCGGTCCATATCTGTTGAGGTTTCGTCAGCAGGCACGACGTGGATATGATTGGCTAAGAAGGCTCATGATATGAAGACTTGGCGAGTATTTGTTGAGGACCTATGCTCCACAGGGAGCTGACATGTTTTTGATTAATTGAAAGGTAGAAAAGACACAGCCACCTGGGATGAAGCGTTAGAGCCTTTATTGTACTAAGCCACAGCTTTGTGAGGTGGGGTGGCCAATTCTCTTCCTCGCTGCCTTTTTCTTTCCCTAGTCATCAACCAGGTACCCATTTACAGCTAGGTCAACTGGAACTGCCGGTAGCGGGGATTGAACCCTGTACTTTTGCCATGAAAAGCAAATGCTCCATGTCTGCTCTAAATTACTGTAAATCTCTTGCACATTTGCTTTCAACCTTTCTCTCAATTAGGGTTTTCAAAAGTGGCCTGCATGAAGGTCAAAAGGTGGCAGCCTCTCCATCATGCAAAGACACAACATGTCAATCACTTGTTTATCTGCACACTCTTACTTACCTGCTATTTATTCATCTTCTACCCTGAGATGTAGAAGTTTGCCAGAGAGATCGACAGACTGTTTTATCCAGCATCTTTCGCCTGGCCTGCTTCCAGCCAAATTCATTGTCTCCCAGGGACTGTCACATGCAAACTCACCTTCTTCTGCGTTCGATCTCAATCTCCGCTGCCATGCAAGTAGTAGGATGTAGTCCGGAGAACGGAATGCGCTGTGTCACTAGTTTACAGCTTGACTGCGATATTTGCGCCTTTCGGTCCGACACATCTGCTTTCGGCTCAATCTCCACCTTGTTAGCCAGACTGCTATGGCACAGCCTGTTTCCAGAAGCATGAATGAGGACGTTAGGTTGGGGTCGCGATCAGTATGTTTAACCTCACCCTCATTACTCTTTGGTCCCGTCCACCCAACTGTAAAATGGATACCTCATTGCTATGAGAGCTGGTCACCCACCTCAAGACAGCTGAAAACTAGTACATTGTGTCCTCTACCATTTCATCCCAAACAGCAAAATCGACTTTAGGATCATCTTTTGAGAAATTGAGTGGCAGAGCAATTGGAGCACTTGTAGTCTTCAGCAAATGAACAGTGTTCACAGATCAGTGGCAGCATGCTTCCGTTTAAAAGGAAAAGGAAGTCTCATAGCAGACACTGCTGTCATGGAAGAAGTGTTAGAGGCTTGTGTTAAAGCTTAACTTGTTATTTCTTGTTCTTTGTTGTACACTCTCAAATAATCACATAATTAAACTCGTCTTCCTGTCTCAGGCTTCTCTTATCATCATGCAGTTTATCCCAGATTTAGGTTGGGGATGGCCATGTAGTCATTAATTACTGATAAATTTTCAGTTGATGCTGTACAATGACATCATAGCTCCGAGTTATGTAGGAGGCTTCCATTTGCTGCCAATGGGACTGCGTGCCCTTGAGAAATTGACACGGATTGTGGACCAAGAGATGGTCGCAATCGGAGCACATAAGCTTGCAATGACTAGTCTTGCCAGAGAACCTTTGTGGCGGAAATCTGGTGAGTTTTATTTAGCCACGAATCATTTATGATGCCAGGGCTTTTTTTTTCTGGTGTTTGTTACATCTAACATTGACCATTAGATTTGTTAAGTTTTACTTCTTCTTCGTTGGCGATTGTCCTGGATGTGATATCGTAGTGTAACAGACCCACTGTTTGCCCTGGCCGTTATTCTAACTTAGAACATTCTCACACTCATCCACATCATCATGACCACACACTTCAAATAATATAGCACACATCAGATGGCATATTTATTACATACTATTTATATCATAAAAATGAGTAGTGGAATTACAAACACAATACAATACATATCATCCTAACTAATTATTCCTATGTTATATATAAGTTAATATAAATATTAAATAAAGTGGAAAGTTTATGCATGAGCTATTGATGGAATTCTCAACTATCTAAACCCAGTTCTATTGCCTTTCAATACATCACACACATCTCGCCTTAACTGCGTCCTCAACACATCTTATCAAATACTCTTCCTCACTCAAATCCCCTCAGGCGGGCGATCTAGACATATCTCGTTCACATTGTGTCCTACTTACAACACAACGTTCAGATTATCACTTAATACAAAACTCACACACCTATTTGAGCGATCCTGTTCTATCACTAACATTTGTCCAACAGTCTATCAATCGCTCCTCTACCTAAGTCGGTGAGCTAAACATACTATCTACGTTCAGTCTCTCTCTCTCTCGCTCTCATCTCCCTATCCAGCCTCCTCTCCATCCAGCCTGTTGAGCCAAACTTTCTCTCGAGTTATATACACTCAAGCAAAGTCCGAGCTCGACCAATGGATTTCAGGGAATGACTATATTCAGTCTTATTGGAACGAAACACTTTGCACACCTGTCACTCATTCTCTCGCAGCAAGCCCCGCTGCCATTCCGTCTGTCAATCATCCTCCCTACCCAAATCGAAAGGCCAGTGGTCAGCTCCTACCTGTCCACATTCCTTGCCCCAGCTGTGTTCTCCTTTGTTGAGACGGTGAGTGACCTTGACACTCATTCAGGTAGCTTTAAGCTTTAACATGTTCAGGTATCAGAAACCACCTCACCCCTGTCCTAAACTCCCCTTGCTCCGGCGGGAACTGTTACAGTAGTTCACAGTGAGGCTGTTATATCTGCACCTTTCGGCCGGACACATCACATTTCAGCGTGATTTTTTTTGGGTGCTGGGTTTGCCTTCCCATGGTGAACCTTATTCTTTTAGCCAGACCGTACTAGCGCTTGCAGCCTGTTTCCAAAGTTGCCACTTGGAAGTGTAATAAGGACTTGGTCAGCTGTTGTTCGCTGACCCTGATGCAAGCAGCCGGCTATGAGTCACTGGCTGCTGTCAGCTTATTCACTTCTACATCGTCGGCCCCATGCATTGTTCTGAAATTAAGCACATGAGATTTATGATTGTATGATTTGACTGCCATTCTCATGATGGGTCCTTGCGTTTTATGAAAGTCAGAAGACTTCATCATAAGTGTGATTCATAATGGTTTCATTTAAATGGCAGACATGGAGCTAAAACATGAAAGTATAAGCATAAGCTTGAACTTCAATTGAGGGTACTAACACGTCTTGACATCATTAAAAAGAACATTTTTTTTTAAATTTTGAAAAATTCTTTATTGCACAATTTTAAAACAAAATTTTGTGTGATATGAGGAGAAGTGAGGTGAAAATTCCCATGAGATAAAACGTATGATGGTGGGATTTACATTTTGTGAGGTGAAAGGGGACATTCATTTATTTGTGAAAGTATAAATGAATGAATGCCCATATAAATGAATGCACATGTGTACTTGCTGATATATACCTATTTATTTTTGCACATACATATATCTTTTCACACCCACAGGCACATAAAAATATATCCATACATATATATATATATATATATATACACACACACAAACACACATGCACGCACACATGTATACGTATATGCATACATATACACTCATACCTACACCCATGTATACCTACACCCATGTATACCTACACCCATGTATACATACATACATACATACAATACGTACGCACGCATACATACATACATGCACGTGCATGTACATACGCACATATATATGTACATGAATAAACTCACGTACCCACATACATATATGCAACATGCGTACATATCCGTACATACATATTTGCTTATACACACACATTTGTGTATATATATAAATATATATATATATAAGTATTATATTTTTCCAAGAAAGCTATAGAGCCATAAACGTTTTGTGTACTTGTATAGTGGTCAAGGGGGTGAGTAATGTGTGGCCTACATGAGAACCACTCTTTACCCTACAATTCCGTCAGTCCACTCTGCCATAAAAACCTGGCCTATTTCCTGTCCATTGTCCTTTTAGTCAAGACTGAGGAACTGACCGGTGGAGGAAAGGACCATGACATCATGGTACACGGAAACAAATTTTTTTTAAAGAAAAAAAGATATATCTTACATTAGAGATAAGTGTACTAATGATATTTTATGGAAAGATAATTTAACATAATCAGTTTTAAAATTCTATTGTATTTTCAGGCAGATGGGAATCAGCAGGCGCAGAATTGTTCACACTGACAGATAGACAAAAACATCATTTCTGTCTTGGACCAGTATGTGTCTGTTTGATATCTCATTGTTCAATATTTTTGTGGGGTTCAAAGAATATTTTGAAAAATAGAATTGTTAGAATTAGTAAAGGGAAAGTAATATGATTGTGAACTTTGTAGATCAAACAAAGATAAGATCACTGCAACCTTCCAAGAATATAGTAAAAGAAAACCAAAGTGGTTTTGCATGGATCTAGCATTCTTATGTGCTGAATTGCTACAAAAACTGGAAAGAGGCGACTAATGTTGTCAGACAAAACATACTAATTAGATATTAGTCAAGATCAGATAAAATATACTGATTAGATATGTTAGTCAGGGTCAGACAAAATTTACTGATTAGATATGTTAGTCAGGGTCAGACAAAATATACTGATTAGACATGTTAGTCAGGGTCAGATAAAATATACTGATTAGATATGTTAGTCAGGGTCAGACAAAATATACTGATTAGACATGTTAGTCAGGGTCAGATAAAATATACTGATTAGACATGTTAGTCAGAGTCAGACAAAATATACTGATTAGACATGTTAGTCAGAGTCAGACAAAATATACTGATTAGACATGTTAGTCAGGGTCAGACAAAATATACTGATTAGACATGTTAGTCAGGATCAGACAAAATATACTAATTAGACTTGGTAGTCAGGGTCATACAAAATATACTGATTAGACATGGTAGTCAGGGTCAGACAAAATATACTGATTAGACATGGTAGTCAGGGTCATACAAAATATACTGATTAGACATGGTAGTCAGGGTCATACAAAATATACTGATTAGACATGGTAGTCAGGGTCAGACAAAATATATTGATTAGACATGTTAGTCAGGGTCAGATAACACTTCACTTCCATGCAGTTCTCCCTGGAAACAGACTGTTTTATGACAGACTGGCTGATGAGGTTGGGGATCAAGGTGATCCCTGCAGTAGTTAGCAGCACGCAGATGAAACCAAACATAGTACAGCTGCATGGGAGCCATCTTCATCAGCACACTCATGATGTGAGGAAAGGTAGTACAACCTGCCACTTAGCACCATTTTCAGGGTGTAAAAAAGGGTAAAGTTACTCATTGTGGGTATTCAACAACAAAAACTACAAAAACCACCATTGCAAAAGCACACAAAGCACTTTGATGCAGACCTGACGTAAAGGGTCCAGCTGAAGTGGTCACTCTAAGCTCCATATGAAGTGAAAAGGACAGAAGATGCAGCAGTTAATGAGTTGACAGCAGCTCAAAGCTGGCTGCTTGCATCAGTGTCAGGTACCCATAACTGACCAAAATCAAATGGCGGCCCTGAAAACAGACTGCAGCCTGGCTAAATGATTAGGGATCAGTAGGAAAGGCAAACCAGGTTTAAAAAAATACATTGCTTTAATCAGATGTGTTGAGCTAAAAGGCGCAGATATCGCAACTTCGCTGTAAATTATAACACAACATTACAAATGTCTTTATCAGCACGATCGTCGAAGAAGAATATGAAGTGAAACGGAGGCATAAAGTAACAGAACTTAACCTTTACCACGCCCTTGTAACATGCTAGCGGACCAACTCGGCCTACAAAAACGGTGTGCGGAAATTTGTGTTGTTGAAGCGAGACACTTCCGACAGCCATTTTTTAAATGCTGAATACGCCCTCCATCTACACACTAAATTCTGCTGCTAAAAGTATCATATGTTAGATTACAAATGGCTTTTGAACAGTTTTAATTTTGTATACGCCGTTTGGAGCAAGCCGACATTTTGCGAAAGGTGAAGTAGGTTGTTGGGAAAGATCTTTATCGAGTAGATCTGTTTATTTTGTTTGTTTAACCTTAAGCACTCCAATATATTTTTGAAAAAAATGTCAGTCTTTTGTGACCTAATTAATTTTCTTAATTAGTCGCTATGGTAGTCGTCTTTCAAAATTTGTAACTTTTATGTTTTTTTGTCAATAAATATGATTTTCTGGCGTGTAGATGCACAATAGCATAACGAACATGTGGGTGTTATTGTTTTTGTTGTGTGTTTGTTAGTTTTTGAGACTGAAAAAGATAAAGTTGAAAATTTATGAAAATCTCGGGAAAAATTTGGACTCGACCACTAGGCCTAGTCGCTTCGATAGAAAACCATGGAAACCACAACAACGTATCGATACTGTGTTTACAATATCGCCACAACTGTTAGTTTCCAATTCAAACGTAGAAAATCATATTTATTGACAAACAAACAGAAAAGTTACAAATTTTGAAAGTCGACTACCATAGCAGGAAATTAAGTTAATTAATTAGGTCAAATTTTTACAATTAAAAAAAGGTGGCGTGCTAAAGGTTAAGCAATTCAAGGATGGTCAACAGTTAATAGATAAGGACTCGTGTTCAGGACACTCCATGGCATCAACTGATGACGCACATGTTGCCAAGGTTTATGAGATGGTGCATTCCAATTGTCATCTGACAGTTCGGGAAATAATTGTGAAGAAACAATTTCTAGTCCCTCCTCCATGACAATACACCAGCTCACACACCACTACTCATTCTAGAATTTTGGCAAAATACTCACTTGACCTGGCACTAGAAGACTGTTTTCTATTTCTCAAACTGTAAGCTTGAAAGGATGGTTCTTCTTCTTTATTCGTTCATAAACTCCCGCTACCAAGCCCTGAAAGTAGCAGGATGTAGTTTGGAGAATGGAATGAGTTGTGTCGTAGTTTTCAGCTTGACTGCGATATTTGCATCTTTTGGTCCAACACATCCACGCTTCAGCATGGCATTTTTATGTACCGGGTTAGCCTTTGCTCTTCGATCCCATCTGCTTAGCCTGTCTGTCCTGTTGTAGCCTGTACCGGGTTAGCCTTTGCCCTTCGATCCCATCTTCTTAGCCTGTCTGTCCTGTTGTAGCCTGTACCGGGTTAGCCTTTGCACTTCGATCCCATCTTAGCCTGTCTGTCCAATTGTAGCCTGTACTGGGTTAGCCTTCCCTCTTCGATCCCATCTTCTTATCCTGTCTGTCCTGTTGTAGCCTGTTATCCAGGATGACCACTTGGAGGCGGAGAAGGGTCTTGGCAGCTCTGACTCGCTTAGCCTGACACTATCAGTCAGCTTTGGGTTACTGACCACTACAACTCATGCACTGTTCAGCATCTTGATCCCAAAGGATGGTAATTTCAGACCATTTAAGAAATTATGCGCAATTCACAAATGGACATATGCACGATCCTTAAACAGGAAATCTTCCACTAGTAGAAACAGCATTGGGAACGATTTTTGTTTATACTAGAGAAGGTGATGGGACTGGCTAAATTGCAGGTAAGCTCAAAAAAGTTGTACAAAAAAGTTCTGGAATTTTTTGCTTTGCTAATTTTATCAAGTCAAAATGGAGAAATGTAATATGGTTTATTCGTTTTCAGACTCATGAAGAGCTGATCACTAATTTACTGGCAAACATCAACCATGTTTCATATAGACAGCTGCCAATCAGATTGTATCAGGTATGGTTTAATATTCATTTCTTGTTCATCTAGCTCAGGGGTAATCGAAAGCACACACACCAATTCCATAGAACAAAGTCTCTGATACCACCTGATGAAGAAGTTGTGAATTATAATATCCGAACAGGAACCACCAAACATCAGAAAACTCGACACAAACACCAGAGCGATTGAGAGCGCCATTAAGGCGACCATCTTACTTTGTAAATGAGGTTCAAATGAAAACTCTGGAGGTATTGAAGGCTTTAAAAAGTACAGATAAAAGTAAATATAATTTTGTATACTATTTTATGTCAAGTTGGTTATGAAAATATTTTTCCCTGAAGGTCAGATGAAAGTCATGAGAAAAATCTCGAATTTGACCTTTTTGAGTTTGCAAATTAGGTAACACAACAAACCACCACAAATTAAAAATAGAGACCAATTGACTTCCTCACATCTCTGTTCAGCAACTAGGTGACAATATTGCGACAAGGATATTTGAATCCATTTATATATCTGTATGGAATATTGAAAAGACCTCAGTGTTGATTGAAATTAGTTGTAGCATTAGATTTAGAACGAATTTGTTCATTTGACTGAACTTTTGTACACCATATTTTGATAAAACTTAACTTAACGTCTTTTTACTGGTTCAGAAGACTGCAGAGTCTGTATACAACCAGTTTAATTTACATTATATCTTTTTATGCGGGCCAAAATGTCAGTTATCCGTCCGTCAAAGTATATTCAAAATAAAATTTATTATTATTGAACAAATTGAGCTAAAATTATGATCTGAACATCATGAGACATATAATTAAACTATCTATGATATGAAGTATTCATAGTAAAGATTATAAATTACTATGAACTAAATGACATTAATACAGAGGTGGGGGAAAGAATACTAATATATGGTCAGGCACAACATACTGATCAGACATGTTAGTCAGGGTCAGACATGTTAGAAATATACTGGCCAAGATCCTCACCTTGGCTTTCTCATAGTCCTCTCTGGAAACGGGTTGTTTACATGGCAGCCTGGCTAACAGAGGGCGAGATCGACATGATCTCGATAGTATTGAGCAACACGTAGATGAAGCAAGCATAGCACAACCGCCTGGAGTACCCCAGTCCACCTTCGTCAGAATGTTCGGGATGTGAGGAAAGCTACTGCAACCCGCCACTTAACATCCTTTTCAGGGTGGACAAAAAGAGTAAACCTACTCATTGGTGTGGGCATTCAAAACAACCTTTTGTATACTGTGTCCCAGTCAAAGTCTGAATCAGGCAGGTGTTGAATATCCACGGGTAATCCAAATTTATGATAAGTGGACTGATCAAATAATAAATCATTTCTATGGTCTTTCGTTGCGATAACTGGGTAGACTTTCAAATCTCAAATCATGATTTATAATCGACCAACATGAAATGATCAAACAATTAAACGTCAATTATGCATGCACAGGTACAACCATCATGGAGCCGGGAAATAAAATTTAATCGCAAAACACAAACGCATGTTTCAGAGATTCATTTTAATTGGGACTGGCGGCCATTTTAGGTGTTGGCGGTCAGTGCTGGGCAATATAAACTGCAAAAAGTGAAGGGGGCAACTGTGAAAGTCTTATAATTTCTTTTCAGTATTTATTTAATAATTAAAAACTAACTAAAATGACGGATGTATTTTCAGAGGAACAGAGAATTTCAGAATTATTTGTTTCTTTCAATTGATTTCTCAGATTTCCAGGAAGTTTCGTGACGAAATGGCACCCAAATATGGTCTTTTACGTGGAAGAGAGTTTGAAATGAAAGGTGAGTGTTTCTGAATTTGATTTTATTCTTGCTAATGACTAGCAGACAATAGAGAACATGCAAGACGATAGTATTAAGAAGTCTCAAAAGTGAATAGGTACAGTGCTGCACTCACTATAATAATATCATATTACTGTGATATATATAGAGCTAACTGTATCATTTGTGATTGAGTCGACTGTGTCATTTGTGACTGAGTTAGCTCGGGCATTTGTGATTGAGTTAACTGTCATTTGTAATGAAGTTAACTGTGGTGTCATTTGGGATTGAGTTCACTGTGTTTTTTTGTTTTTTGTGTTGAGATAATTGCGTCATTTGTGATTGAGTTAATTATGGTGTCATTTGTGATTGAGTTAACTGTGTCATTTGAGATTAAGTTTGCTGTGTCATATATGGTTGATATAATTGTGTCATTTGGGATTGAGTTAGCTGTGTCATTTTGGGTTGAGATAACCGTGTTATTTGTTTATTTGTGATTGAGATAACTGTCATTTGTGATTGTGAAAACTGTCATTTGAGTCTGATTTTTTTTAAATTGTGGCATTTATTCCTCTCACTGTGACTCACATGGAAGAAGCAGGGGTGGGGAATTTATGGGCGGAGGAATAAAAGCTGCTTGCTGTACAGTAAAGCAGTGTCCAGCTAAGGTTTTTATTTCAACCTTTAATAGCTAAAGAAATATATGCTGTATGTCGGCTTTGGATCCCCGTGCCTCCTTGGTTAGAACAGTGGCTCCTCTAGATTAGTGCATAAACTTTTTTAAAACAGCCAAATGCAACGATTAGTTTGCGTCTGACGATGGGGAAAGGAGACTAATATCTGTTCAGACAAAACATACTGATCGAACAATCGTAGTCAGGGTCAGACAAAACATACTGATCGAACAATCGTAGTCAGGGTCAGACAAAACATACTGATCGAACAATCGTAGTCAGGGTCAGACAAAACATACTGATTGAACAATCGTAGTCAGGGTCAGACAAAATATACTGATCAAACAATCTTAGTCAGGGTGAGACAAAATATACTGATCAAACAATCTTAGTCAAGGTCAGACAAAATATACTGATCAAACAATCTTAGTCAAGGTCAGACAAAATATACTGATCGAACAATTGTAGTCAGGGTCAGACAAAATATACTGATCGAACAATCGTAGTCAGGGTCAAACAAAATATACTGATCGAACAATCTTAGTCAAGGTCAGACAAAATATACTGATCAAACAATCTTAGTCAGGGTCAGACAAAATATACTGATCAAACAATCTTAGTCAGGGTCAGACAAAATATACTGATCGAACAATCGTAGTCAGGGTCAGACAAAATATACTGACTAAGACACCACCTCACTTCCATGCAGTTCTTCCTGGAAACAGACTGATTCATGACAGTCTATCGAGATGGAGGATCTACTTGATCATCATAGTAGTGACTGATACCCAGATGAAGTCAGGCACAGCACAACTACCCGGAGGACCTTGGTTCACCTTCATCAGCATGCTTGAGATGTGAGGAAAGCTACTGCAACGTACCACCTAATGATATTTCAGGGCACACAAAAGAGTATTCATACTGATTGTGAGCATTCAACAACAGCAACTTCTGATGATCAGATTACCCCATATTACAGCACTATACATAAAGCTTCCTTGTACTGAGTACGTTTGAAGTTATGAATTAACTTTGATATTTGACTATTTAATACGAAAAAACATTTTAATCATTATTGTTAAACCTTCAATTGATGGAACACAGGTCCAAAACTACATTTGTATTGACACTATCCAACTAATAGGGAATTCTGAATCCATTTATTTGTAGTGTGATTTTATTGGCAATGGTTTCGATGCAAGTGAGGTTGTCGGCACCATCACAACATTCCAGGAAGGGAACCATGGCACCACTCAGGGACCACTGAGACTTTAGGGCAAGACTGTTGAGAGGTGATTAGCAGTGCCCGCAGACAGCGCAGATATTGATCATCTGCTGTGCAAACATATCTCAAAGTCCTTGTAGTCTCAACAGAACGCATAGACTTTTCAACAATCCCATCCATGCACATAATTAGATGTCGAGGAACTTGGCTGCCGTAATTAATCAAGCTGTTTTCCCACACTTCGTTGAATTTCTTCATTTTGACATTCAGATCCTGCCGAAGGCGGATGTGTCGGACTGAAAGGTACAAATATCGCAGACAAGCTGTAAACTAGCGACACAACACATTCTATTCTCCGGACTACATCCTGCTACTTGTAAAGCCTTGTTCAGGACTTGGTAACGGGTAATTGAGCACGAATGTAGAAGATCAGCATTGAGATAAGCAGTGATTATAAGAACTCACTGGATATATAAAAGACATACCTAGACAAGATAATTGCCCATGTGTTACAGTGAACCGTAATGGAGCAAAGAATAGTACCACTGTAAACTGCCAGGCATATCATGACAGACAGCTAACGAGGGATGGGCATGGGGCCAGCTACTCTATACCATGGAAATTCTAAGCCACTAGAAACATTTGTAAAACCATTTGTAATTGGTTTTTAGAAGTTATCTAGGGATCAAGATGCCTAGCAGGGCATGAGCTGCAGCGTCAGGGCCAGCGAAACAAAGCTGCCAAGACCCTTCTACACCTCCAAGCGGTGATCCTAGATCAGATTGGCTAAGGAGAAGTGATCGAAGAGGGAATGCTAAAAAAAAATGCTTGGTGAAGTCGGATGTGTTGGACCGAAAGGTGCAAATGTCACAGTCAAGCTGTAAACTATGACAATGCATTCCGTTCTCTGGACTACATTCTGCTACTTAAAACCTTTTTCAGGGTTTGGTAGCGGGAGATTGAGAACGAACGGGTTCCTTCTAATGTTTCCACATTAGATCTCTTATCTTACCATTTCAATCTCTCTGTTCTGTGCAGGTTCCAATTTATGAAAGTTTGTACCTTTTTAGTTGTTTTGTTTTGTTGTTTTCCGTGTTTCAGAGCCGTACAATAGAATAGACTTTACATTTTTTAATTTTTATGTTGTAATTAATTTCTTTTGATTACTAGAAATTCCTCAATTCAGTGAAAGCTAATTTTATCTTCTGTATTCTTATTTTAATATTTTTATTTGCACCTCCTGCTTTGCCTAAATTGCTAACAAGATACATTAATAATTGTACATCATGTAATATGTCTCACAGCACAATCTGATTGTCATTAGTTGCATTTATTTTCATAATCTTTCTTCATATCTCTGATAGTTCCTACTTCTGTGACCTCTCACTAAGTAGACTTATTTTATTTTGCATGTCATATTTATATATTCATCATATTTTGTTTGTTAGATCAGTGGTTCTCAACCTATTCCTGACCGTAGACCCCATGAAACCAATGATAATTTGCTGCAGCTCAACACTTTTCTTCTTGACTCCAACTCAGAAACTACTGTGTTAGATGATTATTCCAACACAAATACAAGATGACTATCATAATATAAGTAGGCAAGAGCAGATTGTCATAATGCGCCTCAGAACGAGAAACAACCAATTCCGCAGCCACATGTATACAAAATTTAGGATTGGCAGCTCAAGTATGTGTACATGTGGACAGGCACCCCAGACTTCGGAGCATGTACTTCAGGACTGTCCAGAGTATGAGATACTGAGGCGGACATACTGGCCAAGAGAAACAGCACTGAAAGGGAAACTATATGGAGCTACGTGTGAACAGTAGAAGACAGTGAAGTGCATACAAGAGACAACTTTGCAGTTGTAGACATTACTCCAAGCCAGCGAACGAAAGAAGAAGAAGTTGACTATTGCTCATCTTTTGTATTTGAATGTCCTTAGATATGTACACATTCGACACGAATAAAGAAACAGCATTGGAAACCTACAGCATCGTGTGTCAAGCATATGAGCGCATCTTTGATAGAATTGGTGTAAACTATGTCAAAGGTAAGTTACATGGTTTCTGTCCTAGTGTTCAATCTTGTAATGTTCAATCTTGTTGTTTCAAATGCCCACAATGAGTAGGTTTACTCTTTTGTGGGCCCTGAAAAGGATGTTAAGTGACGGGTTGCAGTAACTTTCTTCACATACCAAGCCTGCTGATAAAGATGGGCTGGGGCCCTCGAGGCAGTTGTGCTTTGCTTGGCTTCATCTGCATGCTGCCCACTACAATCACATTGATTTCTCACCTCATTGATCAGGCTGCCATGACAACAGCCTGTTTCTAGGGAGGGCTACAAGGAAGCCGAGGTGAAGGTCTTGACCAGTATGTTTTGCCTGAGCAGACGTTAGTCTTCCTCTCCATCTTTTAATGATAGAAAGCTAAAGAGGAGCTTCAAATAACTGTTGATCAGACTCCTGTGTTCAGTGTTGAGCACGTTAAGATGGACTCGCACATCGGTTAAACCACATTCCAAGAAACTGGTTGTTTACAGACTCTGCAGATTCTTCTAAACCAGTATTAAAACGTTAAGTTAACTTTTTGCAATGTCCTCCATGTCATAGATGCACAGCACAACTTATTCTCTCATTGTGTGTCTCCAAGTAGTTTTTTTGGTCAACTTTTCTTTATTTCACTTTCTGGTGTTCACATAAGTGCCTTTTTGTGGGCGTGTTTGGACTCTCTCATGACATGTCCCAGCTATCTCCATCTTCTCTCTCTTATAATCTTATCCGTATCTACTTGGTTGGCGTCCTGTAATAGTTTGCCATTTAATATTTTTTCTGGTCAGAACACTCAAATAATTCTGTGACGGCATGTATGGTGAAAGGTTTTTGATTTTTGGGTATCCCTTTTTATCAACCTCCAGCATTCTGAACCATAAATAAGTACCGGATAAGACACTTCTTCTGTGTTCATTCGCAATCTCCCGCAACCAAGCCCTGAACAGTGCTTTGCAAGTAGCAGGATGTAGTTCAGAGAACGGAATGCGTTGTGTTGCTAGTTTACAGTTTGACTGTAAGGTGCAGCGTCATACGAGGCATCCATAAAAACAGCAGCTAAACAACGGAGACTGCAAGAAAAGCTCGTGAAATGAAGCCTTCACACTAAGCACACATTCCCTGACCACATTACTCGAGGCATTTCCAGACCCACAACAGGCTCCCCAGTCACCTTCGAACTCATCAACTGACTGGACATATTCTAAACAGATGAACAGAGAGAGTGATCTTCATCATACATGATGGACGAACATGAACATCATCATCATCAATCAATATCCTGAAACATACTTGAGAAGGTGGACTGGGCTCCTCCTGGCTGTAATGCAATACCAGGCTCCTCAGTAAGCTCACCATTATGGAGATCGTATCGGGTGTAAAATCTGTGTTGCGTGAAGTATTTCTCCTTGCATGTGAACTAGAGTCAACAATTACATATATTAATGTCCAAACATTTTCTTTGTGATACAGTATTTGGTGCTACTGGGATAATTGGAGGAGACTTGTCTCACGAGTACCACTACCTAGCGGACGTTGGCCAGGATTCTGTTCTACTTTGTGACAGGTCAGTAGTTAGTAGAATTATTAGTGGAATGCAGTTTTGTTGTCAGTCTAAGTCTGTCATTCTTTTTTTTTCTTTTTGTTGTTGTTTGAGCTTAAGATAGGATGTATTGCATTCATTATATAGTGGAATTATGGTGTCTGCTCCTATCAGTCCGGCATATCTGATTTCGGGCAAATCATTTTGTTTGAGCTAATTCTCTTGTTTGTTATGGGGGCCAAGATGCAGCAGTGCATGAGTTGACAGTAGCCAGCGACTCATAGCTGGCTGCTTGCATCAGGGTAGCATATCCAAGACCCTATTTTGTCTCTACAATGTGGCTGTGGAAACAGGTGGCACTACTCTAGTTTCAGTCCTGCTTTGCAAGCTCAGAATTCTCTTTCCATTTCTGCTTGTCATCTGCAGCTGTTTTCATCTCAGCATAAGTCTTCACCGCCATGTCTCTGTATGCTTGTGTCACAAATGTATTTCTTGGTCTGCCCCTTCTTCTCATTCCTTGTGTTCACACTTTCTTCTCTGGGCTCTCATTATATATGCCGAGGCCCAACCAGGTCAGTCATTATTTTTGTATCTTTTCTTGCTTTCATCATCCACTTCCACCAACACCTTTTCGTTTGATTTCCTCTCTGTCCAGCTCACTTTATTCATCTTAGAGTAAGACCACATCTCAAAGGTTTCTGAGTATTTCTCCTCTCATTTATTTATTGTCCACATTTCCGTACATCCAGACATCCACTAGCTAGATACACTAGCTTTAAAATTGTACAGTTATTTTGTTAGTCTCTGCACCTCTGGGTAGAAGAGAAGGGATTAAGTAAGTAGTAAATGTCTTAACTTTCTACTAAATATTATTTAACCGTAGACGTTATATCTTTGAACCTGAGATGCCACAAATGTTGTCAGGTCAGGTCATACCATAACCGGTGAAGTAGTTGGGGCACACATGAAGACATCCCCACAACCCCATACCATCTCTCTCTGTCAGTGGCTGCTGCCTGTGCCACCTCTGGTCAGAGATTTGTCCATTTTTTTTGGTCCTCCCACTTATTTTTGGGGTGACCTCTTCGTCGTCTGCTTTGCACCTTTCCGTGCAGGATCGCATTTGCAAGACCATTTGATCTCGATATGTGTCCCTTAGCAAGAAAGTTTCCTTCTTTTGACAGTTGCCAAGAGGTCTTCAAAAGGCGCTATTGCTGCTGTAATTCTTTCTCGTATTTCCTCATTTGTAACTAGATCTTATAACGTGAAGTTTAGAAGTCTTCGGAAACATCTCATCTCCAAGTCCTGTATTCTTCGCTCCAGGACAGCTGTAATTGTCCATGTCTCACAAGCATAGATGAATATTGACATAACCAATGTACACATTAATCTGATCTTCGTGCATATGGCAAACCGTTTATCTTGTCAGATTTTGTTAAGCCATACAAGTGCCGCTATTGTCTGTGCTATTCTGGCCAACACCTCACATTTTGATTCTTCATCACTGACAATCGAACCCAGATATTTAAGAAATGGTGTGTTTGCGCTCGACATCGCAACCCAGCGAAAGAAATTCTAATAAAACTGCTGGAAGCTGTAGATGATACAAAAAAACTTCTGATAATAGCAAGAAGGCAAATATTGTACTGGCGTGACCACAACCTAAGACACATGGTAGGAGAGGCAGAGGGTGACCAAGGAATACTTTCGCCACACAGGCTTACCGGAATGTGGCTGTAGAATCATAAGCAGAAAACCAGCAGAGGACAGACAGCGTTGGAGGGACACGTTTCAGAGTCTTCAAAACCAGTCCAAGGATTGAATAACCGAGAATGATATAGATCATCATCATGTAGCATGTCTTTTATAGAAAATCGCTACCATCACATCCTGTCTGAAAGAAACTCTTTCCCTTGCCAAAACTCTAGCCTTCGTCACAGACATTCCTGGATATCTTGGTGCCATGGTCTTCTTGATCTACCTCTGCCTCTTTTGCCTGGAACCATACCTTCTATCACTGTTCTTTCAACAAGACCATTGTGTCTCTTGATGTGACTAAAGTATTTACATTTTCTGGCCAAAATTGAATTGATAAACCAGTTCTTCTCTATGTTCAACTCTTGCCAAATGTCTGTGTTTGTCTTTTTTCTCCATCCAGGTTATTCTGAGGATCTTTCTGTAACATTTGATGATATAGACACACTCCAAATTAAAATTTACAGCTCAAAATATTCTCTGCAAAAATTATTTTGGACATAACTCCGAGGATGATATAGACACACTCAAAATTGGAATTTACCCGGCAGAATATTTTCTGTAGAAAATTATTTTAGACATGGCTACGAGGATGATATAGACACACTCCCTGCCGAAGACAGATGTGTTGTACCAAAAGGTGCAAATATCATAGTCGAAGCTGTAAACTAGCGGCACAACGCATTCCGTTCTCCGGACTACATCCTGCTACTTGCAATGTGCTGTTCAGGATATGGTAGCGAGAGATTGATAACAAACGCAGAAGAAGACACACTCCAAATTAGAATTTACAACGCAGAGTATTCTATGTTGAAAATTATTTCAGACATGGCGTCGAGGATGATATAGATACACTCCAAATTGCAATTTACAACGCAGAATATTTTCTGTAAAAAATTATTTCGGACATGGTTTGTTCCAAGAACCATAAAGTTTTATCATTTTACTTGGGTATGGTTTATTCTGTTTTAACTGTGTGACATGGCATGGTTAGGTGGTTTGTTTAGGACAGCATAGATGGCGCCTAACAGGCTGCGGGTCTACTTTGCTCTAGTGTTTGAGTCTATTGAGATAAGCTCACACATCAGTTAACCACCCTCCATAAGCGATTGTCCCAACGCAGTGGAGTGTTAAGCTGCTCGAGCATAGCCCGCTAAGCAGGAAATCCTTATCCCGGCTACATCAAGCTCATACCAGAGCTGGGACCTGCACAGGGGCGTCTGCCCCTGTAGAAGTACAGGTCTACTAAGAACCTAAGATGGTTTATTCTGGTGATTCTATATGAAGGATCATTTAGCCATGAAAGGCATTAGGTTGAAAGACTATATTTTCACAAAGGAAGCTTCAGTTGCACAGAACATGTTCTATTTTAAATGTTATTATTTCTCAGGTGTGGTGTGAGAATGAACAAGGAACTTGCCTCAGGTGAGAAACACATTTCCCACCTCGCTTTTCCATTTCCCATCTACACTTTCCATTTCCCACCTTGTCTGTTCTTACCCAGCCTCGCCTTTACATTTTCCATCAACTTTACATTTCCTGCCCCACCTTTCCATTTGCCGCCTTGCCTTTCTATTTTCTGCCTCGCTTTTCCATCACACACATTGGCTTTCTATTGCACGAGTTTGTAACCAGGGTCTGAATAGCCAAGAAGCATCTGGTGATGAATGGTCATGGAGGAAGTCAGTTCAATCAAGACCTTGTGAGCAGAGCTCAAGAAGGTGACACAGAATAGAAACAGATGGAGAGCATCTATTTGGGCTCTATGTTGCTAGAGGAACAAGATGGATAAATTATGATGATGATGACCCTGATATGCATGTTGTTAAAGGCGACTGAAGTGGGTTGGGCAAAGTACGGAAACTAACAAACAAATCAAGTAACACAAAGAAACAACCTCTACGGAGGCACATAAATTCTTTGATACAAGCTTCCTGTAAGGAGGCCAACACCTGCTGGAGTTAAAAAGGACAATAGGATATAATATAGTTACAAAGCAAGCTATCAACTTTACTATCTGTCATTTGCTATTTAACCCTTTCCATAAAATTTTGCAGATTTGTGTCTATCTGAGCCGGCCAAATGCTGAAATTCTGTACATCAGTTTTATTTTAAAATAATAGTATTTGGTGCCGTGTGAAAGTGTTTAAGATTGACCTTGCATCATGTCAGCTATGTGTAACAGCGGTCTCCCACCGGCTGGCTGGAGGCGTGGGAGGGGGCCGCCCTCATTCTACATGGCTCTGACAGATACCAGTCTCTCCTGCATTGAACGAGGTTTGGCTACAAACCTTGGCAGTTGGATATAGTAGTGGTCGATCGACGCAACAGGCCCTAGATGCCTAGGCGAACATTATTATTATTATCGCATCAATGCAGAAACCAAGGTCAAAGTATATTGTGCAGTCAGTCTTACCACTCTTCTCTATGCCTGGGAGACCTGGATGGTGTACAATAGTCATGTCTTCGCTGGCTGCTCAAGATCAACTGGCAGGACAGGGTACTCAACTACGAAGTGCTCCAAAGGGGAATACTTCCTAGCATTTACACCCTGTTGCAGAGCACACAGGTTCAGTGGGCTGGACATGTTGTTCACTTGCCAACACTGCCTGGTTAAGCAGCTCTTTATGGTGCACTTAAGGTAGACACGCATTCATCGGGCAGGCAGAAGAAAAGATACAGGGATTTGCTAAAGGCCTCCTTGAAAGATCTCCATATTGATGTTGCCTCTTGGAGCTGCTCACGTCTGACTGCTTCACCCCGCACTTTGACTGAGCAGAAAGTCGTTGATATAGCAAGGGAGAAAAAAAGCAACTTTAAAGGTTGCCACGCAGGATTCTATAAACGTGTGCCCCTTGTGCGATAAAGTATGCAGATCCAGAATAGGGCTGTACGGCCACATGCAGATCTAAATGAGGCCAAGTCTGCCCACTCAAATATGATGCTGTTGCCAACTTTGTTTGCTATGGGAAACTGCTGCTACTAATATTTAATCCCAGCATTTAGGGAGCGAAGCGTAATCAGGATCAGGTGAAAGATACTGATCAAGACTCCCACCTCATGTCCTCGTTCGTGCTCCTGAAAACAGACTGTGCCACTGTAGTCAAACCAATGAGGTGGAGATCCACGCTATAATCCTCATAGTTGTAAGCTTGCTGAGGAGCCTCACACATCATCTGTGGGCGTAGCGTGGGCTAGTAGTTAAGTGACACGGCTCATAATCTGAAGGTGTTGGGTTCGCTCCCCAATCACAGCATCAGCCATTACCTTAGAAAATGCTATAGGCAGTAGACCCTTACATAAAATGCAAGACGTAGTCGGATGCACTGGGCCGACAAGTTCAAAATAAAAACATAGTGCAGCGCACACCGCCTTGGAGAATAGAGAAATAAGGCGAATCCAAAAACAAACAAAAACACATCCAGGAGGATCCTTGTCAACCTTTCTAAGTATGTCTTGAGATGTAAGAAGAGAGATGTAAGAAGAACCACTGTAACTTGCCACTAAAGGAACGTCATATAAGTTATATTAACTCAGTCCGAGTAGCTTTAAACTTCTTTTCTTTTCTTCTTCGTCAGTGTTCGTCTTGAAAAGGATGTTGTAGCTGACAGCGAGGCTGCGATATCTGCATGTTAGATAACTGCATGTTAGATGAAGGTGACATAATAGTTGATAAGTCAAAAGTCTGGAAAGTTGAAATCAAACGAGGGGGTCACCATAGCTGAGAAATGAGGTGCTTGCATGTCAAGAAACGAATAAACGAAATGGTGGAGTTTCAAATTCTCAAGTTTCAAGTGTCCCCTGGTCTCAAGGAAGATGAGGCCAGTGCCTAGTCCTGTTGGAGATGAACGATAAACTCTCGATAAAAATCGATGGACTGGATATTGTCTGGGCAAAAATTCTAAAAATAAACAAATTCCTACTCAATAGTTACCTGCATGATGATCAGAAGGAGGAGTCCTCTGTAACGCAAAGACACCACAGGTCAATATCCTGTTTGTCTGCACATTTGATTATAAATACCATTTGACTTCTACACCACAAGTGTAGAAGAGGAGCGACTAAAACAAATGTAGGTCCAGCTTGGAGTAAAAACCTAAGAAAATAGAGTATGTGCAACCAGCAGACTACATGAATCATCAGTATCTGTTTTAATAAAGACTCAACATGTATGGGTCTACTCGGAGCGCAATGATATTGATACTGCTTAAAACAAATTACCACCTAACATTTACAATCCAAGAAAAGTTTTTGTAAAATAATTTGTCTTTTACAGAAGATGGAAGTTTACCAAACTCTTGTCAGCTACCTGCTACAGAATGTGAGTTGCAGGAGCGACGAGGAATAGAGGTATATGGATGCTGGGAGCGGTCGTTATCTTAATGAGTTAGTTATTCTCAGCTAGTTTGTGGATTGGGAGAACTTTCTCAAAATGCAGCAGGGCTGATGTTTAATTTTTATACAGAAATACTAAACTTTTTCCATACCATGTTTTACCAAATTTATGAATGTACTTCCTATCAGAAGACCCAACTATTTTACATTTCATTTCCCACGTGATTTTTTTCCCAGATGGATAGCATGGTTCCTTTTGTAAAAATGTGTTGGGATTTTACATTTAGTTGTTTTCAGTAAATTTTGCAGGTTATGAGTATTACTGCACTTAATTAAGTGAAACCATAAGAAAATCTATCTGTCTGTCTATCTCTCTGTCTGTCTGTCTCTCTGTCTGTCTGTCTATCATCATCATCAATGATTGTTGCTGCTTATGGGACATAAGCTATTGACAACCCTCCTTCAGCATGTATGATCTTGATCTGCCTCTCTGAAATTGAGGTCTACTATGAGGCATGCACACTATCTCAGAAAACATTCCATGAACATTCAAAAATTGGAAAATACTTCGGGAGTGGTGTTTTCTTCTTCGTTCGTTCTCAATCTCCCACTACCAAACCCTGAAAGGGCTTAAGTAGCAGAATGTAGTCCAGAGAACGGAATGCGTTGTGTTGTAGTTTACAGCTTGGCTGCGATATTTGCATCTTTTGGTCCAACACATCCGACTTCAGCAAGCATTTTTTGAGTACCGGGTTAGCATTCCCTCTTCGATCCCTTCTCCTTAGCCAGTCTGCTCTGCTGCAGCCTGTTATCCAGGATCACCGCTTGGAGGTGTAGAAGGGTCTTGGCAGCTATGGTTCGCTGGTCCTGACGCTAGCAGTCAGCTATGGGTCTCTGACCACTGCAGCTGATGTGCTGCTCAGCATCTTGATCCCGAGTGGTGTTTTGAAACATATGCTCGCACGTGCTTGTACACACACACACACACACACATATATTTAATGAGGAAAGGAGGAGCTATATAATGGTTTTGGGAACATTGAGGTGACTGCTGCCTTTGTTAGAGTCATTGCTGTAAATGTCTAACGGACGTGAAAGAAAAAGAAGAAGATAGCCATTTACAGCCCCGGAAAAAGACTAACGTTTGGTCAGGCAAAATATACTGATCAGACACGTTAGTCGGGGTCAGGAAAAATATGCTGGCCAAGACCATCACCTCGGCTTCCTAGAAGCAGTCCCTGAAAACCGGTTGTTTTCATGGCAGCTTGGATAATGAGGTGAGGAATCGATGTGATCACCGTAGTAGTGAGTGACACGCAAATGAAGCCAAGCGTATCACAACCGCCTGGAGGACCCTGGTCCACCTTCATCAGCATACTCGAGATGTGAGGAAAGCTACTGCAATTTGCCACTTAATATCCTTTTCAGGGCGCACAAAAGAGTAATCTACTCATTGTGGGCATTCGCAAACAACAACAGCCGGGGGCCAGACCGCATTATATATCTGGTCTGTTTGCAGATTGAGGCATATTCTCTAACCTTTCTGTCACCCTGACATTCAGTGTAAATATGCAATGCTAAATATAATATTTACCCATTTATCAAGAAAACAAAGATGGCTGAAGACAGCTCCACCTATGTACTGATCTTAACTTATGGATGTGAATCATTGACAATGGCCACAATCCACAAAAGACAACTCCGACTCTCAGAAATAAGATATTTAAGCAAGGTGGTCCACATAACAATAATAGATAAGCTATACAATCAGACAATATATCATGATCTGTAAACAAATCCCCTGTAAACTCGAGTGTAGCAATTTCAATGATTTAGCCATGCTTGCAGAATGAAAGAAGCCCAACTACCATAACAATTATGGAAAGCCGATAGCCAGGTATCCAGGCCCCCAGAATGACCAGATTTTGTATAAGACAGCCTCTGAATGTACCGAGGACTAGACTGGTACCAGCTAAGAGAAAGACAGTGGATAAAGTAGTCTCTCCGAAAGACCATTACACCAGGTTGTAACAAATTTGTTTAGTATCTACGTGCCAGGTAAAAAATGCAAGAGCCAGACGCACTACTGGATGAGAAGTTCCTCGTAGCATTTGCAACATGTTAGAGTGAATTGTTTTTGAAAATATGAATTCTAAATGTGCCAATTTAAGTAATACAAGTATATATTTATTTCTGCTTTTGCTTATTTGTATAATGTCTAAGCTGCTGCGTAACATCATCTTGAAATTTGGCAGAAAGGGCGGAAAATACGCCAGGAAATATATTTTGTGTCCCTTAAAACTGAGGAAGGATATATGTAACAGGAGAAATTGTGTGAGTAAACACGACACTGGTTCTGAAATATTAGATGCCACAGCAACATTTCTACACGTCATGGCAACCTGGCACCTGGGATTTGTCCTGCCTTGCATTACATCAGTAGTACAAGAGGAGCATCTAAGCATTTGAGAAACTTAAAAGATGTCTTATGTTTTGGTAGCTGTTATTGCTCCCTTTACATTTAAATTAATTTATGCTCTTTGCCTATAACCCAGGTTGGTCACACATTCTACCTCGGCACTAAGTACTCATCTATATTTGGAGCAAAATACAAAAATCAAGTCACGGAAAGCATGTACGGAGAAGCTAATTTTACAAAGTGTCACTTATATGATTTGTTGTTTTTGTTAACTTTTTAATTGTCTGAGAGAACTTTGATGTTAGTGACATGATCTTGTTATTGAATGTGGAATATTCGCCTCAGGCAACATGTGGAAGTGTTTCAACTTCATTGCATGTCCAGAGTATACAATCCAGCTTTCGCAGGCGTAGTGTAGGGTTAGAATGATGGTGGCACGATAGACTTTGACAAAGTCTGACATGCCCAGCATCCATGCACTGCTAGAAAAAGCACAACTTGGATGGGCCGGATACCTCATCCGTATATCAGGCTTGGCTTGGCTTCGTTCGTTCTCAATCTCCCGCTACCAAACCCTAAAAGGGCTTAAGTAGCAGAATGTAGTCCAGATAACGGAATGCGTTGTGTCATAGTTTACAGCTTGACTGTGATATTTGCACCTTTTGGTCCAACACATCCGACTTCAGCAAGCATTTTTTAGTACCGGGTTAGCATTCCCTCTTCGATCCCTTCTCCTTAGCCAGTCTGCTCTGTTCCAGCCTGTTATCCAGGATCAGCGCATGGAGGTGTAGAAGGGTCTTGGCAGCTCTGGTTTGCTGGCCCTGATGCTAGCAGTCAGCTATGGGTCACTGACCACTGCAGCTCATGCGCTGCTCAGTGCCTTGATCCCATCCGTATATCAGACAAATGGCTGCCAAAGAAGCTACTCTACGGCAAGCCGAGAGAGGGAGGGCGTGAAAAAGGGCGCTCAAAGAAACGTTTTAAAGAGGGTCTGAGGGACTCACTGAAAAGTTGCCCGATAGATATCACCACCTGGGAATGTCTTGCGCAAAACAGATCTGACTAGAGAAGCGCAGTCAAAGCGGGTGTAACTAGCAGCCAGGACTACCATGTTGTGAAAGGACAGAACAGATGCGAGACCCGGAAATCACAAGCAACGGGAACACCATCACCTTCTACTGACCTCCTGTGCACGTTATGCAGCAGGGTTTTCATCCCCGCATTGGACTGTTCAGCCACATGCCCACGCACACCCAACAGGGAAATCTGTGACAAGGATGATGTCAGCGGTCCTCATCGACAACGATAGACAGCTCTTATTATTATTAATTGTTTGATCGAATTTACTATATTTTTGTCTAAATATCCAAGGTAAGAACATTGATTAAGCCTGTTATAAAATTTGTTAACAATAAATTAATCTAAACTAATTAACCTAAAATTATGATTATTAAATTTTTTAAATGTTGAATTATCTATCACACAAAATATTCAGAATGAAAATAAATGTTAGTATAATGCAATAAAGTAGCATGAATGTTAAGTGGTGTTGAAATTGTTAACTTATCTATATTCTTATTACGAGGGTGTCGGGGAGGAAGACTAACGTCTGGTCAAGCAAAATAAACTGATCAGACATGTTACTCAGGGTCAGGTAAAACATACTGGCCAAGATACTCACATTGGCTTCCTAGTAGCCCTCCCTGGAAACTGGCTGTTTTCATGGCAGCCTGATTAACGAGGTGAGGGATCGATGTGATCTCTGTAGTAGTGAGTGACACCCAGATGAAGCCAAGCATAGCACAACTGCCTGGAGGACCCTGGTCCACCTTCACCAGCATGCTCGGGATGTGAGGACAGCTACTGCAACCAGCCACTCAACATCCTTTTCAGGGTGCACAAAAGAGTAACCTACTCATTGTTGACATTCAGAAACAACAACAACATTACGATGGTGTCAGTAATACATCACAAACTGGTATGGTATAGCAGAAAAATGTAGTTAGTAGTTTCTAAAGGCGGTGCAGCTACACCTAACTTCAGGTAGCACATGCTAGATTGTGCATGCACATTTGCAGCTCAGATATAAAATGGTGTCTGTGCTCACAGAATGCTGTTGTGCATTGGGGAAGGGGGGGGGGGTGCAACAGGCAGAAAGACATTCTACAAGGGTTATTCGTAAAGAAATGCTTACTGTTTATGGTGAGAAGTGTTTTTTGCGCAAAGCGGTGCATAACTGAGTTGGTATCAATGTTGGTTGAAGTTATGTTGAGAGATAAGGGACACGGTAAGTTCAATAATAAATTATTTTCAAGTTTTTATCTCATTTAGTTGTCTTGAAAAAAAAATAGCTATTTGTGATCTATTAACTGATTTAACTTAACGTCTTTTTTACTGGTTTAGAAAACTCAGCGGTCTGTATACAACCAATTTCTTTTCCATTTCTTTTCTCTAAAAGCTATGTGCATCCAATCTATTCTTGAATGCATTAATTGACTCTGTGTCCACTATTACCTGTGGCAATGCATTTCAAGCATTCGCCACTCTCTGACTAAAAAAATATGTCCTGGTATCTAATCTGGACCTTTCTTTAGTTAATTTGTGGCTGTGCCCTCTTATTCTTGTAGGTGGATGTATTTTGAAAAACTAGTTATAGTCCAAGTTATCCGTTGCGTTGATTATCTTATAGACCTGTATTAAGTCGCATCTTCTTCTTCTGCGTTCATTCTCAATCTCCTGCTACCAAGCTCTAAATAGGGTTTTGCAAGTAGCAGGATGTAGTCCAGAGAACAGAATGCACTGTGTTGCTAGTTTACAGTTTGACTGCGATATTTGCACCTTTCCGTCCGACACATCCGTCCTCGACAAGGAATGACCTCTAATTCCTCATAACTGTAATTTTATAATCTCACTATAAATTTTTGTCACTTTTCTTTGTATCGACAAAGTTCAGATCACCAAGTTGTTTTGTCAATTCCAAATTTTTAATGTTGTTTTTAATAAATCAGTCAATAGCCAAAATTAGGATGCAGGTGTACCTATTCTTTCTTCTCTAATAAACACCCATATTATAGGACCTGTATTGTACTGTCCCATCTTTGTTGTTACAGAGAATACAACATGGGATGTTATGGTCTAGGCATGACACGTATCCTACAAGCCACCATAGAAGTCTTGTCAACAGAAACCAGCATCAGGTGGCCCAGATTGATTGCTCCACATCAAATATACATCATTCCTAAGAAGGTGAGAAAAATGATTAGAATAGATTATAGATGCTCTATACAATTTTAAAACCGAAGCAGACTGAACGAATTGCTTCTTTGTGTCACATTCAACAGTTTCTTGCCTGAGTTAGCCTATGTGTTTGCATTCCATCTCTTTTTTCATCCCTGTTAGGACAAACGTACCAGATAAGTTAAATTTCTATATCCATATTTATCCCTTTCATTTTGTTTAGTTAATATAGAGAAAACCAAAGTTATGACAATTGCATGAAAAGAAATAGAAACAACATTCATACAAAATCAACAAGTAAAACAGGTGAACAATTTCACGTACCTGGTAAACATAATCTCAGCAGGTGGAAAAGGCGACACCAAAATCCAAAACAGATGTTATAAAGTAAGTCAGATCATTAGGCAAATGTCTCTGATATTACAGTGTAAACACGTGACAAAAAATACAACATGATATTTCTACTAATTGTGCTATAACTGACAGAATTGGACATTAACAAACAAAGATTAAAGAAACACTGTAACAGTGTAGATAAAATGCCTGCGACGATGTTTGGAGTGTAACAAGAGTAAATAGAATCAGAAATGAAAAAATAAGAAGAAAGGTATGTACAACATCAGTGCTAGACTTCATCAAGAGACAGCAAAAACAAAAGCAGTGAAGTTCCCCATGTACAAAACACATACTAAGGCCCAGTCAAAACACTTCATTATAACCTGAAAAGCGAAAAGAAGTTATTTTCATTAGTGTTGGCTGACATTCTAAAAGTGTTGTCATTGGATTCTGTTTAGGTGATGTTAAATGAGATATGCTGGTTTCATAGGTGGAAAAGGGTGCTGGGATCCATCCTTGTAAGTTGATTGATGCTGTCATTAGGATTAGGTTTGCATTATGTCTGTTATAACGTCTGAATAGCATAGTGGTATGAGTGCATGCTTCGCATGGCAAAGGTACTGAGTTCAATCCCCATTATCAATAAACTCTAGTCAATCCTGTTGTAAATGGGTACCTGTCTTACTGTTATGGATTGATAGACAGCAAGGTCACCTCACCTCATAAATAAAAAACTGAGGCCTAGTACAACGATGTTTAAAACTTTATTCCTGGCAACAGTTTCTGCTATGGGTCAATGTTAACAATATATGTCTCTAAACCTCTGTCCCAGAGTTTTCCATGGCTCATGTGCTCTTCCAAGTTTCCTTGTTTGCTGTATACTGTGTTTTTTATCCGGTCACCCTGCTTCATTAGGTAAAGTGCATTGGGCTATGTTTTGCATATTATGGCCTAGGGAGGAGCAGCAAAGATGGTGCCTAACAGGTCATGGGTCTAACTTTGTTGTCGTGTTTTAGGCCATTATGGATGTCGCCAAGTCACGGATTTGACTGGAATTTACACTAGTCAACGACTTACACTTGTGTCCACAGAAACATGTTTGCTGTTTTTCATTTAAATTAGTTCTTTCATTTTGTGGTATTTTTCCTTCCAATTATTCTGGCTTGGTCATCGTCTATATGTAATAGTATTTCGGTGTCATATTTCCATGCACACGGCTGGACTTTTCAAAATTGACGTCCTTTGTCCTATTTGCAAAAAGTGTCGGTTTTGGTTTGGCTGGGAAATGTAGACACAGGACAATAATGGACTAAAACATATCACCCGGGAGAGATTGGGCCCTTCCTGATTAGCAAGATGAACAAGGCACATCATTCACACTCTGAGTTATGCCCCTATGGCCTCTTGCGGTTACGGGAAAGTCAGGACAAAAACTGGTTGTATACAGACCCTGCAGTCTTTTAAACCAGTATAATGACATTAAGTTAAGTTAGTGCATCTGCCTTCAGTACTATTTTTCAATGAATTACTTCCAATAGTGGTACAGCCTTGCTGGTTCATGAACGTGAACCCACCCTAAGTTTGGTTTGTGAGCCATGCCAGTAACCACTACACTACACTACACTACACTACACTACACTACACTACACTACACTACACTACACTACACTACACTGCCCCCATTGCTGTGTATGGTTGTTCTTGTCTTAATCCCTTCTTTGCTAATCTGTCTGTCTGTCTTTTCATTGATAGGTGTATTTGAGTGTCTTGGGATATACTGCATAGCCATTCTTACTGCAACATTCCAACTTTCAATCAAAAGTTATCTCTTCCCTGTAGAGAATAGGTCTTCATTATACACATTTCAAGTGATCAGATGTTGACCTGTTCATATCTGTATCTTAAATTTCTACTGGAGCCAGCCCCATGCCCATCCCTCCTTAGTCATCATCTTACGACATTATTTCTTATGTACCAAGACAAGACTTTTCAATAAATCTTTACATCTTATGCAGGATGAACGAGGAGATGAATATATGGCAGAAGCAGAAACCCTAAGTGACTCATTCACACAGCGGCCACAGCTCAGAGGAGAAGTGATCATCGATGACAGAATGTCAATGAGTATTGGCAAACGGCAGATTGATGCAGACAGACTCGGCTACCCGTATCTTGTGATCCTGGGTGTGAAGGTTAGAATGTTGTTTACTGAGTTTTATCAAGCAAAGAGTAATCAGGGTCAGGTGAAACATACTGAGTTTTACCAAGCAATGAGTAGTCAGGGTCAGGTGAAACATACTGAGTTTTATCAAGCAATGAGTAGTCAGGGTCAGGTGAAACATACTCAGTTTTATCAAGCAATGAGTAGTCAGGGTCAGGTGAAACATACTCAGTTTTATCAAGCAATGAGTAGTCAGGGTCAGGTAAAGCATACTGATCAAGACCTCACCTCTTATCCTTGTTCATGCTCCTGGAAACAAGCTGTGTCATAATGGTCTGGTCATGGAAAGGGGGATCGACACTGTAATTCCAATGATGGTGATTATACTGAGGAGTCTCACCTTGCACTACAGCCAGGAGGATGCCAGTCCACCTTCTCATGAATGCCTCAGATGTAAGAAGAGCCACTGTAACCCACCACAAAAGAAATGGCAAGAGTTGAATTAACATCAACAAAATTTTGTCAACCCCAAAATTAACAAGCACCCTTGTTGTACCCATAATGGAAAGACTAGAACCACTGTCACCTTCCAAACAATAAAGATGATTCAAGAAGTTTACGCATGGGACTAGCTACTTCATCATGTAATAAAACCATTGCTACTGAACCACCACTGGGGGGGGGGGGGGGGGGGGGGGGGGGTTGAAGATGTAGCAGTGAACGAGCTGATTGCGGGTAATGACTCATAGCTGACAGTTTATATCAAGGCTCAGTAACCCACAACTGACCAAGACCTTATTCTGCCTCCAAGTTGTGGCCCTGGAAACAGACTGCAATCATGTATTCTGGCTAAGAGATTAGGGATTGAATAGGAAACCCAAACCCGGTTCAAGAAATGCTGTACTGAAAAGCACAGATATTGCAGCCTAGCTGCGAACTACGACACAACGTAGCAAACATCATTTTCACAACAAACGCATAAGAAGAATAAGAAGAACCACCACTGCAAATCATCAGATACAAGTTTTCTTTAAAGGAGCAAGCTGTAGCTATGAAAGATTATCAAAAGTCAGATCTGCTATCAACTCTCTTCACGCATTATGCAACTCCGCAGCATTTCTCTCAAGAAGATGAAATAGACTTCAATCATCATCGTCATCATGATCATCATCTCATAACCTGGAAGGTCATTGGGGTATCAGAACTGCATTTTGTTGGACCATTTCCCACCACTCAACTTTTGTGCCAGGATATTTGTTGTAGCTATGGACTTTCCCCATCCACTTTCTGATGTTACATTCCCATCTCCTTTTCTGCCTCCCTCTCTTACGCTTCCCAGACACAGTACCTTGCAGGGTAGTCTGGGTCAACCATGATAATCTTGATACATCTAAGCTAGCCTGCTTTTACCATAGTCAATAGGTCTCTATATTGGCTGACCTCTCACTTAACTGTGTCACGAACTGCCTTATTTGTGATGTTATCTAGATACAAAATGCTGAGGATTCTACACAGACATCTTATTGCAAACATTTTGCATATTTTGCACATTTAAAGATGCACAGGAGTGACAAGTACATACTGTTCAATACCGATGTAAAATCAGTTCTAGTGCTCGGCTTTAAGCCTTCGTGAATGATACTCTGACAGAGCTTGGTAAGGCCTTGGGACAAAAGAAAGGTGATACTACACTGTATACCATCACACTGTGGCAGGGTGCTGCATGGGCGCTTGGTTAAGTGACATGGCTCACAATCCAAAAGTGCTGAGTTCGCTTTCCATCACAGCACCTGCCGTTACCCCGGGGAAGCAAAACCCTGAGAAAATGCAGGAGGAAGCAGACCCTTAAATAAAATACATGCCGACGTTAGTTGCACTGGGCCGACAGGCGCAACATAAAAACATAGTGCAACGCATACCACCTTGGGGAATAGAAAAATAAGGTGAAAGCAACAAAAAAAAACACAAAAAAAAACACTGTGACATACTCAGAAATGACAGACCAGACAGGTTAGTTAAAGAGAGAACAACATGAAAACAAAAAGGGTATATCACCCTCCAGTAAAAAAGATACTAATCTAATCCATAAAGAAATTTGTCCAAATGGGAGACAACTACCACTGCCTTGATCGAGCATAGCAGATGATCCTGTTCTGCATGGAATATCAACCTACACAGACTAAAATTGGCCCTATCACCCATGTAACTGGGGGGGGGGGAAATTAACGTCTGGTCAGACACAATATACTGATCAGACATGTTAGTCAGGGTCAGGCAAAATATACTGACCAAGACCCTCTCCTAGGAGCCCTCCCTGGAAACAGACTGTTTTCATGGCATCCTGGCTAACAAGGTGAGGGATCGATGTGATCCCTGTAGTAGTGAGTGACATGCAGATGAAGCCAAGCATAGCACAACTGCCTGGAGGACACCCGTCCACCTTCATCGGGATGTGAGGAAAGCTTTTCCAACCCGCCACTTAACGTCCTGTTCAGGGGGCACAAAAGAGTAAACCTACTCAGTAGGCATTCAAAACAACAACAACAACCCATGTAATGTGTTAACTAGTTGCACAGACAACAGAACATAGCCTACAAGACTGATATACTTAGACAACTGCATTCTGAGTACTGAACTCCACACAAAACTGTTTGGAAGCCTTGAAGAACTCTTCACCACAGCAATCTTTTTCTAGAGAACTGTAAGCTGACTGGCTTGCATCAGGGTCAGCGAACAAGAACTGACCAAGACCCTGTTTCGCCTCCAAGCGGCGACCTTGAAAACAGGCTGCGCTAGTGTAGTCTTGCTAAGGTTATAAAAAAAGCCAACTGAAATCGGAAGTCTTGGACTGAAAGGCGTAGATGTCACTGTCTGTGTGACACCGTTCTTTTCAGGATGAATGCTGAAGACGGAGAAGAAACAATTTGACGTGAAGTTGTGACTCGCACAAGGCTTGTTAAAGAATGGGTTGATGTAAGTTTTAATATAACCACCCCTTGTAGAAGAACAAGTTGATGTAAGATCTAAGATATAATATAACAACCCCTTGTTGAAGAATGGGTTGATATAAAATTTAAAATAACCACCCCTTGTTGAAGAATGGGTTAAAATATAAAATCGAAGACTTAATAATGTCTGGTTGTTGTTTTTCCTTGCAGGCTTTTGATTCACCACCCCTTTATGAAGTAATAGACTCAGCTAAAGGAGAAACAACTTTTATGAGTAAAAATCAGTTGATGACATTTGCAGATGCTATTGAAACAATATAACGTGGCTACACAGCTCATTTGATGGTCAACCAATCAAGGAAAAACCTTTCTGCTGCTTCTGGAGAACAAGTCTTAACAAATACATGCCACATCCTGTCCTGGGCCATCCCTTCCAGCTCTGTCAGTATCTTCCCTGTGTAACCGTTATGTTGTTTGTGACAGAGGACCTACTTCTGTTTTCTATGGTCGGGTTGAATTTTCTTCTTACTTGACGTGTCCTGCTTCTTCTACGATCATTGCTCTTTTAGGCTGGAACTTCGGATTCTCCAGTAAAGTGTTGTTATTTTTAGGATATCAATAACGCTGCACAATTTTTCCTTGTCCATATTGTTTAAGTTGTAGTTTTAAATTTCTACAGCGGGAAATAGAGACGATCAGGCACACCATACTGACCAGGACATCACGTCAGGGTTGGGTACAAAATGCTGACCAAGACCACTATCTCTCTTCCATGTAGCATTTACTGGAGACAGGTTGTTTTCAAGGCAGCCTGGCTGACGAGAAGTGTATTGACGTGATACCTGAAGTGAGCGTCACGCAGGTGAAGCTAAGCATAGCACAACCGCCTGGAGGACCGCGGTCCACCTTCATCAGCACGCTCGGGATAAGAGGAAAGCTACTACAACCTGCTACTTAACACCCTTTTCAGGGCGCAGAAAATAGTAAACATACTCATTGTGGGCATTAAACAACAACAACAAATTTCTACAGGATTAAACAACCATTCTCATGTGCGCATTTGCAATGCTCCTTATTCGCCTTTTATGAAGTGCTTGACAGGTTAACATTCGTACTATTCTTTGCTTCCATTTCGGGCCACGGAAATATTCAGCCATCATTTGATGGTACAAGACAGAAATTTCGGACATATTTTTGGTTCTCAGCATTACCAACGTCCTTTTTCTTTCCTTGTGCAACATAAAGTTGAAACTGATACTCACTGCACTGATTTAGATTGTTGATTATAATGATAAAGAAGTTAAGTTCTGATAACCTTAAGGAAAGAGCCAGTCAAGCTTGGAGGTGAGGCACCGTGGGAGGTGGACACCTTCATATATTCGGACAGTATCATTGATACTGTGACAGATTTAGTCTGGGGAAACAAATCTCGTCTCCCCACGGACTTCCCACCGGGACCTGAACACTCAGTCGGTGAGTACCGCTCAGGATGGCGGAGTAATAGCGACGCCATCTTGCCTGTAGTCCCGGGCTGAGAAAATAGTCTCGGAGTATAAAAAGTCTGGCGGGCCAGGAGCAAAAAAGAGCTCTGGGTTTGTCTTCTCTACGATACCCGATTGGCAAAGCGGAGACTGTACGAATTGTGAAGACGAACGCTACCCCACTTGCAGCAGGAGCTCTGGGTTTGTCTTCTCTGCGATACCCGACTGGGGGAACGGAGACTGTACGAATTGAGAAGACGTGAAGTCGAACGCTACCCCACTTGCAGCAGGGCTCTGGGCTTGCTTTCTCTACTATACCCGATTGGGGGAACGCAGAGCGAAGACTGTACGAATTGTGAAGACGAACGCTACCCCACTTGCAGCATGGTCTTGTCTTCTATACGATACCCGATTGGGAGAACACAGAGCGGAGACTGCACGAATTGAGAAGACTTGTAACCGTTGTTCCCGGGACTCTCCATCACGTGGTCAGTCGGCCCCGGTTCAACACAGGCAAGTTCATACCTGCGGCTGATTTGGGTTTTCGAGACCAAAGGACGATCCACCTGAGTTGAGGTCACGACGCGAGGTACCAACCGGCGCTGTTCCTGCCACAACTCGGACACACAAGACGTCACGACCGGCCAAACACGAGAAAGGTGACTATTGTCAGTAGCTCAGGGTTAGGAGTATAGATTAGTTAGGTTAGACTATCCCTGCATTGAAGGTAGTGTGTCAGGAACAGAAGAGTGACCGTTTAGTGTGAAATAAATGATTTGTTTACCGGAGTTTTTCCTGTGTTAGATTATTCAGGATATACTTTGTGTAGATTAGAGCAAGGCCCTGTCCTCTCTGCTACAATACTTCAGGGGACAGAGAACTCGAATTTGAACCCCGACCATTTGAACATGAGGGAAACGGCTTGACCACTTCGCCACGGTAACCCCCTTTACCTTTAACAGAGACAGATGTAAAGACTAGAATTGGAAAGACAAGGACAGCATTCTTGTTAAAACATATCGAGCATGCTTATTATAATGTGCATTTAAAAAGGGTATTTTATTCAGTTTTCTTTGTAAGAGTACATTATATACAGACTACTGGTGTACCAAAACTCACTGACTCATTCATTTGCTCACACTATCACTATTCGTGTACTCATTCACATGCAAACATACACATGCATTACATACACATTCGTACAAAATTATTGGAAAACAAATGTTGAAAAATTAAATTAAGCAATAAAGAAAATTACAGCATCATTTCTGAGTTCCACATCTGCTACACTCATGTGCCTCCTCTCAGTAACTCTGCCCTTAATGGCAGACTGTCGGTGTGGGTAACTTTTTCACCCAGTCTGACAGAAAGTACTATGTCAGCGTGGTTTGTTTTGTTATCCTAAAGTCTGTTAGCATCTTCACATAGGGCTTCTCAGACACTCCTGGCAGATTTACGAGACAAAAATGAATGTGACTTTAAATTGCGAGGTCCTACGAAGAGTCCAAATGGCTTATTAGGGCCAGATACATGGCCAAATGGGAAACAGAACATACTGGCTACACAAAAAATGATGCCTATTACCAGTTGAACAGAAGAGAGCAGGTCGTGGTCTTCAGACTCCGCACAGGCCACAACAGACTGAGGTACCACCTATTCAATAAACTGAAGATAGGTGGCACTGACGAATGCACTTGTGGTACAGGGAAAATGACCGCTGAACATTTGCTGCAAAACTGCCCAACATACGAGGACCAGAGAAAGCACATGTGGCCATCATCAGTGCCAACGCTAGACAAGCTCTATGGCAGTGTCGACAGCCTCAGGATGACAGCTGCTTTCTTCGAACAAATTAAAGTTGACGTCTGACAGCGTATGAAGAAGAAGAAGAAATTGCGAGGTAATATATCAAACCTCACTCATGTAAGATTTTTTTCAGTCACAGCATTAGAGAAACTGAGCATTTATGAAATAAAGTCAACAATTATTAGTTGGCCTGATAATCATTAGAAATAAAATCCATATATGATGAATACTCTTTTGCCCGCACGGGAACTGTAAAGTAAAGTAAAGATCTCGTCACGCCATGAAGCGTATAGGAAATATGGTGTTAAGCCCATATTTTGTGACCCACGGCATGTAATGGATGATATGGTCAGTATCACGCCGGACGCCTTTACTTCCCAGATTTTTTCTGGTACCCAATTTCTGTGGCTGGGTCAACCATAGGAGCCGGTTTGCAATTAGAAAGAAATCTTGCACCAACTGGGGATTCTTCTTCTTCTTCGTACGCTGTCAGACGTCAACTTGAATTTGTTTGAAGAAAGCAGCTGTCATCCTGAGGCTGTCGACACTGCCATAGAGCTTGTCTAGTGTTGCCACTGGTGATGGCCACATGTGCTTTCTCTGGTCCTCGTATGTCGGGCAGTTTTACAGCAGATGTTCAGCACACCAACTGGGGATTGAACCCTGATAGCTTGACTGGGAAGCCAGTGCACTAACCAATGGTGCTACCAAAGCATCCAGGGGAACTGTGGCTAGGAAATAATCACATTTAAAAATGTGAATTTAATTTATACATTGATCTAGGTTAAGGAATTATAAACATTTACATAATGATTCATGAGATTTCACGAAGGCGGGCATTAAGGTAGCTCAGTTTCAGTTGTAGCAACATGGTATATGGCTATCAGGTTAGAAGCAAATGCTGAAATGCTTCAACTTACTCATAGAACAATGGAACAATGTATGAAAGACATTGACAGACTCTAACTAGTCTAAGGGACTGAATTTACAACACTGAAATCAGGCACCAACCTCTTTCAATGATGTTGTAGACACTGTGTTGCTAAGGAAATACTGATTGACCTGGCATGTAGTACGCATGCCTGGCAAAAGATAGACATGAAAAGTGATGCTCTTATTACCTTACAACTAACTATATGCATCTACTCGATTGTCCATCAATGATATGTGAAATGAACTGGGTAAATGGTTCAACACTGTCACACGAGATAAAATACAACATCGGATTGCTCTCCCAAACAAAAGATAAGTTCTACAGTGAATTTCTGCCTACCGTGCGATTCTTGGAAATGAGAAAGCAGGTGCGTCATTGAAAGCCGGAATTGGTGGCACGCAAACTCGCCATCCACAGAGCTATAAAGAAACAAAGACACTGATCAAGTGATCCTCAAGGATGCAATGGAGAGACCATCACAAAGTACACAAGCCAAAAAATGACAGCATAGACAGACTTGGCAGAGATGAGCAGACAAAGATCTTCAGATTCAGAACAGGGTGTTGCAGACTCAAGGTCCACCTTCACAGAATGGATCTCAGAGACACTGCCATGTACGATTGTGGAAAATCCGAGCAAACCCCAGAATACATCATGCAGGACTGCCCTATTTATACAGACCAATTAGAGGCAGTCTGACCTAGGAGAAACGACCATGCTCGAAAAGCTGTGGGGAACCGGCAAAGACCTGAAAAGTCTTCTTCGTGATCCTCACCGGGCTAGATGCACAGCATCAGTTGATTGAAGAACAAGAACTAGGTCCAACACGCTACTCAAAGGCTGCTGTTTGACCGAGTAAACTGTTGAGTAATTGGAAACCCGTATATGAGATCATCATTAAAACATGAGTTTGTTTGCACATCTGGCCTCGAATGCAAAATGTGTGACAGATGTCTGTTAGGTGAAGGTCTGCATTCTTCATGTGGTACTCTTGGTTATGTGCCACGTGGCTCATAAATAGCTTTCTACGTGTCCACATTAATTAAAATGCAACTGGTATTGATATTTGTACGTGTTATATTATCTTCAGTGTTGGGAAGGCGTAGGCTAGTGGTTAAGTGACATGGCTCACAACCCAAAGGTGCTGGGTTTGATCCCCATCACAGCACCGGCCGTTACCCCAGGAAGCAAACCCTTAGAAAATGCAGGAGGAAGCTGACCCTTGCATAATATGCATGCTAAAGTCAGATGCACTGGGCCAACAGGCGCAAAAAAAAAAAACCACAGTCCAACACACATTGCCTTGGAGAATAGAGAAATAAAGCGGACGAAGATAACAATTTTTAAAAAGTAATCTTCAGAATTGCTTTCTTGATGTGCGTTTTGGACAATGAGGAAATAAACAGAAAAATTACTTGTTATTTGGCTTGGCTTGACTTTGTTTGTTCTCAATCTCCTGCTACCAAACTCAGAAAGGGCTTAAGTAACAGAATGTAGTCCAGAAAACGGAATGCGTTGTGTCGTAGTTTACAGCTTGACTGTGATATTTGCACCTTTCGGTCCAACACATCCTACTTCAGCAAGCATTTTGTGAGTACCGGGTTAGCATTCCCTCTTCGATCCCTTCTCCTTAGCCAGTCTGCCCTGCTACAGCCTGTTATCCAGGATCACCGCGTGGAGGTGTAGAATGGTCTTGGCAGCTCTGATCCGCTGGCCCTGACGCTAGCAGTCAGCTATGGGTCGCTGACCACTGCAGATCATGCGCTGCTCAGCATCTTGATCCCTCTGATCGATTTTATTTCCGGAAAGTGTGCTCACTGTATGTACATAGATTACTGATTGACAAACACAAAATCAAATAATCGGGATCTTTTCCTTGCACTGATAAAGACATAGAATAAACGTTTGCTCAAATTATGTTGAGAAATGAGGGACAATGTAATTGTATCAATAAATGGTTTGAGACAGACCAGCAAGTTTGGAGAGAGATGTACAATAGATCCGAGACAAAGACTAGTTGAAAGGTGGTCATTTGGAACATGTCCTTCAGCTTTGACTCAGCAAATGATTTGTTCATATTTATTTCCATGTTAGATTTTCTATATTTGATTATCATGATTTGAAAGTTTGATGTGTTCTGATTAAAGCTAATCAAAATATTGCTTTGTTACGTTTGGGATGGTTTGTTCAGGACACCTTGTATGTGTGTATCTTTTTCATCTTCTTCTACTAATTCTTTTTCTTATTTTCCTCTTTTCCTCCTACATATCGTCCTTCTCTTGCTACATCTTCTCGTTCTCTTCCTGAGCCTCCTCAGACACCTTATCATATTCTTCTTATGTCTCCCCCACATCCTCCTCAGTCTCCTTTTCTTATTCTTTTTCTATTTTTCCCTACACCACCTCCAACTCCTCATCAGACTTTTACTCCTATCCTTCTTCCTCCTCTTCTTCTTTCTCCTCTTATTCTGTTTCTTCTTTTTCGTCTCCATTTTCTTCTCTTTTTATATTATTTCCTCCTTCTCCTTAGACTTATGGGAGGAGGACTAACGTCCAGTCAGGCACAACATACTGATTAGACATGTTAGTCAGGGTCAGGCAAACATACTGATCAGACATGTAATCAGGGTCAGGCACAACAAACTGATCAGACATGTTAGTCAGGGTCAGGCACAACAAACAGATCAGACATGTTAGTCAGGGTCAGGCACAACATACTGGTCAAGATCTTCACCTCGGCTTCCTAATAGCACTCCATGGAAACGGGTTGTTTTCATGGCAGCCTGATTAACGAGGTGAGGGATCGACGTGATCATGCAGTAGTGAGCGACACGCAGATGAATCCCAGAATAGCACAGCCACCTGGAGGACCTAGGTCCACCTTCATTAGCACGATCGGGATGTAATAAAAGCTACTGCAACTCGCTACTTAGCGTCCTTTTCAGGGGGCACAACAGAGTAAACAGAATGCTAAACAAAACTTCACCTCACACAAGGATCAGGTGACACACATACTGACCAAGACTCCACCTCACACAAGGATAAGGTGACACACATACTGACCAAGACTCCACCTCACACAAGGATCAGGTGACACACATACTGACCAAGACTCCACCTCACACAAGGATCAGGTGACACACATACTGACCAAGACTCCATCTCACACAAGGATCAGGTGACACACATACTGACCAAGACTCCACCTCACACAAGGATCAGGTGAAACACATACTGACCAAGACTCCACCTCACACAAGGATCAGGTGACACACATACTGACCAAGACTCCACCTCACACAAGGATAAGGTGACACACATACTGACCAAGACTCCACCTCACACAAGGATCAGGTGAAACACATACTGACCAAGACTCCACCTCACACAAGGATCAGGTGACACACATACTGACCAAGACTCCACCTCACACAAGGATCAGGTGACACACATACTGACCAAGACTCCACCTCACACAAGGATCAGGTGACACACATACTGACCAAGACTCCACCTCACACAAGGATCAGGTGACACACATACTGACCAAGACTCCATCTCACGTTGTTATCGTTATATCATGATAAAATGTTGTTACAATAGCTAGGCAAACCAGGTAAGGACCGACACTGTGATCCCCATCGTGGTGAACCTACTAAGAAGCCTCGCGTTTCACTACAGCAAGGAAGACCAACGTTTACGTTCTTCAGTACACCACGGAAAATAAGAAGAGCCACTGTAACCTGCTACCAATAAAACGTCGTCAAGAGTGAAAAGCTAAACACGAGTATCTTCACACAAAAACAACTTCTTGTTTTATGTTGTTTTGTTTTGTTTATTTGTTTTTGTTTGTAATCTTGTTGGGAATTTGATTTCAAATGGTTTGAAGAAAACATGAAGGCTCTGTCGTGTTTATAGCTTCCTCAGCACGAACTTGTACACCGGCTATTCCACAGTGGGTCTCCATACTGGATGTGCTGACATTCTGTATACAGATTTGGTTGGTTGTTTGGTCATTGATCCAGCGGCCTATGGGCTCCTGCCCTACGGCTCATATACATATTTAGGTTAGATGAATTGATTCCCGTCTGATCGATTCATGAACGGACTCTCAGAACGCCGTTTGAGAGACCACTTATACAACTTCTTCTACTGCAGCCTTCGTTTTAAATAGGACGTTGTGACGCTGTTTCGTAATTGACATTGATGCTGCAATATCTGCGCCTTTTCGTCCAACATATCCGGTTTTAGCTGACTTTTCTGGGGCCCGGGTTTGTCTTCCCACTGCGATCCCTATTCTCTTAAGAAGACTACAGTAGTGCATCCTGTTTCCAGTGCTGCTACTTGCAGACGGGATACGGTTTTGGTCAGCTCTGGTTTGCTGGCCCTAATGCACGCAGCCAACTATGAGACGCTGAATAATATCAGCTCATTCAATGTGCTGCACCTTCACCGCATTGGTGGAACTGTTTCTTTAGAATTGTTGTCAGGGTAAATTACAGATTCGATGGAAGGAGAAACACAGGAGACACAGAGGGGTCTAGGAGATGCCCATTCCAACAGGAACATGTTGATATATTGTCGCCAGATCTTCTATAAGTTGGAACAAACTCTAGCCCGGTCGCCAGAAGTTCTAAATGTTGCAACAAACTCTAGCCAGGTCGCCAGATGTTCTATAAGTTGGAACGAACTCTTACCAGGTCGCCAGATGTTCTATAAGTTGAAAAAAACTGTAGTCAGGTCAAAATATGTTCTATAATTTGGAACACAAACTCTAGCCAGGTCGCCAGATGTTGTACAAATTGGAACAAACTCTAATCAGGTCGCCAGATGTTGTATAAGTTGGAACAAACTCTAGTCAGGTCACTAGATGTTGTATAAGTTGGAACGAACTCTTACCAGGTCGCCAGATGTTCTATAAGTTGGAAAAAACTGTAGTCAGGTCAAAATATGTTCTATAATTTGGAACAAACTCTAGCCAGGTCGCCAGATGTTGTACAAGTTGGAACAAACTCTAATCAGGTCGCCAGATGTTGTATAAGTTGAAACAACTTCTATCCAGGTCGCCATATGTTTTATAAGTTGGAACAAACTCTAGCCAGGTCGTCAGATGTTGTATAAGTTGGAACAAACTCTAGTCAGGTCTCCAGATAATCTATAAGTCGGAACAAGTTCTAGTCAGGTAATGAAAGTAATTGTCTTTGACTTACTATCTCCAGTTTTACCAAATGTTTGTTACTCAATGACATGAATTATATTTGACTTACCAGAGATAAGCAATCCGGTTTTGATGGAGGGAGTGAGGTGGGAGAGGATTGGTACTTGTGTCATGATAGAGAGCATGCTGGAGAGTGTGATGGAGGGCATGATGGAGAGCATAATATTTGAAGAAGAAAATTAGACCAAACTCAGACAACAGATACATATCTTGAAAAACACAACACACATCATTAGAGGTAGATCTACGCCGAATGTCATTAGAAATTACAGGTAGATCTATAGCGAATGTCATTAGAAATTACAGGTAGATCTATAGCGAATGTCATTAGAAATTACAGGTAGATCTGCAGCACACGTCATAAGTAATTACACGGAAATCTACAGCACACATCATTATAAATTACATTGATGTCATCAAGAAACATCATCAGAAATTACATTGATGTCATCAACTATTATCGTTAGAAAAAGGACACAGTTTTACTCTGGAGAATTACATTTACGGCTCTTCGCATCTTGTTTATGAAACCGTTTTAATGAGAGCAGAGATATGATTGACGTGTTATCGTGCGATCAGTGTTAATGCAGTTTGGACAACAATATAGATCATCATCATGCACCATATCAAAGATCTTGTACAGGCTTTTCCAAAATAAACACATGGTTTATTTTGAGGGAAGAAATCGATTAATCGTGAAATGAATGTGCAAAACCGAAATTGTAAAATAAGTTTTCTTCTGCTATAAAAAATCTATCAAGATGATGATGCCCAGGGCACTGGATTAACACGAAGAAACTAAGTCAAGTATATTCATGTCTCCCGTTCGAGGTACAGCCATGTCGATAGAATGTAAGCATCGATCAATCACAAACCAGTCAGGTTTTTCACAAAGGTATCAACGCAATTCAGGTTTTTTTATCTCTACTTTCCTTGGCTGGGATTTTTGGTGAGAAATTATTTTCCAATTAAACAGTACTTTATTCTTGTTGTACGTTGATCACTTGATATTTGTTCCGTTGGTGGCGGTCGTTATCGTACTATTTATAGTTATATTAACTGTTGCTAGTGGTTCACGAAGACATACATTATGATGGTGCTACAACTCTTAATTACGGCCTTTTTCGTTTAACATAGTTTTAATGTGAAGAAATGTAGATCAGAGTTGTTTTTATTATTTTGTGTTTTCTTTTTCTTGTTCTTCTTGTTATTGTTGTTGTTTTTGTTATTGTTCTTCTTCTTCTTCTTCTTCTGCTTTTTTCTTAGTCTGTTCTCTAACTTCCATTGCCAAGCCCTGAAAAGAGTTTTCAAAAGTATCAGAATGTAGTCTAGACAACTGAATGCGTTGTGTCGTAGTTTACAGCTTGACTGCAATATTTGCATCTTTCGTTCCAGCACATTCGACTTCAGCATTGAGTCTTCTGGAACCGGGTTACCCTTCCCTCTACGATCCCTTTTCCTTCGCCAGTCTACCATGTAGCGGCCTGTTATCAAGGGTCACCACGTAGAGGTGGAGAAGGGTTTCGGCATTTCTGAGTCGCTGGCCCAACGCTAACAGTCAGGTTTGGATCGCTGACCGCTACACCTCATGTCCTGCTCAGCATCATGATCCCTTTATTCTGTACTAAACTCTTAAAGAAACATCGTCTGAAAGAGAACAGCCCTAGATACGAAAATAAATGGATTTCTTAAATAGAAGAATGTGTATTTGTGTGAAAGGTTGAAGGTCAAAGTTAAAAGCTTAATTGGTCTTTAAACAGTAAACATACTAAATGAGTATGTTGTTGCTGTTGTTGTTGTTGCTGTTAATGTTATCTCATAGCTGCTGAGCAAGCTTGCTTTTTTCAGCCAATTGCCATTCTTATATAAATACAAGTCTTCTTCAGCTATTTCATTACTCTGTGCAGTTTATTGTCAATTATCGGCAGTGCTTCTAAGAATCTTTTCTTCGGTTCCCATTTTCCACATTTTCATCAAAAGGCATGTCCTCCATATCCTGGTAATGCCTGCTGTAGATCAATGAACACTGCTAATGTGCTATTTCCGTCTTGGAATCTATCTATCACATGACGTGTGAATCTAAAGAGTGGATCATCTGTGCGATGTCCACCCTGAACCCTGACTGGTTTCTTTCTTTGAGGTTATTGCTTTCCAGTATAGTCTTGTTTAGCATTCGTTCAACCAGTCTACCTAAACATGAGATGAGCGACACATGTCTATAGCTTCCATGTGTTCTTGGTTGTTTCCCTTTCTTCAGTACGGATATAATGGTTACTGATAGCCGAATTGATGGTAACTGTCATGCGTCCCATGTTCTGCCTATAAATCATAAAAGTGTCTCTTTGCCTTTGGTCCTAATTTGTTTATCATCCCGTTTTAAACTTGATCTGGTCCTGGTGCTTTATTTTCATCAACAGTTCATGTGGATCGAAGTAATGTTGGTTGAATCGATGTTAAAGGATTCCTTTAAAAATGCTTAGTCTAGTAGATTTCTTGCTCAAATTCAGGTAAGCACAGTAAATGTTATATAGTTTGTATGTTATTATATCTATTACCCATAACTTTATTGTTTAAAGGTCAATATTCTCTAAAGGATTGTTTGTTACAATGGCATGCGTATTAATTCTGACCAGGGTCATGCCACGGAATTTGTTGCATTCGCACTTACACTGCGTGTAGCCTGTGATTTTAATTTGTCTCTGTGGTAGTATCGTTTCCTGGAGGACGGCTATGTGGATGTGATGGTCATGTAGTATTTTAATCAGTTCAGGAACCTTGTTTTGTACTCCGGCAATATTAAGCTGTAGAATGTTGATGTTCCCTCTCGCTTATTTCTCACACAGAGCGGGGGCGGTATCTCTGTTGCTCGGACCTAGATAACCGAGGCAACGCCCAGGCTCGTTTGAATAATGTTCATGGTTTTCTGGCATTGGAATGTTGAGTTATCTTGCTGCAGACTTCTTCCCCGCAAAGAGCAGGCTGGGTGTGTGTTTCTCATTGAGGCGTAGATGTATTTGGCTTTGCCACTTTCGTCCTTGGTCATCGAGAGATTCGCTGCGCCGATGGGGCTGAAGTGGGATTTCAGGTGTGTTCACAGAGTACATTCCCGGCTGGATACAGTTGCTCTAGTTACAGATCACATGTCTTTATTCTGTGTTCAGCCCTTTCCCCGAGACTGTGTCACCTCCTGCCCCCTATCCGTTCACGACTGCCCACCCACCCCTCCACATCACACCGGCTATTCTCTTATAATGAGATCTTCTTCTTCTTCTTCGTACGCAGTCAGACAGTAACCATTATTTTCTCGAAAAAAGCGGCGGTCATCCTGAGGCTGTCGCCACTGCCATAGAGCTTGTCTTGCAGTTCCACTCGTGATGGCCACATCTGCTCTCTCTGATCCTCGTATGTCGGGCAGTTCTGCAGCAGATGTTCAGCGGTCATTTTACCAGTACCGCACGGGCATTCGTCGGTACACCCTATCTTCAATTTGTTGAATAGGTGGTACCTCAGTCTATTGTGGCCAGTGCGAAGTCTGCAGACAACGACCTGCTCTCTTCGGTTCAACTGGTAATAGGCATCGTTTTGGTGTAACCAGTATGTTCGGTTTCCCATTTGGTCATGTATCTGGCTTTGATAAGCCGTTTTGACTCTTCGTACGTCATACTAGTATCTGTTTGTGGTAGTCTTGCACCTTCTTTTGCCAGTCTGTCTGCCTCCTCGTTGCCTTGGATGTTGCAGTGTGATGGGACCCACTGTATCACTACCCTTTTGGGTGCGGACTGCTGGCACAGTTTGCAGAGTGCTGCTCTTAAGTCATTAAGCTCAGTTTTTTCAGGCTTTTTAGCGCTGTGACTACGGCGAGAGCATCTGTAAGCAGGACTATATGGCTTTCATTTTCACTGTGTGTCACCATTTCTTCCACTGCCGCCCTCAGTGCCTCTGCCTCCGCTCTGAAATTGCTTGTGTACTTACCAGTAGCGAATGACAGTGTTATTGTTCTGCCATTTGGTAGGTTCAGGAATGCTCCTGCCCCTCCGTTCTGTGTAGTAATTGTTACAGAACCGTCGGTGTATGCATGGGTCCAGTGCATGCTTGGGTAGCTTTTCGTTATGAAGCTTAGGGTAGTATCTCTCCTTTCTCTTTCAGTCTGGCAGTTTTTGTTTGCAATACCTGGTATATTTTCTACCACCTCTGGAAATATGTCCTGCCTCCAGGTAGGTTTTCGTACAGTAGTGATGGGTTTTAGTGTTGTTAGTGCGTTTATGGGATCTTCGTGCATCTTGGCTTTGGCTATTTCTGCAAAGTTTCTCCGCTTTAGTTTCCCATTTCCCAAATTGTTTAGTCTCTGGTGCATTGGATGGTCGGTCAGTCTTCGGAGTTTCTCTGACTGCAGCTGGGCTCTGCAGTCTCTTCTGTCGGTCATGGATTGCAGTTTTGTAGTCTTTTCAAGTTCTACAATTGGCGTTGACTTCATGCCACCTGTTATAATTCTTATGGCTTGGTTTTGAAGTTTGCTAACTTTATCGAAGTTCGCCTTCGCTGCTGTTGTCCATGCCGCAATGCCATACTCGAGAACTGGTCTCACTCTTCCAGTGTACAGTTTCCTTAGTATGCCTTCGTCTGCCCCCCAGCTTGTGCCAGCAAGTTTTCTCATGATTGCCATTCTTTCTCTGGCTTTCATTCGGTTTCTCTCAATCTGACCTTTCCATGTCATGCGCCGATCAAATGTGACTCCCAGATAGGTTGGGTTGTCGTTTGGCTGCAGGAATTTGCCATTTAGACTTAATTTGGTATTTTGGGGTTTTAATGAAAGCGAGAATATTGTGCATGTGGTTTTCTCCTCGTTTATTTTGACCAGCCATGAGTTCGCCCACTCTTCCAGCGATGTTAGGGCCGTCTGCATCCGATTTCTTGCTATGGTGAGATTCTTTTCAGAGGTCCACATAGCCAGATCGTCTGCAAACATTGAGCTATGGACTCTTCTTGGTATATTCTCTGTAATATCATTTATATATACCAGGAAGAGTGTGGGTGACAGTACTCCCCCTTGGGGTACTCCCTGCTCGAGTGTCACCTTTTTGCTCATCTGCCATTGTACTTGGACTCTGGCCGTTCTTTGTTTGAGGTAGTGGTTGATCCATTTGTACATTTTCCCACAAACATCACTTCTTCTTAGCTTGACTCTAAGTCCGTCTTTCCAGACTTTGTCAAATGCCTTTTCCAGATCCACCCAAACAGCTACTGTGTGTTTCTGTGCCTGGTAGGCATCTTCTATCTCCTGGGCTAAGAGGATGACCTGGTCCTCAGTGGATATGTGCTGTCTGAAGCCGGCTTGCTGTGGAATTAGTATTCGTTTTTCTTCCAGATGCCACATCAGTCTGGTGTTTATCATCCGTTCCATCAGCTTGCCGACACAGCTCAGTAGGCTGATAGGCCTGTATCCATTTGGATCTGTTTTATCCTTTCCTGTTTTTGGTACTGGTACCAGTATTGCGTCTTTCCATGTCTGGGGTACAATTCCCCTTTTCCAGCTTTGGTTCAGGACCGATAGCAGTTTCCTCTTCGCTGTTTGGCCCAGCCCCATCAGCATTTCGTTTGTTATCCCGTCTTTTCCGGGAGATTTCCTTTTCTTTAATGTTTTCATGGCCTCTTCCATTTCGCGCATTGTTAATTTGGCCATCATGTGCTCTTCAGGTGCCGTATTCATGTTTTCGTGCCCCTTTAGCTCTTCGCTAATGTTTGTATGCTTATCTGCAGGGACCTCGATGTGGTTTGCTCTGGCATAGTGATCGACAAAGGCGTTTGCGGCTTTCTTACCTGTGATCAAGTCCTCGCCCTGCTTGATAGTAATTTGTTTATTTGACGGGATTTCGTCGTTCATGGCTCTGACTAGCTTCCATAGCTTGTTCCCGTCTTTGTCCAGGTTTAGGCTTTCCGTTTTACTTTTCCAGCTTTCTCTTGCTGTTTGCTTAAGAGTGTGCTTGTATTTCGCCGTGGCGGCTTTGAGGGCGATGTTTGCCTCCATGGATTTTTCTCGCTCTGCCATGTTCCTAGCATTTGTTACTGCATCTTCCACTTTCTGCAACTCATCATTCCAGTAGGGCTTATAGTTTTTCCTAGCTCCTCTTGGGATGGTTTCAGTGGCGGCTTGCATTATTGCCTTGCTTAGGCTTTCCACAATGGGCTTCATTTTGGTGTTTCGTGTGTTGATGGTTCCACACAGCCCATCTGTCAGGATTGCAAATCTGTCCCAGTCGGCTCGTTTGTAATTCCAACGTGGGAGCGGTTTTGTTTCCTGTGGGCCTACTTCCATGTCAATGGTTAGCCTGATCGGCCTGTGGTCGCTACCTGCCAGTTGGTTTAGCACCTGGCGGCCTATTTTATGGTGTATGTCCTGTGTGGAGAAGGCCAAATCTGGAGTCGAGGTGGTATGCCATGTTCTTGAATAGAAGCTAGGGCTATCCTCCGGCCTATTGATTAGGGAGAGATTTGCATCTATCTCCCAATCTTCCACTTCGTCACCTCTGCTGTCTGTGCCAGAGTATCCCCATCTCTCCGAGTGGCTGTTGAAATCTCCAACTACTATGCAGTTGGAGTCTCTGACCTCCATACTCGAGAGCGATAGGTCTCTATTTGGTGGTCCGTACAGATTGAAAATGCGGAGCTTCGTCTCTTGGGCCATTATGTCCACTACAATTTCTGCTTATCCGGTGTGATTGACAGGTACCGCGCTACTCGGTATGCAGTTTCTGGTCAGTATCAGGACCCCTCCTTTGTGGCCTTCTCTATCGAGACGGAAGGTCTGGTATCCTCTAATTGAGAATTTGTGATTATTGTTGAGGTGCGTTTCCTGGATACATGCCACGTCAATCTTACCTTCGTGCAAATGATGTGTAAGGGAAAGTTTTTTTGTTAGTGACGCCCTCCGCATTCCACTGTAGTATTTTGAGGGTCTTGGATTTTTGGTCAATAGAAGTTGCCCCATAGCCATGTGCCTTGACTCCACGACACATGGGTGGGTGACCACCAGTAGTCAAGGGTGGGCCCCTTCGAGGCGTGAGGCCCGGCACTATCGCTGCCTGGCGGGACTCCGCAGGATGAGCGCCATGCGTTTTTCTAATCGGTTGTACTGTCATCATGCTGCGATTTACGTTGCACTGTTTTGTTAGGCTTGCGGCCCCGTGCATTCGATTTCAACAGGCGTTTCTTTAGGGATGCCCTCCTTAGCCTTTGGCTGTCCCCAGCCTGTCTGCAAGGCAGCAGTTGTTTATGATCAGAGTTGTCTCTCTTATGGAAGTTGTCTTACCAGACTATCGAGTCTTCACTACTCGTGTCAATAGGGTGCGATGAAGATATGTGAGATGATATATACTGGTTTACCCGGAAGAGAGGCAGTCCAGTGTGTCTGTACCCCAGGATCGTCACGTCCTGCCAGAAACGTAGCATTTGCATGTGAGTGGGGTATCTCTTTCTCCTTTTCTTTTTTTGGCTTCTATGCAGAGATGGTACGCCTAGCATTACCCGCCACCTGGGATGTTGACACAGTGGGGCAGGTGTGCAATGTCCGCTGGTCTGCATCTCTTCTGCGTCCTGCATGATAGCTATATGGCTGATGGCGTACAGAGGTAGATATCGAAGCAGAAGTGCATTTAACCAGAGGACAAGCCTGGTACTGTCCCAGAGATGTTGTTCGCCTAGTGTGCGGACAGATCTCATGGTCGTTGGTTGAGTCTCGACAGTTCACAGTGAGGTGGCTGCTCTACTGTTTTCGACACCCCTACCGGGAACTAAGTCTTATGTTGGTGGTTTCGCACCCCATCGCCGTATAGGGTGAGTATCAAGCAGCTGCCAGCCCGCTTTGATCGGCGGACGGCAGAGACCTCTTTCTGCGGCTCTACCAGGATAGGGCTGGGGCGCGAGCCCCAGGTCCCGAACATGTAGGAGCCTCCCATTGCAGTGGTGCTGAGATTTTGGGCGGGATTACGGCTTACAAGGGTTCGGCCGTAATCCCCCACATGGTAGCCTCGCGCCATTGGCTTATCAGTCTGGTACGTGTACCAAAGTGTCTGCGGCTCCTCTCGATATGAGCTGGTTTTCCGTAGCAACGCCCTGTCATTTGTAGGGTAAGAATGACCTGTCTTCAGATGGTCTATTTCCAGCACCCGTTCACTATTTTGCCAGACGAATTTATTGAGGGCTTTTGTTTGTCAGTGGCCAGGTATTTGAAGTCTGCGGTTTCTGCGGGGTTAGACACGATTTCCGTAGCGTTCTTTCATTTGAGTGTTAGGGAGCTGACTTGTCTTCCGTGAGTCTAATACCCGCGTACGTTCATTATTAGACCCAACGGTAGTGCTCTCGATTTGTCAGTCGTTCTACAGTATTTGCGTGTTCAGTCCAATTAAGCCGCAGGTTCCACTCCTGGTGGTGCCCTTCCGTCAATTCCTTTAGCGAGACAATCAAGTTACTTAGAGGGTAGCCCCAGATTTTCGAGGGTCTAATTCCAGGACCCGTTCTATATTAGACCCAACTAAAGCTCTCTCGGCATGTCAATACTATCTCGACATGGATCAAGTCACACACTTGATCTAACCCTTTTCATGTAGCCATGGAAACTTATTCACTTTTCTAATCGTGTTTACTTACTCTTTACTCTATCAAATGATATCCTCATTAATAACTGTACCTGTACCTCGCTTAGTGTCAGTGAAGGAAATGTGGCGAGTACGGGAGTTAGCCACTCCCCCTCATAAAAAGCTGAGGCCAAGAACAGTGAAGTCTATAACACTTCAACCTCGACAGCAGTGGGTCCTACATGATTACCTTTTCCCCTTCTCGTTGAAATCATTTACCTACCATCGTTTTTTAACACCTGCATCAATTAAGTCATTAAACAATTTACATCTTTCTTCCTTTCCTTTTCAGTTCTTCCTCTTGTCTGTCTTTGGCTCTCTCTCTCTCTCTCTTTCCCTCTCTCTCTCTATGTCCCCCCCCTTCTCTATCTCTCTCTTTCCCTCTCGCTCTCTCTCTCTCTCGCGCTCTATCGCTCTCTCTCTCTCTTTCCCTGTCTCATTTTGATCTCTCTCTCTCTCTCTCTACACCTTGGTCCTCTTGTTTCTCTGTACTCTCCACAATCAATGCTACCAACTAATGTGTGACAAACATGAACTGCATGATCATATAAGACACTCCAATGTCCGCTGCGCACTACCAGTTAGGGACCAACACAAAATACACAAGGGAGTAAAGGTCACGAACAAAAACATGCCTTGAACACCTGTCAACCGTAGCGACAATCCGCTGAACAAACTTGATTATGCCAAGGAAAGTATGTCAGAATATAAACACAGCCAACTCGCTGTTTACATTCATGGATACATCAAATAATACAACTATATCCCAGTCGGGGATGTTGGGGTAGAAACTCGACTATAAGAGTGCTCAGCTCTTATGAGATGGGGGTAGCCAGATCCCTTCCTCGCTGTCTTGACTTACAATATAACGGATATGTAAATTTATTTCCATATCAGTCATTACCGCCAGGGATGAGGTACTAGAATCTTCATTGTTCTTATTTACACACGACTCCATGAACTTGCCAATACGTCATGATACCGCCCAAAGGGCTACGGTCTGGGGTGGAAAAGGGCAAGCCCTTTCCACAGAATCCAGAAAGGCTAACCTCTAACCAAACCAAAAACTTCAACTTTTGTGAGAACCAATTCCTGCCCCTTTCTCATTTTTCCTAACAGTAAATCGGGTACTCATTTACAGCTGGGTTGGCTGGAACAAGTTGCAACCAGAAAGAAGCAGACCCCCCCCCCCCCCCCCCAAAAAAAAAACACTTCCATCCTACGTTCTACATGTACATATGCTGTGGTCTTATGTTTCCTTGAACATGTATCTATGGGAATCACACTTTTTCTTTTGCTTATCTCATGGAATTCCTTCGTGGTTGTATGCTCAAAGATCTATTTAATTGTTTTCTTGTAAGTAAATGATCAATGTTTTCTTATTATTATTGTCATGCTTATCAGCATCATCATCTTCTATCAGTTTGTATCCGTAGAAGGCGTGGGGAGGAGATGCAGTTTAATGTCGTGTGCCATATTCGTAGCTGATGTTGTTGACATTCAGTGTGTTTTCAAACGTAGTAGGGGACACAATCAAACAAATACAAAAAATTAAAAAATTAAGAGTTATCCCATCATAAAAAACTTGCGTGAGAGATTCTGGCTTGGGCGTCTCCCCTCTTTATCCAGGTACAACCTAGAACGAGTGAGCTATGGCCCTACACCAGAACCACATGGACGTGTACATTGGCATCTGTACACTGAAGGCGATAGGTGTTAATTATCCACCCGACCAAATTTCTCACGCTTGTTGTCGTCCTCGTGCACGACATATGGGGAGGAACAGCTCGCGACCCCGGGCGCTCGTCGGCGACGATTGTGACAGCAAAGCCGTGCTTATCACAAGAGCTGAACCTTGAACCTTGACCGGCGTCGAAGTCATGGAGCGAACTAGACAAGTAACTGGCAGAAGACAACACTGGCTGCTCCTGTAGCTGTTAATAGTAAGGTTAGAGTTAGCATATATGCTGATGCCTGTTTAAGTTAGCTCTGTTGTGGTAACAGCGGCTCGCATATTGTTTTCAAAAAGTAATTTAATAATATCCATAAAATGTAAATAAATTTTAGAAATTGCCCAAAATTAAAGTTTACATAGTATGCTGCATTAAACACACCCTTAACTATTAGAAATATTAGCTTTATTTTCATGTAATTATTAAATGATGTATATTATTGTGATGCATTTATTACATCCCTTTCTTTTGAATACATTGCCCTTGTGGCGAAGTAATCATTGTCCGTGTGAATACAGTTCACTACTAGGCCGTGTAACTGTATCTAGCTATCGAAGATCTGTGCTGAGAGTTAAGCGTGCTTATAATGTGTGTGTGCTACTTTTAAATTGTTGGATTTAATGAGATATAAGCAAAGGTACGTAGACTTTTTTGTTATAAATTTATCTAACTGTAGAGTGTCAATCTTATTGTACATATTCACATTTTAAACTGTACATTTTTTTAAACAGGACACCCGTGACCATCATTACAATAACACTAGTCATATGGAGGAATCTTCTGTGTTCATTACTGGCTGAATAAATGTAGAAGTAATATTCATAACATCTGAAATACGTAAATATTACATTGAACCTTATTCCAGTGTATGTTTGTTTCTTGTTTATTTCACCAGACGCACAAGATGCCATATTCACGAATGTAAACAAACAGATGTTAAAGTACACATTCCTAAAGTCCAGGTATTGATAAATCTGCTCTTTGCTGTCACTCTGTGTACATATGGTTTATTCGAGTAATGGTACTATTAACATACACCAAATGGAAAGCTTGGTAATGTAGTAATACATACCTTATTATTTTAAAAATACCTTAACGCACACATGCACATATTGCTTTGCGTTTGCGTGTACGTGTGTGTACAACTGTGTAAAGTCCTTCAGTATTGACAGATTTCCAAAACTTGGTAATACTTCTTACGTACTGTTCATACTGGCTTTTAAAAATGCAGCTCTCAAATTGCTTGCAGAACCCCTTTGTTTGGTTCTGTTGTTGTTGATTCAGCCATTAAGCAACTATTTACTCAGTAGGAGTTTAGATTGTTTGTTAATGTCAGTGTGTGCAAACAGATCAAGGGTTTGAGAGTTGGTAATACTATTGTGGTTAATTTGGGGATAGTAAGATAATATGTAGGAATTTAAATATTGTTGTGTATGTGTTAACATGTGGATAGTAAGATACTATGTAGAAGATTAAAGCTTGGTGTCAGTCTGCTAATATGTTGATAGTAAGATAATATGTAGAAGATTTAAACTTGATATCAGCCTCCTAATATGTTGATAGTGAGATGCCTGGCAGCATGCAGTTACAACTGGACATGGTGGTGTTCATCCGACGAAACAGGCCCCAGACGCCTAAGGGAACATTATTATGTTAGTCTACTAACATGTGGGTAGTAAGATATTTTTCAAGACAGTAAATCTCCAAGTTGATTATCATCTGTTGATTTATAAATAGTAAGATCTTATGTAGGAGATTAAAGCTCAGTATCTAACATGTGGATAGTAAGATAATATGTAGACCATTAAATCCTGGTGTCCCTCCAGGTCGGAGTGGCTGCACCACAGCTTCTGTGTCAGCGCTGTGTCCTCTGGTATCTGATTTCACTAAAACATGAAGTCTCTTAACATGGTGACATGGATTCTATTGCATTATGTAGGACTGTAAAGTTTGGTGGCCATCTAAATCTGTTGCTATGTGGAAAGTAAGATATGTAATGTATAAAATCTCAGTGGATAGTAAGAAAATATGTAGGGTTTCAAATCTCAGTGGCGGTCTGTTATCATGTAGATAGTAAGATAGATGGAGGGTATCAAATCTCGGTGCTGGTCTGTTAACGTGGGGGTGGTAAGATAATATGTAGGGTATCAAATCTTGGTGCTGATCTGTTAACATGGGAATGGTAAGATAATATGTAGGGTATCAAATCTCGGTGCTGGTCTGTTAACTTGTGGATGATAAGTTAATATGTAGGGTATCAAATCTCGTTGTTGGTCTGTTAACGTGGGGATGGTAAGATAATACGTAGGGTATCAAATCTCGGTGCTGGTCTGTTAACGTGGGGATGGTAAGATAATATGTAGAGTATCCTATCTCGGTGCTGGTCTATTAACATGTGGATGGCAAGATATTATGTATGGCAGTAAAGCTCAGTGTTCTGGCATGTGGATTCAAAGATAAAATGTAGGACATTGAAGCTTGTGTGGATCTATTAACATGTCATTAGTAGGATAATATGCATGACATTAATGGACATAGTCAGTTTGTTAAGATGTCAAAAGTAAGATACTATATGGGACAGTAAAGCTTGTTGTAGGTCTACATCTTTTGTCTTGTGAATATCAAGATAATATATAGGACATTAAACCTCGGTGTCATTATTTTTCCATAGTGATAGTCAGATAATAAGATAATTAAGCTGATTGCTATCTCTTTATTTGTGGAACGGAAGATAATTTTTGTTTGTTTGCGAAAAGGCTCAGTGTGGGTCTATTAATATTTTGATAAGAAAAAATTTTTTTAGAACATTACAGCTCGGTGTTTGTCTGTTGACATGGAGATAGCAGGAACCCATTATAACATTCATTCTTGGTGTCTGTCTGTTTACAAAAGGAAGGTAAGACACTGTAAAGGACATTAAAGCTTGGTATTTGCCTGTTAACATCTGGGTATGAACAGGATATATAGGACAATAAAGCTCAGTGTTGGTATGTTAACGTGCGGAAAGTAAAATACTATGTAGGGCATCACCGCTCATTTTTATCTGTTTACCTGGGAACAATAATTTACTATATAGGATACCTATTAATGATGTTGGTCTGTTTTCATGTGGATAGTGACATAATATATACAGCATTATATCTCGATTGCTGTGTATTAACATTTGGATATTAAGAAAATATGTAGGACATGAAAGCTCACTGTTGGTGTGTTAAGAAGTGGATAGTATGATGTTATGTAGCAAAGTACAACTTGCTGTTGTTCTGTTAACAAGTGGATAGTATGATGCTTTGTAGCAAAGTAAAACGTGCTGTCGTTCTCTTAACAAGTGGATAGTATGATGCTATGTAGCAAAGTAAAACGTGCTGTCGTTCTCTTAACAACTGGATAGTATGATGCTATGTAGCAAAGTAAAACTTGCTGTCGTTCTGTTAACAAGTAGATAGTATGATGCTATGTAGCAAAGTAAAACGTGCTGTCGTTCTCTTAACAAGTGGATAGTATGATGCTATGTAGCAAAGTAAAGCTTGCTGTTGTTCTGTTAACATGTGAAAAGTAACACAATATGTTGGACATTAAAGATTGCCATGAGACTGCTAACTTCTGGACAGTAAGATAACATGTAGGACATTAACAAATAAGAATGATTTGTTAACATGCAAAGAGTTTAATAGTACATGGGACAATTAAAATCAGTGTCTGTCTGCTAACAGTTGTAGAGTAAGATACTACGTAGGTCATCTATGCTAAAAGCTTGGTGTTTGTCTATTAACATGTGAACAGTAAGATATTATTTTTAACAGTTAAGCTCAGCATCTGCCTGTTAACATGTAGATTGCAATATATTATGTATTGCACTAAAATGGTCTGCTTCTGTTGACAGTAAGATACTCTATAGGACATTGTGGCAGGAAGAAACCATGTAGGACATTCAAGCTTTGTGTTGGTTTGTTAACACTGTGGCATTAAGAAACTATGTGGGACATTCAAGCTCTGTGTTGGTTTGTTAACATTGTGGCAGTAAGAAACTATGTAGGACATTCAAGCTCTGTGTTGGTTTGTTAACATTGTGGCAGTGAGAAACTATATAGGACATTCAAGCCCTGTGTTGGTTTGTTAACATTGTGGCAATAAGAAACTATGTAGTGCATCAATGTTCTGGATCAGTCTTTAACATCTAGATAGTAGATAGTGTATAGCAAATTACATCTAGAGTTGGTTTGTTAATATGTGGATTGTGACATTTTGTGTAGGACATTAAAGCTTTCTGTCTGATAACATTGGGATTCTACAATATTTTGAAGGACAATATAGCTTGGTATTGGTCTGTTAATATACAGATAGCAAATTAGTATGTAGGACTGTAAAGTTTTGTATAAGTGTACATCTGTTTACATGGGATAGTACGATACGTTATAGGACAATACAGTTTATTATCTGTATGTTAATATTCTAACAGTACGTTATTATATAAATGACTGTTACCATGTGTTTAGGTAGATACTTTGTGGGACATTAAAACTTGATATTGGCATGTTAACTTGTGGATAGTAAGATGCTATATATAGGACCTTAAAACTTGATGTAGCATAGTAAGATACTAGCTAGGACTATAATGCCCAGGGTAGGTATGTTAACATGTGCAGTTTCTAAAAGTACTCTGCAGTCCGTGAATACATCTATTTTTGTTGGAGGTTGCCTTTCTGTTTGAAGTATTCTCAGTGCTCGCAGGAGGGCCCTCGATTCTGCTCTGGGGTTTCTGGACAACTTTCCTGTTGGGAGGGCCTCTTCTGTTATACTTGAACTTTTGTGTCTTATGAATATGCCTCCTCCCCCGCTTCGGACTGCCCCCTCTGCTGATCCATCTGTGTACACCTGTGTCCATTCCTTGGTATTATATTTCTCTTCAATCATTGTTTGTGCTAGAATTTTCAGAGCGTGGACACTGTGTTGGTCTTTTCTTCTGAATCCTGGGATCCCTGTACTTATTTCGATGTTGTTTATGTTGCAGCTTGGCTCTTCATAGTTGATTAGCATTTCTATTTCTGTAGGTTGGTTGGGAATTAGTTCTCCATATTTTTGGTGCAGGTGGTTGGATATATGGATGAAGCTGGTTCTCTTTAGCCTATTTTTAACTGGGTGTTTCAGTTTGATATGTATGGGATGATCAGGCATGCGTAGCATCTTTTCAATATGTCAGCACTCTTTCCACTCTTCTGGTATTTAGGGGTCTTATATTTGTATATGTTTCCATTTTCTGGATTGGTGTAGTCTTCATTCCTTCTGTGGGATGAAGATGCTGAGCAGCGCATGAGCTGCAGTGGTCAGCAACCAACAGCTGACTGCTAACATCAGTGCTGCCAAGACCCTTCTACACCTCCACGCGATGGTCCTAGATAACAGGCTGGAGCAGGGCAGACTGGCTAAGGAGAAGGGATTTAAGAGGGAATGCTAACCCGGTACTCAAAAAATGCTTGCTGAAGTCGGATGTGTTGGACCAAAACTACGACAAAACGCATTTTGTTCTCTGGACTACATTCTGCTTCTTAAGCCCTTTCAGGGTTTGGTAGTGGGAGATTGAGAACAAACGAAGCCAAGCCAAGCCATTCCTACTGTTATTATCCTTAAGCCTGAATTTTTAATTTTGTTTAGGCGTTCCGTGTTTGTTTTTGATGGTGTGGTCCAAGTTGTCCCCCCGTAGTCAAGTTCTGGCCTGACTGTGCCCGTGAATACATTTTTAAGGATGTTGCTATTTGCAGCCCAGCTTGTTCCGGCCAGGTTCTTCATGAGGGATAGTTTTCTGGTTGCTTTTTGTTCTATCTTCTGTATGTGTTTCCTCCATGTGTCTCTCTTGTCCATTTTAATTCCGAAATACACAGGGGCATTTTCTTGTACAAGATCTTTGTCATTTAGATTAAGTTTTGTTTCTTCCTTGGTGTTGGACAGTTAAAAGCATGTTGTGACTGTCTTTGAGATGTTAATCTGCAATCCCCAATCTGTAACCCATTTTCCAACAGTGTCCAGTGTTGTCTGCATTCTTTTTTTAGCTGTTGGTAGTTTTTCTGCAGCACTCACACATTGCGAAGTCGTCAGCGTGTAGGACACTGGATACTTTCTTTGGGAGTTTTCCGGCTATGTCGTTTATGACCAGGATAAAGAAGGTTGGAGAGATGACCCTCCGTGGGGTACGCCTTGTTGGAGAATTATTCTATGGCTCGGTGATCCATCTGATTTGACTCTTGTTGTTCTGCGTCGGAGGAAGTCTGTATCCAGCTGTACATTCTCCCTTCTATTTTATTGTTTAATAGTTTTAGGAGGAGTCCTTCTCTCCATACCTTGTCAAAATCTTTTGCTATTTCCAAAAAGACCGCAAGTACTTTTTCTTTACCCTGGAATGCGTTTTCAATTTTTTGGTTTAGGTACACTAGTTGGTCTGCTGTTGCGGTTTTTCCTAAAGGCCGACTGTGAATTGAGTAGGAGCTGGTTTTTTTCCAGATGTTTTATTAGTCTTGCGTTTATCATTTTTACCATGACTTTTCCAACACAGCTGAGCAGGCTTATTGGCCTATAGCTTTCCTTGCTTGCCTTGACCTTTTTGTGGTTTTCTGATTGGGATAATAATAGCCTCCCGCCACTGGTCTGGGATCCTACCCGTGCTCCATGATTGATTTACGATTTTAAGGAGTTTTATTCTTGACCCTTGATCTAGGTTTTTAATCATTTCATTTGTGATGCCATCTTTTCCTGGAGCTTTCTTTTTTTTTTACAGTTTCTGAATAGCAGTGTTTATCTCTACTATTTTGAATGATGCCTTCATTCAGGGATCTGCATTCTGTGTCTTCAGGTTTTCTTTTTTCTCTTTTTTGACCTCTACTTTGCGTTCTTGTGTCAATGTTGTAGTACCCTCCTCTCTGAAAAATTCAGCCAGGATGTTTGCTGCCATTTTCCCTGTGTGATGTTTCTCATTTTCCTTAATGACTGTCTTCCCATGACTCCCTCTGGTTTCTTCATTTAAGGCTCTTATCAGCTTCCAGAGTTTACTTGTATCCCTGTCCATGTTAAGGCTTTCAGTCTTTTTCTGCCAATTTCTTTGGATCTCACCCTTCTTTTTCTTTATGAATGTGTTTTTAATTTTGCTGTGTTTCCCTGTTTTTTTGTTAAAGGATTTTTTTTCCATGGTATCTCTTGCCTCACTTAGTTCCTTGTGCATTTTCCCTAGTTTATTGCCCCAATAGGGTAAATAGATTTTCCGCTTTCCACGTGGAATTGATTTCTTTTCTGCCTGGATGATAGTGTCCGTCATGATGGTAACATTATCGTTTAAATTTTTGGCATAGGATATATTTTCCCAGAGTTTATTTACATTTTCTCGAGATATTCACCTCGAGGCCCGTTGTTCTCCCTACTTTATGAAGCATAGCTACCATCTGGTTGAGGTCTTTGTTTCTGTGACGGGCACTAAATCATCTTGCTACGATAAGATCCCCCTGGCAAACACCTTTCTGGTTGGATACTATTAACGATCTTTGAAAGTGGTGACAGGTTTTCGTAGTCTTCAGTAGTAATTAGCAAGGGTTTTGACATAGTCAGAAACAATGCCTTGGTCCAGCAGCGAGTGGCAGACGAAAAGTGGCTGTACAGAGCCAAATGCTTTCTTTAAATCGATAAAGGTGAAGATTAAAGGAGTTTGGTTCCTTCTGGGTTTTTCAATTACACAGCAGTAGATTGAGATGTGGTCCATGGCGGTGTTCGATCGGCTTCGAGAAGGTGACGGATCCTAGTGAGTATACGTTTAGTATATAGGTGACCGGGACAGGCGAGTATACATTTAGTATAGAAGTGACCGGGACAGGCGAGTATACGTTTAGTATAGAGGTGACGGATCCTAGCAAGTATACATTTAGTATAGAGGTGACCGGGACAGGCGAGTAATCGTTTAGTATAGAGGTGACCGGGACAGGCAAGTATACATCTAGTATAGAGGTGACCGGGACAAGCCAGTATACATTTAGTATAGAGGTGACCGGGACAGGCCAGTATACATTTAGTATAGCGTTGACCGAGACAGGCGAGTATACGTTTAGTATTGAGTTGACCGAGACAGATGAGTATACATTTTGTATAGAGTTGACCTAGACAGGCGGAAGTTTCCAATGCGTCCATCGTCTCCATTTCTATGCAGACACGTATTGTGTTAAGTTTCGAGAGACTGGAGGTATCGGTCCTGAGTGTAGGTATGTTGTATAACGTTTAGCTAGGGCTGGAGGAGTGGGCGAACTCATGGCTGGTCAAACTAAATGAGGAAAAAACAACATGTACGATATTGTCGCTTTCAAACAAACCACATAACACCAAAATAAGTCTTAACGGCAATTATCTGCGGCCAAACGATAACCCAAACTACCTGGGAGTCACATTTGATCGGCGCATGACATGGAAAAGTCAGATCGAGAGAAACTGAATGAGAGCCAGACAAAGAATGGCAATCATGAGGAAACTTGCTGGCACATGCTGGGTAGCAGACGAAAGTATACTAAAGAAACTGTACACTGGAAGAGTGAGACCAGTTCTCGAGTATGGCATTGCGGCATGGACAACAGTAGCAAAGGCAAACTTTGACAGAATTAGCAAACTTCAAAACCAAGCCATGAGAGTTATAACATGAGGCATGAAGTCAACGCCAATTGTAGAACTTGAAAAGATTACAAATCTGCAATCCATGACCGACAGAAGAGACTTCAGAGCCCAGCAGCAAGCAGAGAAAATAATAAGACTGACAGACCATCAAATGCATCAGAGACTAAATAGATTTAGAAATGGGAAACTAAAGCGGAGAAACTTTGCAGAAATAGCCAAAGCAAAGATGAGCGAAGACCCTATGAACACATTAACAACACCAAAGCCCATCCCTACTGTACGGAAACCTACCTGGAAGCAGCATATATTTCCGGAGGTGGTAGAAAATGTACCAGGTATTGCAAACAAGAACAGCCAGCCTGAAAAAAGAAAGAAGAGACATAACCCTGAGGTACAATGCTGACAGGCAAAAGAAATGAAAGCCAGATAGTCCTGTTTACAGATGCCCTGGCCATAGTCGCAGCACTAAAAAGCGAGAAAAATACTGAACTTAATGATTTAAGAGCAGTACTCTGTCAACTATGCCAGCAGTCCGCACCAAAAAGAGTAGTGGTACAGTGGGTTCTATCCCACTAACATCCAAGGCAACGAGGAGGCAGACAGACTGGTAAAATAAGGTGCAAGACTATCACAACCAGATTCTAGTGTGACCTACAAAGAGTCCAAAAGGCTTATTAGAGCCAGATACATGGCCAAATGGGAAACAGAACATACTGCTACACAAAAAATGATGCCTATTACCAGTTGAACAGAAGAGAGCAGGTCGTGGTCAGACTCCGCCCAGGCCACAACAGGCTGAGGTACCACCTATTCAATAAATTAAAGATAGGTGGCACTGACGAATGCAATTGTGGTACCGGGAAAATGACCGCTGAACATCTGCTACAAAACTGCCCGAGATACGAGGACCAGAGAAAGCACATGCGGTCATCACCAGTGGCAACACTAGACAAGCTCTATGGCAGTGTCGACAGCCTCAGGATGACCGCTGCTTTTTTCGAAAAAAATACAGATTGACGTTTGACAGCATACGAAGAAGAAGAAGAAGAAGAAGAAGAAGAAGAAGAAGGATGTTACAGTGAATTGAACCCACTGTACCACTACTTTTTTTGGTGCAGACTGTTGACATAGTTGACAGAATTCTGCTCTTAAGTCATTAAGTTCTGTATTGTTATGGCTTTTTATTGCTGTAACCACGTACAGGGCATCTGTAAACAGGTGAAATGCAGTGATGTCGGTTCTAAGTAACACATCATAACATGTAATTTAACAGTGCAGCTACTTAAAATAACATAAAATAACATCGTCTTCTGCTGCTTTGAGGCTTTTTGGTCATGCTAGATTTGTAGTCGTGTCGGATGAAGTCCACAGTCCTCCCCAGGTCCGGGTGGTAGCCCCACAGCGCTCTCAGGCTAGATTTAGTATCGTATGCTGGGCAGTACTGTAGGATATGTTCTGGGGTCTGGGCTCCAGTTCTACATGAGCATCCACTTGTATGGAACATCCTGAGCTGATGTAGGTCACCAAATAGGTTGCAGTGGCCTGCTCGCAGGCGAAAGATGGTGTTTTGTTGGTTTCTGGTGAATTGGGTCAGGTCTATTTCTTACGTCCATGTCTTTCTTCCAATTGGAGTTGGACTGATTGGGGAATAACATAGCATAACAATAACATAAAATCAAATCAGAAAATATAAAATAATAAATAACTAATATAACTTGTATTCTGGAAATTGACCTCAGTGGCACGTTTGTTGGATGGTGACCTTGAACTCAATGATTTGATGTTGGCTAATTATAGCATAACATAAAATTACATTACATTAACGTAACATGTCATAACATTACACAGCAATAACATAACATGAAAAAAAAAATTGCGTGACATAACACGTCATGACATTGAAATACATGAAATAACACGAAATGGCATAGGATTACCGTAACATGACATAATAATATAACATATGAACACAACATTACATAATGAAGAGACGAATCCAGGCCATGGAGATGAATCATATTTTAGAAGACCAAGAAATTGTTCCTATAAAAGCTGTACAGAGGACTGAGATGCTTGTCTGGTCAGGCACAACATACTGACCATTACGTCGCGTTAGGGTCAGGCACAACATACTGATCAGGACATCGCGTCAGGGTCAGGAACAACATACTGACCAGGACGTCGCGTCAGGGTCAGGCCCAACATACTGACCAGGATGTCGCATCAGGGTCAGGCACAACATACTGACGAAACAGACTATCTCTCTTCCATGTAGCGTTCCTGGAAACATATTGTTTTCAAAGCATTCTGGCTTACAATATGTGGATCGATGTGATTCCCGTAGTAGTGAGCATCGTGCAGATAAAGTCAATCATAGCACAACTGCCTGGAGGACAATGGTCCACCTTCATCTACAACCCGCCACTTAACGCAATTTTCAGGGCGCACAATAGAGTCAACTTCCTCATTGTTGGGCATTCAACAACAACAGCAGCAACAACAAACCTGTATCACACATGATCAAGTATGATGAAGAATCGAGAAGGAAATGAGAAATGATCCATTCACTGTTTGGTGAATATCATTGATCGCTGCTATTGGCAGTTCACAATGGCAGTTCGGACATTTTGTGGATACCAGAGTGTTAGTCTGTGGAAGTACTCAGTGATTGAACACACGTATTGAACAAACGATTGAAACAAACGGATTGAACACACGTATACCTGCAATTGGAAACAGTAATTTACAGTGCTACTGTTACAGTGCTACTATTACAGTGCTACTGTTACAGTGTTAATGTTACAGTGGTATTGTTTTTTTTCCTTGTCCTGTAGCAATATGCATTCCAAGACGGATGTGTTGGACCGAAAGCTGCAAATATCGCAGTCAAGCTGTAACAACGCATTCCGTTTTACGGACTACATCCTGCTATTTGCAAAACCGGCTTGGTAAGGGAGATTGAGAACGATCACAAAAAAATATTTCTAATCTTTAGTTAATTTGTAGCTATGAATATCAAGAACCTATTGTTCTTGTAGGTGGTTGTATTTTGAAAAAAAAACTTGTTTTAGTCTAATTTATCCGTTCCTTTATTTAGTCATAGATGTGACATTTGAAATCAATCAATGACCGACTGCTGTATGAGGACTCCGCAATAGATGAAGCAGCAATCCACTGACTGCAAAGTTTCGACATTAAACGAGGTTCGAGCGGAGTGGGGTGAATGAGAGGACAGAGCAGGAGAGTGTACAACCAGCGAGCTACAGGGACCATCAGCATCCATACCTTACTACGCCACTTGATGAGAGAGACTGAGCACCTATGGGTATGCCCGGAGTGCAGTGATTCTTGGAAACAGAAACAGAACAGAATAAAGTCACCTGGATTCCCATTATCAGCGTTGTCGGTCTTTTTTGTATCCTTTCCAGCATGTTTATATCCCCTCTACGATAATGTTCCCACACCTGTACACAGTACGCCAATCTAGGTCTAACTAATGCTTTATACAGTTTAACTATCACTTCCTTGCTCTTTTGTTTAATATTTATTTTTATATTGGCCCTTTTTACTGCCCAATTTCATCTATTTAAATCCTAGGTCACTTTCCTTTTCTATCATTCTAATATTGCTCATTTCCATCTGTAATTATGTTCCATATTGGATCAACCCATGTCGATGACTGTACATTTATCCACATTTGTAACACAACTTAACATGGTGTAGTGAAATATAACACATAGTCTATATTTTGAAACCAACCAATGACCACAGGCTGTCAACTGCTGAGTGATGGGTGGACCATTGACCAACTGCTGAGTGATGCGTGAACCAATGGCCAACTGCTGAGTGATGAGTGATGGGTTCTTCTTGTCAACCTGTACTCCAATGTAACACTAGCACTATGCGTTTATTGATTGAACATCATTGAGCACTGAAAGCTCTCTACGGCCCGCAGCCCTCTAGTAATACTCCAGTTCGCAGTGCGGATGGGGTACTGCTAATAGATAAGGTTCAGATTCTAGACAGATGGGCAGACCACTTCTGCAAAATACTAAACCACCCATCGTCCATAAATAAAGAGGCCATCCGGCGAATGCCGCAGGTGGAACTGAACCTGGCGTTGGATGAAGTCATTACTGAGGAGGAAGTCGACAGGGCAATCAGTTCACTATCTATAGGAAAAGCTCCAGGAGCTGATGCAATACCAGCAGAGGTATATAAGACAGCTGGCCCATTCCTCACCAGAAGGATCACTGAACTCTTCTGTCACATGTGGGCTGAAGGTAAAATTCCGCAGGAGCTAAAGGACGCCTCAATCGTTCACCTATACAAAAGAAAAGGCAATCGTCAGGAATGCGACAATCATCGAGGAATATCGCTACTCTCCGTAGCAGGCAAGATCCTAGCGCGCTTACTGCTAAACGAGCTCAACAAACACCTTGAACAAAGCCACCACCTCCCAGAAAGCCAATGTAGATTCAGAGCCGGAAGAGGAACAGTGGACATGATTTTTGCCGCTCGCCAAGTACAAGAGAAGTGTCGAGAGCAAAATCAGGCCTTGTACACCACATTTATTGATTTGACAAAGGCATTTGATACAGTAAACAGAGGAGGGCTGTGGATGATAATGTCTAAGTTTGGCTGCCCCAACAAGTTCATAACAATGGTGAAACAGCTACACGAAGGCATGTGTGCTCGTGTACTGGACAGCGGTGCAATCTCAAAAACGTTTCTAGTATCAAACGGAGTAAAACAAGGATGTGTACTCGCCCCGACTTTGTTCAGCATGATGTTCGCGGCCACGATGACAGACGCCTTCAGATCATTGGAGCTTGGAATACCCATAAAGTACCGCACAGATGGCAAGTTACTCAATTCCAGAAGAATGAAGGCCAAAACCAAAGTGGCTGGCGACATAATCAGGGAACTTGTATTTGCTGACGACTGTGCTCTAATGAGCAACTCAGAACTGAACATGCAGGTTGGAATGGACCAGTTCTCTGCCGCATGCAAAAATTTTGGCCTGACCATAAATGCCAAAAAAAACAGAGGTCATGTACCAACCAGCACCAGGCATGCCGTACACAAAACCAGAGACTACAGTCAGCGGGCAGACGTTGAATGCCATAGACAAATTCACATATCTGGGCAGCACGCTGTCAAGATCTGTCAGCCTAGACGATGAGGTGGCAAGCAGAATAGCAAAGGCCAGCACAGCCTTTGGTAGAATGCGCTCGATGGTCTGGGCACGTCGTGGCATCAGCGTCAAGACCAAATTGAAAGTCTACCGTGCAACCCTCATTCCAACCCTATTATAGGCTTGCGAAAGCTGGACTGTATACTCTAGACATGCAAGGAGGTTAAACCACTTCCACACAGGTTGCCTGAGGCGAATATTCCACATCCGATGGCAAGATCGTGTCACTGACATCGAGGTTCTCTCGAGGGCTAACATGCCCAGCATACATGCGCTGCTAGAAAAAGCACGACTAGGATGGGCCGGACACCTCGTCCGTATGTCAGACGAGCGGCTCCCAAAGAAGCTTCTCTACGGCGAGCTGAGAGACGGATGGGGCGAGAGAGGGCGCCCAAAGAAACGTTTTAAAGACGGTCGGAAGGACTCACTAAAAAGTTGCCAGATAGACATCGACACCTGGGAATGTCTTGAGAAAAACAGATATGACTGGAGAAGCGCAGTCAAATCGGGTGTAGCTGCCGGTGAAGATGACCGTGACAGCCCAGAACAGACGCGAGACGCGGAAATCCCGAGCAGCGGGAACACCATCCCCTTCTACAACTCTCGTGTGCCCGATATGTAGCAGATGTTTTCGTGCTCGCATTGGCCTGTTCAGCCACATGCGCACCCACACCTAACAGGGAAATCTGTGACAAGGATGATGTCGGCGTTCCTCATCGACAACGATGGACAGCTATTATTATTACTTGGCAGTTTACAATAGCAGTTTCGGACAGGATACATTTTGTGGGTTGTTAGTCTGTGGATACCAGGGTGTTAGTCTAAGATCCGTGGAAGTACTCACCAGTGAGGACTCAGAATAAAACACATATGCAAGGGCTGGCATTGTTGATTGAACACATTCACAGACAAACGTGAGAGTGGGCACTTATATGCATACCTGCTGTAGGAAACCAGGAGAATAGCCAATAGGGCAGGGACAGCTGTATCATCTGTCCAATCTCTGACCTGCTTACCTCTGCTGGAGTGAGGAGGGAATGGGGACTGTGCTTGCTTAGGCTTCGCCCTTCCTGCCATTTAGTGCACGCCTTCTGCCGAAGATGGATGTGTCAGACCGAAAGGTGCAAATATCGCAGTCAAACTGTAAACTAGCGACACAACGCATTCCATTCTCCGGACGACATCCTGCTACTTGCAAAGCCCTGTTCAGGACTTGGTAGCGGCAGATTGAGAACGAACGCAGAAGAAGAAGAAGAAGAAGTGCATGCCTACCATTTCTCCAACTGCTGAGTGATTTAGTGAACGATTGGCCAACTGCTGAGTTACGGATGAACCATTGCTGAGTGATTTAGTGATAGGTGAACGATTGGAAAACTTCTGAGTGATGAACTTACAGGGAATTTGTGCTTCTTATTATCAATTCTTGATCTTACTGGTAATGGACTGTTATATTGGTTTCTAGAAAGGGGGGGGGGGGATAACTAGTGTTTGGAGTGCTTGCCTAGTCATCGCTCTCCAACGGGTGAGTGATTGGGGACAGCTGGTGAGCGATTGAGTGATTGGTGACAACTGGTGAGTGATTGAGTTTGTGACAACTGGTGAGTGATTGGTGACAGCTGGTGAGTGATTCAGTGATTGGTGACAACTGGTGAGTGATTTAGTGACAACTGGTGAGTGATTGGTGACAGCTGGTGAGTTATTGAGTGATTGGTAACAACTGGTGAGTGATTGAGTGATTGGTGACAACTGGTGAGTGATAAATGAAGCATTGACCAACTGTAACAGTAACACTGCAGTTCACAATGGCAGTTTCGGAAAGGTGACATTTTGTGGATGTCGGGGTGTTAGTCTAAGATCCGTGGATGTACTCAGTGAACTCAATGATTGAACACACGTACTGAACAAATTTGCAGTAGGAAACCATCACCTGGAGGAGTTACGGTGTTACTGTTACAGTGTTTCTGTTACAGTGTTACTGTAACAGTGCTACTGTTACAGTGCTACTGTTACAGTGTTACTGTTACAGTGTTACTATTACAGTGCTACTGTTACAGTGTTACTGTTACAGTGTTACTGTTACAGTGCTACTGCTATGGTGTTACTGTTACAGTGTTACTGTTACAATGATACAGTTCATAGAATGTCTAGCCAACTCTGAAATGACTGGGGCGTGAGTCTGGAAGTTTGCATGGTTGTTTGGTTATGAGCTTATGATGTGAATGTCTGTTTATGTGTGAGCGTACAGATTCGTGAACTGATTGTGTGTTAATGCACAAATCGACTGAGTACGTAATCCGATGGTGAGGGTGCAGAAGAAGACGTCTATAATATTTCTTGAGGTTGTAAAGTGTTGTTGTTGCAGATATAGATATAGACGTAGAAACTGGGTTGACACGTATCATTGGCTCTTTTCAACTTGTCAGACGATAGTAATTGTGATATTAGCACAAAAGCCCGGGCAGAAATATAGAGACCATGTGTAGCCCATGCTGTATGGTCCTTCTTTCGGTCTGCAATGTTTACTCCAAGGAAAAGGTGACTCTGCCCGATCAGCAATGCTCTATCTGTTCGCCTCTTGGGGCTTCACTCCTAGACCAGCTACCAACCAAGGCTAAATGCCTGGCCTGCCCTACCACAACACTCAGCTGAGGTTCTCTTTCCTCGCTCTAAGATAAGGCATTGTATCCTCTTGCGTGTGCTCCTTCGCACATCGTCTGTTGTCAGGATTGGTAGATGCTGACCAACTTTCAGAGTAATCAGAAAACAGGTTCCACAGCCATATCTGACAAAACCCGATAAGAAACGCCAGTATCGTATCTGCAAGGCTTCAGATGATTTGGAATGCAAAGTTTTCCTTCTCCTAGATGAGCTGCCTTCCCAGGCTTTCGAGTCCCATCTGCCCAAAATTATTGGTTTTAAGGGGCCAGTGACTCAACTTCCGCCCTTCTCCTGTTTGTCAAAACGCACACCTACACCAACTAAATGCTCCCATGGCGTGCGTCTTATTTAGCCTCTGACAACAAAGTCCAACTCCTGTTCTTTGCGCGGCAGAACTGTATATATATTAATATAACGTGATTATTAAGTTTAGAAATTCTATGGTTTTTGTTGATATTGTTGATATTGTGCCATGATATTGTGCAATGATTATTCGTGTTATAAATGATATTGTTTGTTTTTAGGTCAGGATAGTGTTTACTGTGTCCGACTGTGTGTCGTGGTGTAAATTTATGTTGTAACTTTTAAGATAAGTTAACTACTTAAATTACAAGCATACGCTCAATTTTAAACCAACCAATGACTACTTGCTGAGTGATGGGTGAACCATTGACGAACTACCGAGTGATGAGTGAACCATTGGCGAACCACTGAGTGATGGGTGAACCTTTGGCGAACCACTGAGTGATGGGCAAACCATTGGCGAATGACTGAGTGATGGGTGAACCATTGGTGAACTACTGAGTGATGGGTGAACCATTGGCAAACCACTGAGTGATGGGTGAACCATTGGCGAACCACTGAGTGATGGGCGAACCACTGAGTCATGAACTTAAAATGGATGAATTAATACATGTTTGTATGAATATAACTATCACTCAAACCTATTCCTCTTTTACTTCTCACTTTAAATTATTGATCAAACTACTGGTAATTGATTTTTATTGCATTTATTTCTTAAATTCTGATAACCAGTTGTTTAAAATTCTCTATCCTTGTTTCCTTCTGCAGGTCTTGGAGTATCCTTTCATTTATGTCCATTTTCAACTAGATGGTCCATCTTCTGTAGGAGTGAGTCCTTCCAGCTGAAAGTAATGGATAAAGGCGCGGTGAAATAGACTGATTTATAAATCGTTTATACATTTAAAAAATTTAATCCATTTTATATTTGTTATAGGGAAGGAAGACTAACGTTTGGTCAGGCAAAATATATTGATCAGACATGTTCATCAGGGTCAGGAAAAACATACTGGCCAAGATCCTCACATTGGCTTCCTTGCAGCCATTCCTGGAAATGGGATGTTTTCATGGCAGGCTGGTTAACTAGGTGATGGATCGCCGTGATCTCCGTAGTAGTGAGCGACACGCAGGTGAAGATAAGCATAGCAAAATCACATGAGGACCCCGGTTCACCTTCATCAGCAAACTTGGGATGTGAGGAAAGCTACTGCAACACGTAACGTCCTTTTCAGGGCGCACAAAAGAGTAAAACTACTCACCAATGTTGGTATTCAAAATAACATATTTGTTATTGTTTTTGAAAGTATAATAAAGTACGGAAAATTGTAATTTGTTACAATTTTATGTGGAAAATCTGAAAATAATTAAAAAAATCTACTGGAGCAGGAAATTTTACAAAATGTGTTTATTGGAATGTGACTTACAGGCTAACTTATAGAAGACATATCTTCTTAACCTAACTTAACTTAACTTAACTTAACGTTTTTACATTGGTTTAGAAGACTCATCAGAGTCTGTATACAATCAGTTACATTTGCATTACTCTGTTGTAAAAGCTGTGCGCATCCAATCTATTCTTAAATGCATTAACTATCCCTGCCTCGACTTCCTCCTAGGGTAATGCATTCCAAGCATTCACCACTATCTGACTTACTAAAAATGTATTAATATCCAATCTGGACCTTTCTTTAGTTACTTTGTACCTGTACCCTCTTGTTCTTGTGGGTGGCTGTATTGTTAAAAACGTGTTACAGTCTAATTCAACCCTTCTTGTGATTATCTTATAAACCTGTATTGCCCCCTCGAATTCTTCTCTTTTCTCAGTGTAGGCCAGTGTTTCGGAGTCTTTCCTCATAACTGTAATTCTGGAATGCCACTATCAGTTTTGGCGTTTTTCTTTATATCCTTTCCAGCATGTTTATATCTCCTCTACGATAAGTATTCCACACCTGTACACAGTACTCCAATCTAGGTATAACTAATGCTTAATAGAATTTGACAATCACTTCCTTACTCCTATGTTTAATATTTCTTTTTATCATTCCTAACATTGCGTTTCCCTTATTCACTGCTACCTGGACTTGCTAACTCACCTTACCTGTATGATCTATTATAAGCCCTAGGTACCTTTTCTTATTATTCTGTAATTATGTTCCATATTGGATCTACCCATGTGAATGACTGTACATTTATCTATATTAAACCCCATTTGCCATCTACAGACCAGTCTCAAATTTTTATCGAAATCTGATCTCAATATACCGACTTCTGCTATAGATAAGACACTCCTACATAGTTTGTGTCATCCGCAAATTTTCAATCATGGATCCCATACCAATGTCCAAATCGTCTTAGTCTTAGTTCGCCTTTACTTCTACAGGGGTGGATGCCCCTATGCTGGTTCCAGCTCTGGGTTGAGATGGATGTAGTCGAGATTAGGATTTCCTACTTAGCAGGCAAGGCTCGAGCAGCTCATTACTGCGCATCATTGAAACAAGTGCCGCGATGGGTTGTTAACCGATGTCCGAGGCCATCTTAATAGACTCAAATATTAGAGAAAAGTAGACGACAACCCGGACGCTTCTGGATCCATAACAACAACAGTAACAACAACAGTAACAACAACAGTGTATTTATACTGGTATACAACCAGTATCTTGAAGGGTGGTTAACTGATGTGCGAGTCCATCTTAATGGACTCAAACACTAGATCAAAGTAGACCCGCAGCCCGTTAGGCGCCATCTATGCTGCTGCTAACAAACCACCTAACCATGTCCGGCTGTTATGCCATGTCAAACAGTTAGTTGCCTCTTACGACATGCTCTCTGTGGGGCTGTAGTGCTATTCTTGCCCTTCTCATGCACGGGATTCATACTAGGGATAATACACACAAAAGACGAAGACGATAAAGAGGGAGAAGAAGCTAGCATGATCACCTGTTCACTTTTGCTTCTTCGAATAAATTTGTCTTTAGCTTGAGTCAATTTCTGTCCCTGACCAGTTCTGAAGCCAATGCCCTTTTCTGTGAGAAAATATTCATGAATACAAGACAATGTGATGAGAGATTGAACGTTTAAACTTGTATATATTTATACTCACAACTTTAAAACTGATTAGCTACTGAATTGAAAAAAAGGATGTGGCAGAATTAAATTTAGGTCCCATTTTCTCATTTGCAGGTGTATGTACAAATTTAGCTGCAGTTTTCTTAATTATTAACATATTTTTATGAATGATATAATATACCATTTTGTAGGTAAATGAATGTTCTCTAAGATAGATCTAAAACAATTGTGTGTTATTTTTTAGTAGGAAATTTGTAAATGGTAAATTATTATTTACAACAGAAAAGCATTACAAAATTATAAAAAAAGTGCCAACTCACCTTAAATTTTTGAATGTCCAAAACATTTAATGTCTTTTACTTGGTGGTTATCACAAAGTATATCCAACAATAAGAAAAACAAATCCAAGAACACAGAAATTGGATAATATTTACACTTCTAATAGCTAATGTAACCACTTGTGAGCCAGATCAGAAAAAATTAAACATTAACAAATTAACATAAAAAAAAAAATATATATTTCCAATTTATTTACAGTACATCAATGTCTTTAGTGAGCACCATCTGCAGGATCATGTGTATGGTACACTCTAAAACAGTTCTTCGGATGGAGATGTGGCTTTTCTGGGCGACCAGTGCAATAAAAGTTTGTGCGGGCTCTCTTTGCAGGAGTTGAGCATACAATGCAGTTCCTGTCTTTGTCTGAGTGATCCACAAGATGCACAGCACCCTCATATCTTTTAATTGTGTTTCCTTCTTTGAATTTTCTCTCAACTTCATTGCTGTTTGTGGTTACTACCTCTTGCGGGATGATGGATGCAGCCTTCCCAGTCAGCTCTCAGTCTCACAATTTTCTTTGAAGACTTTCAAGGGCATAGGCTTCTCATCAGCATGACAGAGTGTGTATAATATATGAGCATTTACCTGTGAAACCTCAATGATCCAATAAAATATTTGTTTCCACCATTTTCTTGTTTTTCATTGGAAGCTGCCATAGTATGATACCATCTGGTCGCTATGGTCACATCCATTCATACACATGTTGTATCGCTGCACTACTTTGGGTTTTTCAACTGTGTTGCCTCGTCTAGTTGTAACCTGCTCCATCTGAACTGTAGTCTGGGTGGAGACAACAATACACGGCCTTTTGGCTTTCTTATCTCGCCAAGCAACACATATCTGGGATCCATCATTATTTCTGTACCACCTAGCATCTCGGAGCTGTAGAGAAATGGTCTTCAACTGAAGCGGAAAATTTTTCCTGTTGATGTTGAGTGTGCCAGTATAATCAATACCCCTACTCAACAGAAATGTAATCACGGTGTCTACAGTGTAGTACCTATCCGCAAATACATGGTGGCCTTTTCCAATTCCTTGCAGCAGGTAATCAAACACCTTCACGGCCTGACTTGTACGGTCATTGGCAAGGAGATATGATGTGTTTTTTCCGAAGTATGTCAATACAGAGTAGACATACCCTGTAGTAGAATCACACAAGCCAAAAGTCTTGATGTGATACTTGCTTGGCTTGGAGGCATTGTACTGCTTGTGCTTCCAGCGTCCGTTATAGCCTATTACCATTTCATCAATGGCCAGATCCTGAAATGGATAAAATGCATCCTGGAACTGCTAGTATTAGTGAATTCAAGAATGGCTCTATTTTGTCCTTGCCTACAGATTCAGCATCTCCAAGATGCATCATGGTGTGGTAAATGATTTCAAATCTCAATCTGGGAAACATCTGACTGTACCATGGGTTGTAGTTGTGCGGTTTGTGTGCCCAATAATCCTTCACCGATGCTTTTTTACCTAAACCTATTGCAATAATCACGGCCAAAAATTTTAACAGCTCATATTCAATGATAGGCTTCCAACTTGCAAGTGTAGACTTTTGTAAAGAAACTTGTTTGGATTTCTTCAATTCTGCATATTCATTGATCATTGATACCAATGAATCTAACACATCTGGTGTTATCAAGGCAAACCAACAATCTAGTTCAGAGGAAGATGCATCTAGTTTTGCATGCATACCTGGTTCACGAGTTGGAACAAAGAGAATACTGCCTGTTGTTTCACCTTCAGTTACTTGGTGCCACTGTTCTCTTCCTTGAGCTTCATTTTTTACTATTTGTAAATCTAGCAGCCGTCTTAGCCTTTTTAGGGAATTTTGATGGTCCAGGACGTGCACCATCTTCGCTATCACTACTTGCGCTGTCACTTCTATTTTTTTCGTAATCATCAAAATCAATTGAATCATTATTATCGACATCTGTTTCACTTACCTCGTCTTCACTAGATGTATTATTTATCTGTTGAAACAAGTTTCTAGCCTGTTCAATAGTTAGACGAGCCGTACAAGTGCTTTTGGTGACCTTATCGCTTGTTGCCATGGTAAACAATTTTTTTACAGTTCGGTAACTAGCTTAAAAATATGATAATTATGACAAGAATACAATTTTTAACATCCGATTTTGTCCACATGTGATTCAAAAACCAACTTCCCTTCGGTAAATAAAATCTCGTACCGAAACGGAAAGGAAAACTATAAATTTATAACTTGTTTTACTATGAAACAAACATTGGCGGTCACAGCGGCTTATGGCCGCGGCTAAATAATTATAAGTGTTCTGGCGCTGGGAGCGGCTTGTGGTAGGTAACCAGTTAAGTCAGTGTGATATAGGATTGTTGTTGTTGTAATTTCGAATGATCTCAATGAGTAGGCTAACGCTTTTGTGAGCCGTGAAAAAGACGTTAAGTGGCTGGCTGCAGTAGCTTTCCACACATCCCGAGCGTGCTGATGAAGGTGAACCGGGGCCCTCCAGACGTATGTGCTATGCTTGGCTTCATCTGCATGTCACTCACTACTACAGGGAAAATGTCGATCCCTCACTTTGTTAGCCAGGCTGCAATGGAAAGGGCCCGTTTCCATGAAAGGTAACGAGGAAGTCACGGTGAGGGTGTTGACCAGTATGTCTTGCCTGACCCTGAATAACATGTCTGATCATTATATTTTGCTTGACCAGACGTTAGTCTTCCTTCACATGTTATGGGTTAATAATAACAATAATTATGTTCTCCTAGGCATCTACGGCCTGTTGCGTCGATCGACCACTACCATGTCCAACTGCTGGGGCTTGTTCATGCGTAGCTTGTCGACTGAAATCCCTACAGGCTCCTCAGGTGGAGCCGAGTAGTCTACTGCCTCGGGATGGGAGTAGCGAGGAGTGTGTGTTAGACCAATGTTTGTGTCAGGCTTTTTTTGTCCATGTTTGACTCCCTGTTTTTTTTTCTGTTCCGCCCCTGATGCCTCTGGATTGTGTCCACCTTCGGGAAAGCGTGACTCCTACTGTGCTGATACGAAATTTGGAGAGGTATCGTGTAACCTCCAGTGGTCAGGGGCAGAAGGAAGGCAATTTCAGTCCAAGCAGGAAGGCCCTTGAATAGCGTTAACTTGGGCTGAATTTCAGGGTGCAGGTAAGCGGGATGTTGAACGCCATCAAGGACTGGTTTCCCACGGCTTAAGCCAGTCAAAAATGCAGTAAGATAAAACAAAACAAACAGGATAACCAAATGAAAGCACATAAATTCTACAGTGGCGACAAGAACACCAGACTCACAAATTGGTTTAGGGTTAAGACCGGGGTACAGCTTTGAGAGCAGCCTAAAGTGAGCTACTATTTTTGTGCGGGAAAAAGATGTGGTTACTTGATGACTAAATGGTGTGCCTTCGCCAGTAGAATCCAGAAAGGCAAATCTTTAATTAAAAAAAAACCCCCCAAAAAACAACCTAAAGTTTGAATATTTTGAGTTCCGTAATATCACTGGTCTTTTAACTTAACTGAACGTCTTTATACTGGTTTAGAAGACTCTGCAGAGTCTGTATACAACCAGTTTCATTTACATTTCTTTGCTGTCAAAGCTATGCGCATCTAGTCAATTCTTGAATGCATTAATTGTCCCTGCCTCCACTACTTCCTGTGACAATGGATTTCAAACATTCACCACCCTCTGACTAAAAATATATTTCGTACTATTTAATCTGGACATTTCTTTTGTTTATTTGTAGTTATGCCTTCTTGTTCTTGTCGGTGGTTGTATTTGGAAAACTTGTTATAGTCTAATTAATCCATTCCTCTGATCATCTTATAAACCTGTATTGTCACCACGAATTCTTCTCTTTTCTAGACACTGTAGGCCGGTTTTTCTGAGTCTTTCCTCATAACTGTAATTTTGGAATCCCACTTTCAGCTTTGTCACTCTTTCTTATATCCTTTCCAGCATGTTTAGGGAGCCGCGTAGCGAAGAGGTTAGCGCGCTGCTTCGCATCTGAGTGGTCCTGGGTTCATTTCCCAGTTGAGGCGGAAATGTTTTTTCAAAATGCAACAGCTCCGGGGTCGACCCAGCCTTCATTTGGTACCGGTTCAGTCCGGGAAGTAAAAGCGACGAGGGAGAGGAGATGGCTGCCGCCCTCATATAGCCGAGCCTTTGAAATGTGAGGTCGCAAACAAGAAGTGTTAGCCCTGTACGGCAGCAATGCTATGGGTTTCTTTACTTTACTCCAGGATGTTTATATCCACTCTACGATAAGGACTCCAGACCTGTACACAGTACTCCAATCTAGGTCTAACTAATGCTTTATACAGATATAACAACCGTTTGAGGGCAGCACTGCAAATGTTTGTTTGTCAGTAGTGTTGCCAGTCAGTCAAGCTACCTTGTTGATTCAGATCAATGTATAAAGATAGCTCAAGTACGTTGAGAACACTAAGCGGACTCCTGCCAATTTGTTTGTGGTTAAGACCGGGGTAAAACGTCGAGAGACATCTGACATGGGCGTCTAATATAGTGAGGAAAATAGGTGTGGTTCAATCAATCAATCAATCAATCAATCAATCAATCAAAGCCCGTCGCTGGGCTGCTCTTTCTGCCTCTCTCCGTGTGTAATCATTTAATTTTAGTTCCTTTTCACATTCTCTTCTTCGTGTATTTTTTTGGCTCAAACTCTCTCTCCCTTTGAGGATTCCATGTAAGAGCCTGTCTGCTATGTTGGATGGTGCCTTCTGCAGTGTATGTTCTAGCCATCCCCATTTTCTTCGCTTAATTTGTTGTTCCAATGGATGTTGTTTTCTTGTTTCCCACATGTCTTCGTCCCTCCTCACCATGTCCTGCCACTTTATGCCCATTATCCTGTGTAGGCATCTCTTAACGAAGGGCTGGAGTCTTTGTTGTATGTCCTTATTTGTTCTCCATATGTCCACTCCATAAGCGCAACACCGACTGGACACTGGCGTTGAATATGTGGTTATTTCAAGGATAAACTGTATGGCATTGAGAGACGTCTTCTGCCTCTATTTTCCTGAGAGAAATAGGTCGGATTAATTGACAGATAAGCTAGAAGAAATAGGAAGGATTAGTTGAAGGATAAACTAGAAATAAATAGGTAGGATTAATTGAAGGATGAAGTAGAAAGAAATAGGTCGGATTAATTGAAGGATGAACTAGAAAGAAATAGGTAGGATTAATTGACGGATAAGCTAGAAAGAAATAGGTAGGATTAATTGAAGGATAAACTAGGAAGAAATAGGCAGGATTAATTGACGGATAAGCTAGAAAGAAATAGGTCGGATTAATTAAAGGATAAACTAGAAAGAAGTATTTAAAGCAACAAATTTGTGTTCACCGATTCATCCGGGTTAGTTGCAACTTCTTCATCCAATATTTTCTTGAGTTCCATACCTATGATATTAATGTCTGAATGCAGTGCCTCCATCTATGGAGAAATATGTAAACAATAAATACAATAGTTATAGGATAAGCAAAGATTACGATGAGCAATGTTCCAGCATCCAGTCAGTTCTGTTATAGGATAAGCAAAGATTACGATGGGATCGATGGGATCCCCTTAGTAGTGAGCGCTACGAAGGTGAAGCCAAGCATAGCACAACCGTCTGGAGGACCGCAGTCCATCTTCATCAGCGTGCTCGAGTTGTAAGGAAAGCTACTACAACCCGTCACTTAACGTCCTTTTCAGGGCGCATAAAAGGGTAAACTTACCTATTGTGGACATTAAACAAGAACAAGAACAACCTTTCGGATTGGCTTGGCTTGGCTTGGCTTGGCTTGGCTTGGTTTGGCTTGGCTTGGCTTGGTTTCGTTCGTTCTCTATCTTCCACTACCAAACCCTGAAAGGGATTAAGTAGCAGAATATAGCCGAGAGAATGGAATGCGTTGTGACGTAGTTTGCAGCTTGACTGCGATATTTGCGTCTTTCGGTCAAACACATCCGACTTCAACAAGCATTTTTTGAGTACCGGGTTAGCATTCCCTATTTGATCCCTACTCCCTACTCAGACACACCCCCCCCCCCCCATTTGTGTTCTCGTGGTACACCTATAGATGTTTAATACGTGCTAACTTTTATGTAGACGTTCCGTGAAACAAGGAAATTATATATAAGGTATGTGGAATGGGGGGTGTTGCTGTAGTCAAGAGGTTAAGGCACTCGTCTCTCACAGCGATGAATGGAAAAGGTGGGCGATCGAGTCCCACAAGTTTCAAGGTAGCTGAAGACAAGAGAGTGAGATTGATGTCCAGCGCATTGGCTTCCCCACTGTAATCCAAATACAGCTTACATCACATTCTTCTTCTTCTTCTTTTGTTTTCTTTTTCTTCTTTTTCTTCTTATTCACATTGCACATCACATTATTAAGACAAAACCATCTGATATTGTGGCCATAATTGCTTGCAATGGGCAATAATAATTATTATTAGACAGGTAAGTAGATAGGTAGGTTAACATGTAGGTACCCATGCTAAATGGTAAGTGGGTGGTTAAGTTAGTAGACAGGAATCTAGACATACAGAATGGTTAATAGGTGGATTACCTAGTTAGAAGGTAGATAGGCAAACGTACTGCATTGGTAGGTAGATATGTTGGTAAATTAGTAGAGAGATTAGATGGACAAAGAGATAAACATGTAGACATAGATATGGCGCCCTACAGGCTGCGGGTCTACATTACTCTACTATTTTAGTTCATTACGGATGCCGTCAGACTACGGAATTGTCTGGAATTCCCACTAGTCGACGACTTACACTTGTGTTCACCGAAACGTGTCGTTGTTTTCCATTTGGACTGGCTAATTCGTTTTTTTTTTTTAGTTGTCTTCCCGCCGATTCTCCTGGCAAAGACATCGGCTATATGAATTAGCACTACTCTTAAATTTGTGTGCATTAAACTCCATTACTGATTGAGTAGGTTTTAACCTGTGGTGATGAGGAACTAAGACGCTTGTCCTGTCAGGCACAAACATACTGACCAGGATATCACGTGAGGGTCAGATAAAATATATTGTATAAGACCACTGTCTCTCTTCAATGCAGCATTCCATAGAACATAATGTTTTCTGGGTGACGAGATGTGGATCTACGTGATTCCCGTAGTAGTGAGCATTATGCAGATGAAGCCTTGCATAGCACCACCGCTTGGTGTACAATGGTCCACCTTCATCAGCATATCAGCATGCTGGGGATGTGAGGAAAGCTGCTAGAATTTGCCAGTTAACGTCCTTTTTAGGGTGCACTAAATAAGTAAACTTACTCATTGTGGATATTGAACAACAAAAACTACAACAGCAACAAAAACAAGAACTTCTTCTTCTTCTTCGTCGTCATACGCAGTCAGACAGTAACTATTATTTTTTCGAAAAAAGCAGCCGTCATCCTGAGGCTGTCGACACTGCCATAGAGCTTGTCTAGTGTTGCCACTGGTGATGTCCACATCTGCTCTCTCTGATCTTCGTATGTCGGGCAGTTTTGCAGCAAATGCTCAGCGGTCATTTTCGCGGTACCACACGGGCATTCGTCGGTGCCACCTATCTTCAAAAACAAGAACAACAACAACAGAAACAAAAACAACAACAACAAAAACTACAACAACAAAAACAACAACAAAAACAACAACAACAAAAACAACAACAACAAAAACAACAACAACAAAAGCAACAACAAAAACAACAAGGCTGTTACAGATACAGTACTGCCGAAGGAGTGCGCAACCTATCGCTTTATGTGGAAAATCTGGAAATAATTAAAAAAATCTACTGGAGCAGGAAATTTTACAAAATGTGTTTATTGGAATGTGACTTACAGGCTAACTTATAGAAGACATATCTTCTTAACCTAACTTAACTTAACTTAACCTAACTTAACTTAACGTTTTTACATTGGTTTAGAAGATTCATCAGAGTCTGTATACAATCAGTTACATTTGCATTACTCTGTTGTAAAAGCTGTGCGCATCCAATCTATTCTTAAATGCATTAACTATCCCTGCCTCGACTTCCTCCTAGGGTAATGCATTCCAAGCATTCACCACTATCTGACTTACTAAAAATGTATTAATATCCAATCTGGACCTTTCTTTAGTTACTTTGTACCTGTACCCTCTTGTTCTTGTGGGTGGCTGTATTGTTAAAAACGTGTTACAGTCTAATTCAACCCTTCTTGTGATTATCTTATAAACCTGTATTGCCCCCTCGAATTCTTCTCTTTTCTCAGTGTAGGCCAGTGTTTCGGAGTCTTTCCTCATAACTGTAATTCTGGAATGCCACTATCAGTTTTGGCGTTTTTCTTTATATCCTTTCCAGCATGTTTATATCTCCTCTACGATAAGTATTCCACACCTGTACACAGTACTCCAATCTAGGTATAACTAATGCTTAATAGAATTTGACAATCACTTCCTTACTCCTATGTTTAATATTTCTTTTTATCATTCCTAACATTGCGTTTCCCTTATTCACTGCTACCTGGACTTGCTAACTCACCTTACCTGTATGATCTATTATAAGCCCTAGGTACCTTTTCTTATTATTCTGTAATTATGTTCCATATTGGATCTACCCATGTGAATGACTGTACATTTATCTATATTAAACCCCATTTGCCATCTACAGACCAGTCTCACATTTTAATCGAAATCTGATCTCAATCGCAGTCTGTTATAAAAGTACGATACAAGTCTCATTCCTCAGAGATACATAAAAGATGTGACAGTACTCAAGACAATCACAGCTGAAGCTATGCAGCAGCGACTACTGATCGTCATGTGTTCTTGTTAGTAGTAGATTATGGGCTGTGAATTCGCAAACTGTGAAAAGTCATAACCTGAAAGATTACAAAGAATCCAGATAGAAGAAATGAGACTGGTCCTAGGTTATACTACAGCTAACCCTGTTATGAAGATGAAATTCATTTTAGAACTTGAGTTAGTCACGTTCAAATATGAACTAGCCCAGAGAAAAGGTTGCTTGTGAGTTACAGCACACAACATACACCCATTGTGTATACAAGTTGCAGACAACAACCGAGCGGGAATAAAGAGGAATATAATAGGTGACTCGAAGACGATAGTTGGACTATCTTGATTACAGTTCAGACAAAATTAAAAGAAAAAAATAGATCCATACACGGGATAAAGTAACAGACTAACATAACACGTGTAGAGTGTGATGAATTGGGAAAGTGACCGACTAACACAATGGGGGTAAAGATCTGTGTAAAAGGAAAGTGAAGATTAACACAGTGAGGGTAGAGAGTTGTGCAATGGGAAAGTAAAGATTAACACAGTGAGGATAGAGAGTTGTGCAATGGGAAAGTAAAGATTAACAGTGAAGGTAGAGAGTTGTGCAATGGGAAAGTGAAGATTAACACAGTGAAGGTAGAGAGTTGTGCAATGGGAAAGTGAAGATTAACACAGTGAAGGTAGAGAGTTGTGCAATGGGAAAGTGAAGATTAACACAGTGAGGATAGAGAGTTGTGCAATGGGAAAGTGAAGATTAACACAGTGAAGGTAGAGAGTTGTGCAATGGGAAAGTGAAGATTAACACAGTGAAGGTAGAGAGTTGTGCAATGGGAAAGTGAAGATTAACACAGTGAAGGTAGAGAGTTGTGCAATGGGAAAGTGAAGATTAACACAGTGAGGATAGAGAGTTGTGCAATGGGAAAGTGAAGATTAACACAGTGAAGGTAGAGAGTTGTGCAATGGGAAAGTGAAGATTAACACAGTGAAGGTAGAGAGTTGTGCAATGGGAAAGTGAAGATTAACACAGTGAGGATAGAGAGTTGTGCAATGGGAAAGTGAAGATTAACACAGTGGGGATAGATCTGTGGAATGGGAAAGTGACCGCCAAACACAATGTGGGTAAAGATCTGTGCAATTGGAAAGTGATAGATTAACACATTGAGGTGAGGGTAGAGAGTTGTGAAATAATTTTGTTTATTAATGGTTTTCCTTTCTTGATTCTACTGGCGAAGGCACCCCAATCCCATATTGTAGTTTGTTAGGTTTTATCAGGACGTATTGGCCAGTGTATAGATCCGTATGTATATATGTATGCACTTATTAGCTAATGTTTCTGCTGTACAGAAGTGTAGCTGTTGATTCAGTGTTCTCACGGTGATAATTCTACATCGCTTACCCAATACATTAAGTTTTCTTTTTTCAAATAATCAAAATTAAAGAAAAAATTGTTATGTTCCTCTGTTGGTGTACACAAACCAGTTCCTAATGTCAAAATCCAAAAATAATAAAAATGTAGGTCCTTTATTAAAGGATGGATATATTTACTTTGCTACCAACACTTTTTTATATAAAGTAAAATGACCATTCCTTTTTATTTTGTTTTTTTCAGTTTTTCTTCAAACCATCAAGTTATCATATACACATGCATTAAAAAATATTATTAACATATTTTAAAAAAAAAATTAATTAAAAGGACAAGTGAAATTCAATGAATAGAAAATGAAAGTTACATCATGATGTAGCATGTCCTTTGCAGAACGTCACTGCCATCACAGCTTCGAACGAAACTCGATCTCACTCCAAATCTCCAGCCTGCTCGAGAGGCATGTCTAAACATTTCTTGACATCTTTGTAGTGCCATCACCTTCTTGGTCTGCCTTTGCCTCTGTTGGCATACTTTCCCCTGCTTTTCTCTCTTCCAAGACCATTGTCTTTTGATGTGGCCATAGTATTTCAATTTTCTGTTCACGGTGGAATTTATGATCCAGTTCTCCTCAATGTTCAAATTTGGCAAAATGTCTGCATTCTTCTTTTTTCAGTCTGTTGTATTTTGAGGACTTTTCTATAAGATTTTAACTGGAAAGACTCGATTCTCTTCCTTTGTGTTTGATTTACTGTGCATATTTCGCAGCAGCATGTTGCAAAACAAGAAAAACACAGGTTCTCAACAGTTTCACTGTTGTTGGATTGCTGGTATTCTGCCATAGTTTCTTCAAGTTTCCTCTGCATTTCTATTGCCAATCTTCTTCTGATTTCCGTTGAGCAGTCGCCATTGTTGTCAATTCTGGAGTCCATCTACTCGAAGTCCATGACTTGGTCTATTTCCACACTCCCAAACGTGAATTTAAATTGACTTCTTGTTTTGTAAGTGACCATTATCTTAGGTTTTTTATGTTCACAGAGAGGTCTTTTTTTAATCTTCGCTGCATTTGTTTACGGGTGCAATTCGCTGTTATAACCCATCTGCAGTGTTTGATATTATAACAGTATCGTCTGCGTATCTTAGCTCTGGGATCTTGTATCCGCCGATTGTAAGAGGATCATAACTTTCGACATTCTCATCTTCTTTAACGTTCCTATTGATGCACTCTGCATAAACGGCAATTAATTATGGGGAGAGCATACATCCCTGCCTTACTACCATTTGTACTTCGAACCAATCTTATTTTTGTCTAGATACTCTGACAGCAGCCTGTTGTTTATGATATAATGATTGGATTAGATGGTTTAGATGTACTGGAAACCTCACATCTTTCATTATTTTCCACAATTTCTAATGTTTTACGCAATCGAAGGTCTGAGTGTAATTGATAAAATATGTAAACATATCTAAGTTATACTTTCTACATTTGTCATAGATGTTAGTGATATTATTACATATGTGATATTTAGCCCTTCTGTCTTTTCTGAAGCTTGCTTGCACTTCATGGATTTCACATTCAACTTTTCTTTCTATCCTCTTCAATATTATCCTCGTGAGAATCTTGCTGGCGTGACTTATTAGCGCAATAGTGCAGTAGTTTGTGCACAGCTTAAAGTTACCTTTAATTTGGGAGAGACATAGAGATGGATCTCGTTCAAGCCTGTAGCCACTCTGAGCTGTGCCAGATTATGGCCATCTTTATATAGAAGTCCGTCTTACTCATAGGGGGAAATACCCATGAAACGTCACGTGTATAGGCCAACTAAATTACATAACTCATCAGTACTTGTATTGTGCCGAGGCTTATAATTGCTCCATACATCATCCATACATCCTCAAATAGTATTGCAAATACGATCATGCATGGAAAGGCGCAAGACAGACAATAAAGAGGCTGTCCTAAAAGGAGGTGGGAGGACAACATAAAACAATGGATCAATTTCCTACTAGAAGAGGCATTAGCAGCGGCTGATGTAAGAGAAGGGTATCCCTGGTTACAGGATTACCTGATCTGACCTGACCTGACCTGACCTGACATCATCCACACAGAGAATTAAAACAAACTGAAGGTACAAAACACAACAAATCACAGTTGATAGTGATCCTTTCACATAATAGTGCTCTCAAACAAGCTGAAGGTACAAAAGACAACAAATCACAGTTGAAAGTGATCCTTTCACATAATAGTGCCCTGAAACAAACTGAAGGTACAAAACACAACAAATCACAGTTTATAGTGATCCTTTCACATAATAGTGCCCTGAAACAAACTGAAGGTACAAAACACAACAAATCACAGTTGATAGTGATCCTTTCACATAATAGTGCCCTGAAACAAGCTGAATACCCATCGTTTCTTTATTGACGTTATACAAGAGCCAACGATCCTAATGAAACCAGTCTTATGAAATAATTACCCCTTTCATTACTGTATTTTTGAAAATAACATGTTCCCCGAGTTTTACTAAATCTGCCCAGCTTCAACCCAAAGCGCACGAGTTTTGAACAGTTATGTCAGCCTTTCGTGCGTTCCAATCATGGCCATCTGTAGTTTTATTACTGATGGGCATGGTTCCAATGCAGTTAAAAATTGTGTTAGTAAAATTGTCAGCAAGTACATATGTGTAACAGATCAAGCAAAGGAGGTTAGGGCCGATGACTTATTATCAGGGCCAAAAAAATACAGGGTAGGTATTGGCGATGGTGGGGAAAGCTAGGATCGACACAAAGCCATTGCTTGATTCCTATATATATATATATATATATATATATGAAGACTGTTCTCCACCACAAACCACCTACACACAGTCCACCAGCTGCTGGAGAGAGCACGTGAACTACATCTGCCCGTATATCTATTGTTTATATACTATGAAAAGACCTTCGGCTGTACTGAAATCGATTCCGCAATAAATCCTATAAGAAACTTGCAAAAATTTAATAAATAATTACACTAGGATGTTCAAAGAAATAAGCGTAGACCGCAGTACGGACATTACCCTGTTCCACAGCCCTTTAACTGTTCCACTATCAAGAGGAGTGCGACAGGGCGACACAATTTCTCCAAAGCTGTTCACAACGGCGCGTGAGGACATCTTCCAAAAGCTGAGTTGGGTCGATAGAGGCATACATATAGATGGGGAAAGGCTCACCCACATACGCTTTGCAGAATGTATTGTGCTCATAAGCCACACTATCGAGAACGCAAAACACTTCCTGAACGAAGTAAATGGGGTCGGTAGAGGTGTCGGACTACGGATGAGCAAAACAAAACGCAATGTCTCCAAAACTCTAACTGTAGCAAATTCGATATCAAGCTGGCAAAGGATCATAACAGATGGACACTCAGAACGACGTTCTGGTAGCCATATCATTATACACGACCACCCGTCGCCCACCCAAACGATAGCGAGATGGTCTGCTGAGAGACCTGGGTCCGAAATGGTACGACACGGCGAAAGATGGGACTGCGTACCGGACATTGTTGGCTACCTCGCATACGGCACACCTGTCGGGCTGAAGTCGAGGATATTGTATTGTATTGTATTGTATTGTATTGTATTGTACTGTATTGTATTGTATTGTATTGTATTGTATTGTATTGTACTGTATTGTATATTATATTATGGTATGGAATGTCATAATGTTATGTTGTGGACCGTGTTTTTCAGGAAATGGCAATGGACATAGATACTCAAGGTTCCTGCCACCAGCTGGTTGTCGAACCTCCCACTTCGTCCTCCCAGGAAAGACCCTTTGGTTGACTGACGTCTGATGTCAACCTCCGGTAATCTGTACAGCTGGTAACATTGGTTGCAATCTTGTCAAGTGTCCGAACCACTTTATTCTCTGCCTCTCCATGTATGTCATGCACGGTGTTGTACCCATTGTCTGTCTGATTACTTCCTTTCGTACTCTGTCCATCCTTGTGACCCCGACATCCTTGTGACCCCAACAGTCTTGTGACGCCGACATCCTTGTGCCCCGACATCATTGTGACTCCGACATCCTTGTGACCCCAACAGCCTTGTGACTCCGACATGCTTGTGACCCCAACAGCCTTGTGACCCCGACAGCCTTGTTACCCCGACAGCCTTGTCACCCAACAGCCTTGCGACCCGACAGCCTTGAGACTCGACAGCCTCTCTCAAACCCCTCATTTCCCATAATATGATTTTTCTTTCTTGTGCCTTAGTGAGTTTCCATTTCTGACACTGGTAGCAGAGAGTTGGTATAAACATACTATTTATCAGCTGTCTATTTAGTGATGATGAGAGCTGATAGAAAACCTCATTAGCTTTTTGTGTTCTTGATTTCACCTATCTATCTAGCCGTCCATCTTGTGATTCCACCTCTCTATCTATCCTTCCATCTTGTGATTCCACCTCTCTATCTATCCTTCCATCTTGTGATTCCACCTCTCTATATAGCCTTCCATCTTGTGATTCCACCTCTCTATCTAGCCTTCCATCTTGTGATTCCACCTCTCTATCTAGACCTTCATCTTGTGATTCCACCTCTCTATCTAGACCTTCATCTTGTGATTCCACCTCTCTATCTAGCCCTCCATCTTGTGATTCCACCTCTCTATCTAGACCTTCATCTTGTGATTCCACCTCTCTATCTAGCCTTCCATCTTGTGATTCCACCTCTCTATCTAGCCCTCCATCCTGTGATTCCACCTCTCTATCTAGCCCTCCATCTTGTGATTCCACCTCTCTATCTAGCCTTCCATATTGTGATTCCACCTCTCTATCTAGCCCACGATCTTGTGATTCCACCTCTCTATCTAGCCCTCCACCTTGTGATTCCACCTCTCTATCTAGCCTTCCATATTGTGATTCCACCTCTCTATCTAGCCCACGATCTTGTGATTCCACCTCTCTATCTAGCCCTCCACCTTGTGATTCCACCTCTCTATCTAGCCATCCATCTTGTGATTCCACCTCTTTATCTAGCCTTCCATCTTGTGATTCCACCTCTCTATCTAGCCTTCCATCTTGTGATTCCACCTCTCTATCTAGACCTTCATCTTGTGATTCCACCTCTCTATCTAGCCTTCCATCTTGTGATTCCACCTCTCTATCTAGCCCTTCATCTTGTGATTCCACCTCTCTATCTAGCCTTCCATCTTGTGATTCCACCTCTCTATCTAGCCTTCCATCTTGTGATTCCACCTCTCTATCTAACCCTCCATCTTGGAATTCCACCTCTCTATCTAACCCTCCATCTTGTGATTCCACCTCTCTGTCTAACCCTCCATCTTGTGATTCCACTTTTCTATCTAGCCTTCCATCGTGTTATTCCACCTCTCTATCTAGCCCTCCATCTTGTGATTCCGCCTCTCTATCTAGCCTTCCATCTTGTGTGAACACGCTACCAAGAATTTGAATTCACTGACCAGTTTAAGTTCTGAGCTTTTAACCTGAATATTTAGTGTTTTCTGTATTCCACTGATGTTCATTGTCTGTAACTTTGCTGTACTAGTCCTTAAATAAAATCTATCGCAGACATTATCAAGGGCATTCAGATGTTCCTGGAGGTTTTGTTCATCGGAATGAAAGAGGCTCTGATCATCTGCTAAAGATACCCGCTCATTGTGGTGGTTTCTGGTTTTGCTTCAGCTGTTGTCTGATATATGGATACAATGGACAAAAAGTGGTGATAGTACACATCCCTGTTCTGTTCCTGGTGTATTCGATAGTTTGTTCACAAGTCGGTCTTAGAGTGTCTGTGAAACAATAAGAACATGCAGCGAGGGTTCAAACCTATATGCATCATATGTGCTCTAAATAAATCTTTGACACGCTCCAGTCTACCCAAACATAAATAGTACCTGACGCAATCTGATGCAGAGCATGACAGTGGCGAGGGAAGTTGGTAGTCTCACAAACATATAAAGCTGGAATCTTGTGCAGCGAAGTCTATAACGCTTAATCTCCAACGCTTTTTGCTAACTGGGACCACCTTTTTTTTATTTGCATTCCTATCTCACACAGGAACCAATTGACACTGACATGTAACAGGTCTATATCACAGGAACCAATTGACACTAACATGTAACAGGTCTATATCACAGGAACCAATTGACACTAACATGTAACAAGTCTATATCACAGGAACCAATTGACACTAACATGTAACAGGTCTATATCACAGGAACCAATTGACACTAACATGTAACAAGTCTATATCACAGGAACCAATTGACACTAACATGTAACAGGTCTATATCACAGGAACCAATTGACACTGACATGTAACAGGTCTATATCACAGGAACCAATTGACACTAACATGTAACAGGTCTATATCACAGGAACCAATTGACACTAACATGTAACAGGTCTATATCACAGGAACCAATTGACTCTGACATGTAACAGGTCTATATCACAAGAACCAATTGACACTAACATGAAACAGGTCTATATCACAGGAACCAATTGACACTAACATGTAACAGGTATATATCTCAGGAACCAATTGACACTGACATGTACCAGGTCTATATAACAGGAACCAATTGACACTAACATGTATCAGGTCTATATCACAGGAACCAATTGACACTAACATGTACCAGGTCTATATCACAGGAACCAATTGACTCTGACATGTAACAGGTCTATATCACAAGAACCAATTGACACTAACATGAAACAGGTCTATATCACAGGAACCAATTGACACTAACATGTAACAGGTATATATCTCAGGAACCAATTGACACTGACATGTACCAGGTCTATATAACAGGAACCAATTGACACTAACATGTATCAGGTCTATATCACAGGAACCAATTGACACTAACATGTAACAGGTATATATCACAGGAACTAATTGACACTGACATGTACCAGGTCTATATCACAGGAACCAATTGACACTAACATGTACCAGGTCTATATCACAGGAACCAATTGACACTGACATGTAACAGGTCTATATACAGAAACCAATTGACACTAACATGTAACAGGTCTATATCACAGGAACCAATTGACACTAACATGTAACAGGTCTATATCACAGGAACCAATTGACACTAACATATAACAGGTCTATATCACATGAACCAATTGACACTGACATGTAACAGGTCTATATAACAGGAACCAATTAACACTAACATGTAACAGGTCTATATCAAAGGAACCAATTGACACTAACATGTAACAGGTCTATATCACAGGAACCATTTGACACTGACATGTAACAGATCTATATCACAGGAACCAATTGACACTAACATGTAACAGGGCTATATCACAGGAACCAATTGACACTAACATGTAACAGGTATATATCACAAGAACCAATTGACACTGACATGTACCAGGTCTATATAACAGTAACCAATTGACACTAACATGTACCAGGTCTATATCACAGGAACAATTTGACACTAACATGTAACATGAATATATCACAGGAACCAATTGACACTGACATGTACCAGGTCTATATCACAGGGACCAATTGACACTAACATGTACCAGGTCTATATCACAGGAACCAATTGACACTAACATGTAACAGGACTATATCACAGGAACCAATTGACACTAACATGTAACAGGTCTATATCACATGAACCAATTGACACTGACATGTAACAGGTCTATATCACAGGAACCAATTGACACTAACATGTAACAGGTCTATATCACAGGAACAAGTTGATGTCAATAAAGTGCTTATTCTAAAGACGGAGTGGACGCTTTGGAGAGCTGATCTCGTCTTGTGTCTTTGGAAGTGCTATTCGGACTGTGTTGTTCCCGTTTTCATATATATTTCACGGTGTTTATTTCCACCAAGATGAACGTGATGGAGGCCATCGTTGACTTCGAAAGTTAAGACACCTTTATGGATGATGGCAGTGTCTTCCGCAATGGGACCTGAAAATCACAGTCGCTGGCGAGCTGTCAGCCAGCCTAAAACCTCACGAGATGGCAAGCATCCTAGCCGGGCCAATGGGCATTGGGCCCTCCGGCGTTACAGTTATTTACAGGTTCGCAAACCCACGCGTGTGGTATGTGCGGCTGACTCAGTCAGCCCACATACTGCATTTCAAGAGCCTGCATGGCAGGCGAGTAAACTGATCAACACCGAAGATCTCACTATCCATCGAGCACCAAGAGCAAGAGAGAGAGAGAGAGAGGGGAAGAGAGAAGGGTGCTCAACTGGGTGCCCAAGACCAGCAAGCTGGAGGCGGTCAAGGCGGTCGTGATCAAGATCACAGGCGACAAAAACGCCGAGGTGTTACCATAACGAAACATCTCCGACAAGTGGGCCTTTGCTTACAAGAAAAGCAAAGGGGAGTTTCCCCACTACGTGACCGTCAGGTTCCTGAGTGGGGACGCCAAGCCCATAAGGTTGTGGGTGACCATCACCGGCCGCCGCACCCCATGCGAAGGATGGGGAGAAGATACTCACTGGACAAGCCAGTGCACCAAGAGGCGACGGCCAGACATCGTGAGAGAGGCTGAGCGACCGCCAAACCCAAAGCTGGCTGAAGCTCAGCCTCCACCACCTCCACCCTTCGCTGAGGAGCACCCCGCCACCTCGGATGATGGCTATACCGAGGTGGACAAGATGACGCAAGAGGAAAAGAAACTCGAGGAAGAGGAGTTCCTCTCCTCCAGTCACCAAAATGGGGACCGGCAACACAACGCTGGCCTCCAAAACCGCAGAGGCATCGACACGCCAAGAAACTGCACCAGAACCTGCACCAGAGAACCTGCCAGAACCCTTGCCGGAGACGGTACCAGAACCGTCACCGGAACCAGAACCGTCACCAGAACGCACTGACAGCGTCGATCCGGTGTCCCCGCCAAGTCGGGACATCGCCAGCGACGACCAGATATCCCCCATGCCCTCACCGGGGGTGGACGACATTAGCTCGGACGAGGGCGAGCCGGTCCGTCTGCTTTGCACGACCATGATGGACGGGCGGGAGCTGGGCAAGGACTGAGTAGCGATACAACCCCAGAAGTGCTGCTCACGTCCTTGTCCAGCGGTTCAATGAGGACAATTGACTTTGTTTTCGGCGACGCCTGGAAGGAGTTTTCAGAAAGAACAAGAACACTAGAACTTGTTATATGTATATGGAGTGTAAATGTGTACTGGTTTAAATGGGTAGGTGTGTTTTTTATAACTGTGTTGTGCCCCCTAAAGGTTATATACTCGGCTACCCCGAGAATGTTAGTTACTGTATTGCTGTATTGCGATTATTATTATTACTATGTTATGTTGACGGGGCTCGCCCACCCCCGTGTGCGACCAGTGTATAACCCTCAAAAATTGTTTTTTACCATGTTATTTATTTGCATATGTACCCCCAACCACCTGTACTTCAGAATTCCTACCTGACCCGCGTCAGTGGAGATCTGCTACCCCGACAGGCCCAATACTTTGAATCCGTCCAATGTCTACACTAAACTCCATACACATTGTTTCTATTAATATTAATGGACTAAAAAAGAAACAACAGCACGTAGTGAACATAATAAAGAATTATAAACCTGACTTCATTTTTTTTACAAGAAACACACAAACACGAAGTTATACATACAAAACAAATCACAACAACGCTAGGCTTAAAAAATAGTTGGTTTAGTTTAGAACAGCACACAGGCGTAGCCATTCTGCAAACAACGGACGAATGGATAGTTTCACATAGTCACAGGGATACAGAGGGCAGGATACAGATAGTACAGGTACACAATACACACGACAGTACAGGCAAACACACCTCAATTAACATCTACGGCCCAGCAAAAACATTACAACGAACACCCTTCTATGAAAACGTAATAAAAACCATAGAACAACATTTTAAAAATCAAAACATAATACTTGCTGGGGATTTCAACTGCACACTAAGTAACTTAGACACATTACGTACACAGACAACAAAAACACGAACAACAAATTTAAATAAAATATTAGACAAAAATAACCTTATAGATGCATTCAGGAATACTTACCCTAATGGAACAGACACGACTCACACAACCCACTCACAGCATAGTACAGCACACACTAGAATTGATAAAATTTACATTCCTAAAACATACACAGTTAATAAAATACACCACATAGACACGACCCTCTTTACAGACCATAAAGCAGTAGCTATTATAGTTAACGGCACATACATATCAAATAGTCACACGCAATCCAAACACTGGAAATTCAACAGCTCATTGCTTAATAATAAAGACTTCGTAAAAACCATATCTAATTTAATAAAAATCTCACAGAGTACCTACCAGACACAAATCGAAACAGTTATTGGGATTTAATTAAAAGTACAATCAGGGATCGCACACAGAGAATTTCAAAACAAATACACAGAAATACAAAACGCAATAGACATATTATTGAAGAAGCTATAAAAATGACAAAACATATAGATAAAAACTTACCCCAAATTCAACTTTCACAAGACGAATTAGATAAAAATCGATAATTATAAACTACAAGGGGCCCAATTAAGAGCTAAATTACCAATACTTTTGCAGGAAAACCCCACACAACAGTACTTAGCCGTAGAACAGAACATACAACGTTCACGACAAATACACAAAATCAAGGGACCAACAGGACATATTTTAATTGAACCCCACGAAATACGACAGACCTTTCATCACAACTACACGACGTTGTATTCTGCAGAGAATACCACGCACACTGAGTGCGGAAAATTTATGAGTATACAAAGCAGTTGAGTGACACAGACAGGTATGCCATCAGTACACCCCTGTCCTTAATTGACTTAAAGAACTCACTCGACTCCTTTCTGAAAAACAAAAGCCCAGGTTCTGACGGCTTGACCGTAGAGTTCTCCGTAACCTTTTTCGACAGCATTGGACCCACCCTTTTGAAAGTTTTAAATGAAGCATTTGAAACAGGCGAATTGCCAAATAGCCTTAATGAATCTTACATTACACTGATCCCTAAAACCGGACAATGACAAGCTAGAGGCCAAAAACTACAGACCAATTTCTCTCCTGAACGTAGACTATACAATTCTGACCAAAGCCCACACACTAAAGATTAGACCCTGTATGCAACATCTAGTACATAAAGACCAACAATGGAGCATAATGGATAGGAAAATCAGTAAACATGCATATTTCCTACGAGACATTATACAATATACTAGCGACAAAAACATCCAATCTGGCATTCTCTCAATTGATCAAGAAAAAGCTTTCCACGGAGTCTCACATTCCTTTCTCACCGAAATATGAAATAAAAATAACATTGGGGAATACCTCACCAAATGGATACAAATAATATATAAGAGACCCGAAAGCAAAATCCTCTATTGATTCGTCCGGTCTAATAGTGAACGGGTGCTGATAATATACCCTCGGAAGACAGGTCAGTTTTACCCTACTAATGACAGGGCGTTGCTACGGTAATCCTGCTCAACTCGAGAGGAGCCGCAGACATTTGGTTCACGTACTAGGCTGATAAGCCAATGGCGCGAGGCTACCATGTGTGGGATTACGGCCGAACGCCTCTAAGCTGGAATCCCGCCCAAAATCTTGGCACCACTGCGATGGGAGGCTTCGATATGGTCGGGACCTGGGGCTCGCGTCCCAGCCTCACCCAGTCGAGCCGCAGAAAGAGGTCTCTGCCGTCCGCCGATCAAAGCGGGCGGGTAGCAGCTCGATATTCACCCCATACGGCGATGAGGTGCGAAACCACCAACAGAAGACTTAGTTCTTGGTCGGGGTGTCGTAAACAGTAGAGCAGCCACCTCACTGTGAACTGTCGAGACTCAGCCCCTGACCATGAAATATGTCCGCACACCAAGCGAACAACATCTCCGTGACATTACCAGGCTTGTCCCCTGGTTATATGCACTCCTGCCTCGATCTCTACCTCTGTCTGCTATCAGACATACTAATGGACGCAGAAGAGATGCAGGCTAGAGGACATTGCACATCTGCCCTACTGTGTCAACCTCCCAGGTGGCGGGGAATGCTAGGCGTACCATCACTGCAGATGTGCCGAGAAAATAAAGTGAGCAAAGAGATACCCCACTCACATGCATATGCTACGTTTCTGGCAGGACGTGACGATCCTGGGATACAGACACAATGGACTGCCTCTCTTCCGGGTTAGTAGAAACCAGTACATAGTTCATATCATATATAATTTCTCATATATCATCACCGCACCCTATAGACACGAGTAGTGAAGACTCGTCAGTCCTGTAAGAGAGACAACTCTGATCACAAACAACTGCTGCCTTGCAGATAGGCTGGGGACAGCCAAAGGCTAAAGAGGGCATCCCTACAGAAGCGCCTGTTGAAATCGGATGCACTGGGCCACAGGCTTAACAAAACAGTGCAACGTAAATCTCAGTATGATGACAGTACATGATCAGAAAAAAGTATGGCGCTCATCCTGTGGAGTCCCGCCAGGCAGCGAGAGTGCCGAGCCTCACGCCTCGAAGGAGCCCACCCTTGACTACTGGTGGTCACCCACCCATGTGTTGTGGAGTCGAGGCACATGGCTATGGGGCAATTTCTATTGACCAAACACACAAGACCCTCAGAGGAGGGAGTCATTAACAAAAAACTTTCCCTAACACATCCCTTGCATGAAGGTAAGATTGACGTGGCATGTATCCATAAAAACGCACCTCAACAACAACCAAAAATTCTCAATCAGAGGATACCAGACCTTCCGTCTGGATAGAGAAGGTCACAAAGGAGGGGTTCTGATACTGACCCGAAACTGCATACCGAGTAGCGCGGTATCTGTCAATCACACCGGACAAGCAGAAATTGTAGGAGTTGACATAATGGCTCAAGAGACGAAGATCCGCATCTTCAACCTGTACGGACCACGAAATAAAGACCGCTCGCTCTCGAGTATGGTAGTCAAAGACTCCAACTGCATTGTATTTGGAGACTTCAACAGCCACTCGGAGAGATGGGGATACTCGGACACAGACAGCAGAGGTGACGAAGTGGAAGATTGGGAGATAGACACAAATCTCTATCTAATCAATACGCCGGAGGATAGCCCTAGCTTCTATTCTAGAACATGGCATACCACCTCGACTCCAGACGTGGCCTTTTCCACAGTGGACATTCACAATAAAATAGACCGCCAGGTGCTAAACCAATTGTTAGGTTGCGACCACAGACCAATTAGGCTAAAAGTTGATATGGAAGTAGGCCCACAGGAAACAAAACCGCTCCCACGTTGGAATTACAAACGAGCGGACTGGGACAGATTTGCAAGTCTGACAGATGGGCTGTGTGAAACCATCAACACACGGAACAACAAAATGAAGCCCATGGTGGAAAGCCTAAGCAAAGCAATAATGCAAGATGCCACTGAAACCATCCCAAGAGGGACAAGGAAAAATTATAAGCCCTATTGGAATGATGATTTGCAGAAAGCGGAAGACGCATTCACAAATGCTAGGAACATGGCAGAGCGAGAACAATCTATGGAGGCAAATATCGCCCTCAAAGCCGCCACGGCGAAATACAAATACACTCTAAACCAAACAGCAAGAGGAAGCTGGAAAAACAAAACAGAAAGCCTCCATTTAGACAAAGAAGGGAACAAACTATGGAAGCTAGTCAGAGCCATGAATGACAAAACTCCATCAAACAAACAAATTACCATCAAGCAGGGCGAAAACTTGCTCACTGGAAAAAAAGCAGCAAACGCCTTTGTTGAACATTATGCCAGAGCAAACCACATTGATGTACATGCAGAAAGGCATACAGACATTAGTGAATATCAAAAGGGGCACGACAACATCAATATGGCACCAGAAGAGGATATAATGGCAAAATTAACAATGAACGAAATTGAAGAGGCCATGAGAACATTAAAGAAAAGGAAATCTCCCGGAAAAGACGGGATAACAAACGAAATGCTGATGGGGCTGGGCCAAACAGCAAAGAGGAAACTGCTATCAGTCCGGAACCAAAGCTGGAAAAGGGGTATTGTACCCCAGGCATGGAAAGACGCAGTACTTGTACCAGTACCAAAGAAAGGAAAAGACAAAACAGATCCAAATGGATATAGGCCTATCAGCCTACTGAGCTGTGTCGGCAAACTGATGGAACGTATGATAAACACCAGACTCATGTGGCATCCGGAAGAAAAACGCATACTAATGCCACAGCAAGCAGGCTTTAGACAGAACAGATCCACTGAGGATCAGGTCATCCTCATAGCCCAGGAAATATAAGATGCCTACCAGGAGCAAAAACACATAGTAAATGACATAACAGTGAATATACCAAGAAGAGTCCATAGCTCAATGTTTGCAGACGATCTGGCTATGTGGACCTCTGAAAATAATCTCACCATAGCAAGAAATCGGATACAGCAGGCCCTAAAATCGCTGGAAGAGTGGGCGAACTCATGGCTGGTCAAAATAAACGAGGACAAAACGACATGTACAATATTCTCGCTATCAAACAAACCCGAAAACAACAAATTAAGTCTTAACGGCAAATACCAACAGCCAAACAACAACCAAAACTACCTGGGAGTCACATTTGATCGGCGCATGACATGGAAAAGTCAGATCAAGAGAAACCGAATGAGAGCCAGAGAAAGAATGGCAATCATGAGGAAACTTGCTGGCACAAGCTGGGGAGCAGACGAAAGTATACTAAAGAAACTGTACACTGGAAGAGTGAGACCAGTTCTCGAGTATCGCATTGTGGCATGGACAACAGCAGCAAAGGCGAACTTCGATAAAATTTGCGAACTCCAAAACCAAGCCATGAGAGTTATAACGGGAGGCATGAAGTCAACGCCAATTATAGAACTTGAAAAGATTACAAAACTGCAATCCATGACCGACAGAAGAGACTGCATAGCCCAGCAGCAATCAGAGAAACTCAGAAGACTGACTGACCATCCAATGGACCAGAGACTAAACAATTTCGGAAATGGGAAACTAAAGCGGAGAAACTTTGCAGAAATAGCCAAAGCAAAGATGCACGAAGACCCCCCGAACGCACTAACAACAACAAAGCCCATCCCTACTGTACGAAATCTACCTGGATGCAGCATATATATCCAGAGGTGGTAGAAAATATACCAGGTATTGGAAACAAAAACTGCCAGACTGAAAAAGAAAGAAGAGATACTATCATGAGCTACATAATGAAAAACTACCCAAGCATGGACTGGACCCATGCATACACCGACGGTTCTGTAACAAACGCAACACAGAACGGAGGGGCAGGAGCATTTCTGAGCCTACCAAATGGCAGAAAAATAACACTGTCATTCACTACTGGAAAATACACAAGCAATTTCAGAGCGGAGGCAGAGGCACTGAGGGCGGCAGTGGAACAAATGGTGACAGGTAAAAGTAATGAAAGCCATTTAGTCCTGATTACAGATGCCTTGGCCGTAGCCACAGCACTAAAAAGCCAGAAAAACACTGAACTTAATCATTTAAGAGCAGCACTCTGTCAACTATGCCAGCAGTCCGCACCAAAAAGGCTAGTGGTACAGTGGGTTCCATCCCACTGCAACATCCAAGGCAACGAGGAGGCAGACAGACTGGCAAAAGAAGGTGCAAGACTACCACAACCAGATACTAATATGACATACGAAGAGTCAAAACGGCTTATTAGAGCTAGATACGTGACCAAATGGGAAACCGAACATACTGGCTACACCAAAAACGATGCATATTACCAGTTGAACAGAAGAGAGCAGGTCGTGGTCTTCAGACTTCGCACTGTCCACAATAGACTAAGGTACCACCTATTCAACAAATTGAAGATAAGTGGCACTGACGAATGCCCGTGTGGTACCGTTAAAATGACCGCATCTGCTGCAAAACTGCCCGACATACGAGGACTAGAGAGAGCCGATGTGGCCATCACCAGTGGCAACACTAGACAAGCTCTATGGCAGTGTCGACAGCCTCAGGATGACCGCTGCTTTTTCGAAAAAAATTCAGCCATTTGCTGAGAGAGAGAGAGAGAGAGTGAGCCTTTGAGGTTATGCCCGGAGTGCAGTAAAGTTGTTTCTTGGTAACAGAAGCAGAACAACATGGTTAACGTTATTATCTAGGTCACGGTACTATTTAATCTATTATATAACAGGTCTTCTAATGTTATTGTATCACTTTATTTACTATCTTTTTTCCTTGCCACTATCACTCCTTAACTCACTTTAATTAAACCACTAACAATTCTTTTAACAAAAGCAAAACAAAGAATGTTTATTCCACAAACATCATACATATCATATCAATGCACTAAGCTCGTAAATGATACTATATAGTTCATCAATTATTAACTAATTTTAATGTCTCTCAAGAATGTTATCACACTTCTCCCACTATAACGTCTTTCAAGAGTGGCGTGCAATTAGCACAGGTGTTCCTCTTGCCCTAAACTTCACCCAGGGTTTTAATCATGTGGTCGGAATCTAGCATTTGTTCTATTCACTATCACTGTGCGTTGATATAATGCTGTCTATCTACTTGTTCTCAGTCCTCATCTCTCTGTCTTCACTCGTCTGATGGCCTTATGTTCCACCTCTCAGCTTACACAACGTGGATGTCTACCGAGCCTCTTGTCTCGTCTCAATGCACGGCAGATGTCTACCGAGCCTCTTGTCTCGTCTCAATGCAAGGCAGATGTCTACCGAGTCTCTTGTTTCGTCTCAACATCAGGAAGACGACGACTGCATCTGTGCTCATGTCTATGACAGACAACATTGGTTCCGTTACTGTCGTTGTCAGGACGAGACACACATACATCTGGATGTGTTGTCCAGGATGACAGCTTCGCGTTGCAACACGTCTTCCTCTGACGAGAATGAAGTCGGGTCACGAGAGACAGGTGTTAGCGACGACTCAAACAGCACATCACACACAGACAGATTCTTACACGTGCGTGGTCTCTCGTTGCCTTTCAGTGTTGGTCTGCTTTGGTGGCTTCTAATTATATTTCTCTGTTCTGGTCACTCACTGGCTAAGTTGTGTAGTTTTATCTAGTCAACTGTTCTTGTCTACTATGCTATCTACTAAACTGCACGGTATAATTCCCTTCTCTGCTACTTCTGATCTGTCACCCTGATCCGTCTCCCCAGCTTATATATGCTAAATTCCCCGCTTTGGTCAATGACTACTTAGTTAAGTTCATTTCCCTCAAACTTTATTTGATCTGTCGTGCCCCAGAAAAAGGCTGCCGTGTTTTTAACACTACTGGATGACTTATAGGTCGTGGAATTCCCCGTAGAATCATGGGAAAGAGAAACATTTTGGCTGGACAGTTTTAAACTGCATTGTTTGAGAATTAAGTAAAATGCCCCATTCGATAAACTGAACCTCTCGGGCAGGGTTCTCAAGTTATATGTGGGTACCACGAACGGTATTTTCAGTTGCTCGAGTGGGTTTTGGTTAGGCTTAGTGTGGTAGAGACTTGAATATGTCAAATGCCCCAAATGGAATTTGACTAACATTGTGGCCAAACTCCTGTACATGTCCTGGCGAGAGAAGGCTGGACAGAGAACGTTTGATAGACATTACAATTAGGAAAAGTTAAATAGTCTGATCCTATAAAAAGGCACGATACTTTTTTTGAAAACTATACTGGGAACGAAAGGTTGAAGGTTGGCGGACAAGATGCAGACAGCACTGTAATGGGGAGAACAACATCAAAAGATGAACTAATGTTAGTCTGCCAGAGTGTAACGCCAAGACAACTGACAGAAGATATTGGAAGATTCTTACAGTCAACCTTCGTTGCGGAGACAGAAATTGAAATGAATTGAAGGTAGAAGTCTGCGTATGGTAAGACCAGAATATGTTAACTGTCACGATGATTAGGGGAGGAAGACTAACGTTTGGTCAGGCAAAAATATACTGGCCTAGACTCTCACCTTGGTTTCCTCGTTGCCCTTCCTGGAATATGGCTGTTTTTATAGCAGCCTGGCTAACGTGGTATGGGATCAACGGGATATCCGTAGTAGTGAGCGACACAGATGAGGCAAAGCATAGCACAACCGTCTGCAGACTCCCGGGCCGCCATCATCAGCACGCTTGGGATATGGGGAAAGCTGCTACAACCGGACACTTAACGTCTTTTTCAGGGCGCACAAAAAGGTAAATCAACTCATTGTGGGCATTCGAAACAACAACAACAACACAGGAATATCAAATGCATTCGATTAATTGTGTACGGACACATTGGGCTGCTCGGTCAGTGTCCTCAACTGCAAGTTAAATTTCCTTTTTATTAAACCATCTTTAATTATATTCAATTTTGACTTCCGGTGGATGTCCTAGAGACATTCTGCAGACCCATAGGGTTGATCGTCTGAGAAACCTTGACCTGTTAAAACACCATGTAAGTACCAAACGAGCTTGCCTAACACGTGACATGTAATCGCCACTTTAGCGCCAAATTCAACAGAAAGTGTGTTGACAGGTTGAAGGTTATTAACATTAGTGCCCTACGGAGGATCTATTAATAATGTGCCCTTGTATTCCCAAAGTGATTCCGTACCCAAAGTGATTCCGTAACATCTCTCAGTACATGTTTTGCACCAATGAAAAGAGAATGGGAAACAACTGGGTTATCTGTAATTTCTTCGATTAATTCCCATTAAACTTTAAAACCAAGTTTTATCATGTCTTCTGACATATCTTCTCTTGGACTCCTTTTCACTCCAACCGGAGAATGGAACCACTAATACTGGAGGCCTTCTTTCGGTACCCGACACCAAAGCACTTTGCTTGCTCGCTAGTCCCATGTAGAAAACTCTATATCCGGCTTTTAACGATATGCATGGAGACGCAACAGCCTTATTGTATCCTCCCCAGTTAGGAGGCCCCAAGATCCCTTCGGAGAATCGACATAGCATCTATATGGTATCACTAAAGTGTGCATGGAGCTAGCAGCCTCATCATGTAAGAATATTGTTAATACAAGATTCCTGTAAAGGGACCAGCTGTAGTTGTGTTCCTATGCCTTCTTGACGCGAAGTGACTAATCAGGAAATCAGTGTGTATCCTACCCTATCCTCCGATGGCGTTTCACTCTGTGTTCTGAGCACCTTTGGTGATGCTAACCGTACAAATGAAACTATTCTGTGCTAGCAAATCTCAGAAGATGACATCAATGTTCCAGGTTTTCAAACACTTTCAAGGAGTATCTGCAGCGTTTCTTCTGTCCCACTTATGAGCGTCTGCCTATTCTAGGTACACTTTACAACAGCTGTTTGTGGATGCCGTTATCAAGCAAATGAACAGCAAGGCCAGTTAATCTTTTATACAGAGCTGTATGGACGTTCAACATGGCAGTCTTATTTAGAATTTCAGAGTTACGCACTTTGTCCTGCCACCCGTCCTGAGAGTTAGGTCCTTTGTCCTGCCACCCGATCCTGAGCGTTAGGTCCTTTGTCCTGCCACCCGATCCTGAAAAGCGTGCGCATACATCTCAGGTAAGAAAAATTTAGCCATCTGGCGTGTCTGCTGTACACGTTCCATATTTGGCAGGCATCCAGCATAGTGGTCAATACTACGGCACGATTTACTTTAGCGTTGATGACGACACTGATGTTCTTTCGGATCCAGACGAGACGTATTCTAGCAGTCTTCCAATCGCAGAGCTAATCTTTGCATTCCAGTTATCAACTTCAAAGTTGATATTTACTTCACTAGTGAGGGTACCGCCTCAGGTAGGTAAAGCTATCAATTGCCCGGAGACATTGGTTCTCTACAGTACTGGATTGTTCAATGTATGGCTTTCCACGAGCAGGCTGGAAGAATTGATCATTTTTTAGTGTTAATTGTGAGACCAAACTTAGTAAACATTGTTGAACACTCCATTACAGTGGTTTGTATTTCTTATTCGGAGGAGGTTTTGAAGATGCAGTCGTGAGCAAACAGGATATCCCAGATCATGGCTTCAATCCCATTGGCGTAAGACTATAGACGTCTCAGATTGAGAAACCGTCCTTGTGTCCTGCATTTGATTTGTCCGTAGCAGATTCCCGAACAGCATCATAAACAAATTGACAAATTGATGATGAGAAAAAGCAAAAGTAATCTCGTGGTAGTCACTGCTGTCGAGGATGACGTGTTAGAGACTTCTCTGTACCAGGCCTCATTTTTTTATGAGCTGCGATGAACAGCTCCCTTACTCGTCACATTTTATACGCTGGCAGTAAGCCAGGTACCAATTTACAATTGCACCGTTTTGATATCATGGTTCGACATACTTTCTCTCTATTTCTCCCTATCCATCCACCCATCCACCCATCCATCTATCTATCTATCTATCTATCTATCTATCTATCTATCTATCTATCTATCTATCTATCTATCTATCTATCTATCTATCTATCTATCTATCTATCTATCTATATTTATCTCTCTCTCTATCTATCTATCTATCTATATTTATCTCTCTCTCTCTCTCTCTCTCTCTCTCTCTCTCTCTCTCTCTCTCTCTCTTCCTACCGTAACCTTCTTGCTTCGATGTACTTGCAACATTCAGTCCAGAACCCTAATAAAGGCCCCAAAAGCATAAACTTGAAGTATAATCCAAAACAATTCAACATGTTCCGTCCACTAAAGGGACAACATCATATCACGGACGTGTAAAACTCACGTACAACATCACAGACTGGCAAGGTACTGACGGCAAGGACATCCACCGAACATGTAATGACATACTTGACTACACTTCATGCTATCAGTGGGGAGATGCAGGTCTCGCTCTTGGGTCAGATGTGTTTCTGTGGTTGTTAGCAGTCCATGCTGGTATAGGATACTTGACTTTATCCTTTCACTGATGCCGTAAAGCGTCGTGAGGAGATGCAGGTCTCATCCTTGGGTCAGATGTGTTTCTGTGGTTGCTGTCAGTCCATGCTGGTATATGATACTTGACTTTATCCTTCCACTGATGCCGTGAAGCGCCGTGGGGAGATGCAGGTCTCGCTCTTATGCCACATGTGTTGCTGTGGTTGTTTTGCGAGCCAATGCTGGTATAGGATTCTTGACTTTATCCTTCCACGGATGTCATAAAGCGACAGATATGTTGCTGTTGCTGTTGGTAGCCTATGCTGGTATATGATGTCTTTGATGTTTTCTATCCCTTTGCCTCGTGGACTTCCTCTATGCTCTGAACCTCAATCCCTTACTGCTGTATGTTTTTAAGGGCAGCTGATCTGGTTTTATTCTCGTGAGATGGCACCAAACCAATTTACTTTCTGTCTAATCGTGTATTCTTGGTTGCATGTTGTTCCCACAATGTTTCTTACCTCATTTATATCAAGTGAAAGTAAAAGAATCTGGTTGTATACAGACTCAACAGTGTCTTCTAAACCAGTTTAAAGATGATAAGTTTACGTTAAGTTAGTTCTCAGGTTCTCTCTTCTGGTGACGTTAATGACCTGTCTCTTTTGGTGAAGTTGATGACCTGCCTCTTCTGGTGAAGTTGATGACCTGTCTCTTTTGGTGAAGTTGATGACCTGTCTCTTCTTGTGACGTTAATGACCTGTCTCTTTTGGTGAAGTTGATGACCTGTCTCTTCTTGTGACGTTAATGACCTGTCTCTTCTGGGGAAGTTGATGACATGTCTGTTTTTGTGAAGTTGATGACCTGTCTCTTTTGGTGAAGTTGATGACCTGTCTATTTTGGTGAAATTGATGACCTGTCTCTTCTGGTAACGTTGATGACCTGTCTCTTCTGGAGACGTTGATGACCTGTCTCTTCCGGTGAAGTTGATGACCTGTCTCATTTGAAAAAGTTGATGACCTGTCTCTTCTGTTGAATAGAATGACTTGTCTCTTCTGGTGAAGTTGATGACCTGTCTCTACTGGTGAAGTTAATTACCTGTCTGTTCTAGTGAAGTTGATGACCTCTCTCTTCTGGTGAAGTTGATGACCTGTCTCTTCTGGTGAAGTTAATGACCTGTCTCTTCTGGTGACGTTGATGACTTGTCTCTTCTGGGGAGGTTGATGACCTGTCTCTTCTGGGGACGTTGATGACCTGTCTCTTCTGGTGACGTCGATGACCTGTCTCTTCTGGTGACCTTGATGACCTGTCTTTTCTGGGTACTTTGATGGCCTGTCTCTTCTGGTGACGTTGACGACCTGTCTCTTCTGGTGACGTTGATGACATTTGTCTTCTGATGACGTCGATGACCTATCTCTTCTTGTGACGTAGATGACCTATCTCTTCTTGTGACGTAGATGACCTCTCTCGGGCATCTTATTTCACAGGTTAGAATTGAATTTTCCTGTACCTTGGATAACGGCCATGTTTGACATTGACTGCACAGAGTCGGTAACAATTGATTATATTGAAATTATGTTAAGGTATAAATTGTCAGGCTATATAGACATTATCATCTTACTGTTTATTTCCAAGAATTTGTCGAAGTATACATAGGCAGTTGCATCAAAAACAATGCAGTCTGAGATGAAGTGTTAGAGCGACTCTTTGGTCTCAAGGTAAGGTGTCTGCCTCGGGTGGAGCAGACCGAGATTTTTTTTCACGTGGATGTTCTGGTAAAAATTCGCCCGATCTCTGGGTAGTGAGATCGGACTCTCGTGTTCAGTGTCGAGCACGTTAAAAACTCCCTGGCAGTTGGAAATCGGAAAGAGTAGGCTTAACGGCCGTTGCCAGGATAAAATTCAAGTTAAAAATCTACCTAAGTTATTTGTACCTTTCCTCAGGTGGTTCATTAAGAGCAACTATAGAGGGCGCCTAACTGACTGCGGGTCTACTTAGCTCTAGTGTTTGGATCTATTAACATGGACTCACACATTAGTAAAAACTACCGCGTCCCCCCAAGAAACTGGTTGTAAACCGACTCCGAAGGGTCGTCTTAACCAGTTTAAGGACGTTACGTTAAATGGAGTGGAGTGGATTAAATTGGAGTGGATTGAAGTGAAGTGGATTGAAGCGAAGTGGAGTGGAGTGGATTGAAGTGGAGTGGATTGAAGTGAAGTGGAGTGGATTGAAGTGAAGTGGAGTGGAATGGATTGGATTGAAGTGGAGTGGATTGAAGTGAAGTGGAGTGGAATGGATTGAAGTGAAGTGGAGTGGAGTTGAGTGGAGTCGAGCCGAGCCATTCCACGTCACGTTACGTTAAGTTAAGTGGAGTGGAGTGAAGTTAAGTAGAGTCGATTGGAGTCGAGCCGAGCCATGAAACTTCACGTTACGTTAATTTAAGTTAAGTTAAGTGGAGTGGAGTGGATTGAAGTGAAGTGAAGTCGAGTGGAGTCCATCCGAGACATGCCACGTCAGGTTAAGTTAAGTTAAGTGGAGTGGAGTGGATTGAAGTGAAGTGGAGTCGAGCCGAGCCATTTCACGTCACGTCACGTTATGTTAAGTTAAGTGGAGTGAAATGGAGTATTTATAAACAGGTTTTGATCTTTACTGTGTCCATTTACGGCTAAAAAAGATAAAAGAAGATACATAGTGGTAACGTGTAAGGACATAGAAAACCTACAGCAACAAGGCAGAGAGAAAGAGATGCATTTAAGGCAATAAGAACACTGGCAAGGGAGTTCCATCCGCTTCCACATGTCATCAATGACAAAGTGGATAACACATTAACAGAAACCAATGACATACTGAAAAGATGGAGAGAGTACTGCAGAACCCTGTATGGAGATAGCACAAAGCGCTCAGCTACAATCCTAACAAAGGATGAGAAAGAACCTGAACCAGCATTGGAAGAAGTACGCTTGGCAATTAAAAACATGAAAAAGGGAAAGTCCTCAAGATGCGATGATATCCCAGCAGAGCTAATACAAGCAGGAGGGGATGCAAGTGCTCGAGTCTATCATAAGCTGTGTAAGCAGATATGGCAGAGCGCAGAATGGCCAGAAGCATGGAAGAAAATGTATTTTCCCCTCCCCAAAAAATGCAAATTGAAGCTGTGCACGAACTACCGAACTATCGCGCTGATCAGCTACGCTAGCAAGATACTCGTGCGAATCCTATTAAGAAGGACAGAGACAAGTTTTGAATCTGAAATTCCTGCAGTCCAGGCAGGTTTCAAGAAAGACAGAGGGACCAGGGACCACATATTCAATTTAAGAAATATCTATGAAAAATGTAGAGAGTTTAATGTAGACCTGTACACATGTTTCATTGATTACACCAAGGTCTTCGACACGGTAAAACATCAAAATCTGGAGAATCATGAAGGAAATTTGGTTTCCTTTGCATATTGTTCATCTCATTGAAACATTATACCGAGATCAACAAGCCGTTGTCCGAGTATCAGGGCAAACATCAGATTGGTTTGCAGTACACAAGGAAGTACGACAGGGATGTATCCTCTAACCTTGACTATACAACATAAATGCGGAATGTATAATGAGAAATGTTCGAGATGACGTGGATATTGAAATGTTCGACCCCTTTACGATTGGGGGTACGAGATTCCAGAGTTACGATACGCAGATGACACAGTGATACTATCAAGAAGTGCAGAAGGGCTAGAGCAGCTACTTTCAGCTTTTACTAAATGCTGTTGCAAACCGCTACTGAACGCCCTTTACGGTGCACAGATGAGTGATCTTACATATGGCGGGCATTAGACAACAACAACAACAACAATAACAATAACAACAACACCATAATCATCATCAACAACAACAGCAATAACAACAACAACATAATCAACAACAACAACAACATAACCAACAACAACATAATCAACAACAACAATAACAACAAAACCAACAACAACAACAACATAATCAACTACAACAACAACATCATCAACAACAACATCAACAACACCAACATCAACAACATCAACATCAACAACACCAACAACAACTTCATCAACAACAACAACATGCTGTTGTGGCTTTTGAAGTCAGGATGTCGGCTCTTTCATTGTTATAAACTATAACAGGAGTAATGGTTACAAGAAATACTATCTCGACATGGATCAAGTCACACACTTGATCTAACCCTTTTCATGTAGCCATGGAAACTTATTCACTTTTCTAATCGTGTTTACTTACTCTTAACTCTATCAAATGATATCCTCATTAATAACTGTACCTGTACCTCGCTTAGTATCAGTGAAGGAAATGTGGCGAGTACGGGAGTTAGCCACTCCACCTCATGAAAAGCTGAGGCCAAGAACAGTGAAGTCTATAACACTTCAACCTCGACAGCAGTGGGTCCTACATGATTACCTTTTCCCCTTCTCGCTGAAATCATTTACCTACCATCGTTTTTTAATACCTGCATCAATTAAGTCATTAAACAATATACATCTTTCTTCCTTTCCTTTTCAGTTCTTCCTCTTGTCTGTCTTTGGCTCTGTCTTTCCCTCTCTCTCTCTCGCTCTATCGCTCTCTCTCTCTTTCCCTGTCTCATTTTGATCTCTCTCTCTCTACACCTTGGTCCTCTTGTTTCTCTGTACTCTCCCCAATCAATGCTACCAACTAATGTGTGACAAACATGAACTGCATGATCATATAAGACACTCCAATGTCCGCCGCGCACTACCAGTTAGGGACCAACACAAAATACACAAGGGAGTAAAGGTCACGAACAAAAACATGCCTTGAACACCTGTCAACCGTAGCGACAATCCGCTGAACAAACTTGATTATGCCAAGGAAAGTATGTCAGAATATAAACACAGCCAACTCGCTGTTTACATTCATGGATACATCAAATAATACAACTATATCCCAGTCGGGGATGTTGGGGTAGAAACTCGACTATAAGAGTGCTCAGCTCTTATGAGATGGGGGTAGCCAGATCCCTTCCTCGCTGTCTTGACTTACAATATAACGGATATGTAAATTTATTTCCATATCAGTCATTACCGCCAGGGATGAGGTACTAGAATCTTCATTGTTCTTATTTACACACGACTCCATGAACTTGCCAATACGTCATGATACCGCCCAAAGGGCTACGGTCTGGGGTGGAAAAGGGCAAGCCCTCTCCACAGAATCCAGAAAGGCTAATTTCTAACCAAACCAAAAACTTCAACTTTTGTGAGAACCAATTCCTGCCCCTTTCTCATTTTTCCTAACAGTAAATCGGGTACTCATTTACAGCTGGGTTGGCTAGAACAAGTTGCAACCAGAAAGAAGCAGACCCCCCCCCCCCACCCCGCCCCCCCCCAAAAAAAAAAACTTCCATCCTATGTTCTATATGTACATATGCTGTGGTCTTATGTTTCCTTGAACATGTCTCTATGGTAATCACACTTTTTCTTCTGCTTATCTCATGGAATTCCTTCGTGGTTGTATGCTCAAAGATCTATTTAATTGTTTTCTTGTAAGTAAATGATCAATGTTTTCTTATTATTATTGTCATGCTTATCAGCATCATCATCTTCTATCAGTTTGTATCCGTAGAAGGCGTGGGGAGGAGATGCAGTTTAATGTCGTGTGCCATATTCGTAGCTGATGTTGTTGACATTCAGTGTGTTTTCAAACGTAGTAGGGGACACAATCAAACAAATACAAAAAATTAAAAAATTAAGAGTTATCCCATCATAAAAAACTTGCGTGAGAGATTCTGGCTTGGGCGTCTCCCCTCTTTATCCAGGTACAACCTAGAACGAGTGAGCTATGGCCCTACACCAGAACCACATGGACGTGTACATTGGCATCTGTACACTGAAGGCGATAGGTGTTAATTATCCACCCGACCAAATTTCTCACGCTTGTTGTCGTCCTCGTGCACGACATATGGGGAGGAACAGCTCGCGACCCCGGGCGCTCGTCGGCGACGATTGTGACAGCAAAGCCGTGCTTATCACAAGAGCTGAACCTTGAACCTTGACCGGCGTCGAAGTCATGGAGCGAACTAGACAAGTAACTGGCAGAAGACAACACTGGCTGCTCCTGTAGCTGTTAATAGTAAGGTTAGAGTTAGCATATATGCTGATGCCTGTTTAAGTTAGCTCTGTTGTGGTAACAGCGGCTCGCATATTGTTTTCAAAAAGTAATTTAATAATATCCATAAAATGTAAATAAATTTTAGAAATTGCCCAAAATTAAAGTTTACATAGTATGCTGCATTAAACACACCCTTAACTATTAGAAATATTAGCTTTATTTTCATGTAATTATTAAATGATGTATATTATTGTGATGCATTTATTACATCCCTTTCTTTTGAATACATTGCCCTTGTGGCGAAGTAATCATTGTCCGTGTGAATACAGTTCACTACTAGGCCGTGTAACTGTATCTAGCTATCGAAGATCTGTGCTGAGAGTTAAGCGTGCTTATAATGTGTGTGTGCTACTTTTAAATTGTTGGATTTAATGAGATATAAGCAAAGGTACGTAGACTTTTTTGTTATAAATTTATCTAACTGTAGAGTGTCAATTTTATTGTACATATTCACATTTTAAACTGTAAATTTTTTTAAACAGGACACCCGAGACCATCATTACAATAACACTAGTCATATGGAGGAATCTTCTATGTTCATTACTGGCTGAATAAATGTAGAAGTAATATTCATAACATCTGAAATACGTAAATATTACATTGAACCTTATTCCAGTGTATGTTTGTTTCTTGTTTATTTCACCAGACGCACAAGATGCCATATTCACGAATGTAAACAAACAGATGTTAAAGTACACATTCCTAAAGTCCAGGTATTGATAAATCTGCTCTTTGCTGTCACTCTGTGTACATATGGTTTATTCGAGTAATGGTACTATTAACATACACCAAATGGAAAGCTTGGTAATGTAGTAATACATACCTTATTATTTTAAAAATACCTTAACGCACACATGCACATATTGCTTTGCGTTTGCGTGTACGTGTGTGTACAACTGTGTAAAGTCCTTCAGTATTGACAGATTTCCAAAACTTGGTAATACTTCTTACGTACTGTTCATACTGGCTTTTAAAAATGCAGCTCTCAAATTGCTTGCAGAACCCCTTTGTTTGGTTCTGTTGTTGTTGATTCAGCCATTAAGCAACTATTTACTCAGTAGGAGTTTAGATTGTTTGTTAATGTCAGTGTGTGCAAACAGATCAAGGGTTTGAGAGTTGGTAATACTATTGTGGTTAATTTGGGGATAGTAAGATAATATGTAGGAATTTAAATATTGTTGTGTATGTGTTAACATGTGGATAGTAAGATACTATGTAGAAGATTAAAGCTTGGTGTCAGTCTGCTAATATGTTGATAGTAAGATAATATGTAGAAGATTTAAACTTGATATCAGCCTCCTAATATGTTGATAGTGAGATGCCTGGCAGCATGCAGTTACAACTGGACATGGTGGTGTTCATCCGACGCAACAGGCCCCAGACGCCTAAGGGAACATTATTATGTTAGTCTACTAACATGTGGGTAGTAAGATATTTTTCAAGACAGTAAATCTCCAAGTTGATTATCATCTGTTGATTTATAAATAGTAAGAACTTATGTAGGAGATTAAAGCTCAGTATCTAACATGTGGATAGTAAGATAATATGTAGACCATTAAATCCTGGTGTCCCTCCAGGTCGGAGTGGCTGCACCACAGCTTCTGTCTCAGCGCTGTGTCCTCTGGTATCTGATTTCACTAAAACATGAAGTCTGTTCACATGGTGACATGGATTCTATTGCATTATGTAGGACTGTAAAGTTTGGTGGCCACCTAAATCGGTTGCTATGTGGAAAGTAAGATATGTAATGTATAAAATCTCAGTGGTGGTCTGTTAACACGTGGATAGTTTGAAAATATGTAGGGTATCAAATCTCAGTGGCGGTCTGTTATCATGTAGATAGTAAGATAGATGGAGGGTATCAAATCTCGGTGCTGGTCTGTTAACGTGGGGGTGGTAAGATAATATGTAGGGTATCAAATCTCGGTGCTGATCTGTTAACATGGGAATGGTAAGATAATATGTAGGGTATCAAATCTTGGTGCTGGTCTGTTAACTTGTGGATGATAAGTTAATATGTAGGGTATCAAATCTCGTTGTTGGTCTGTTAACGTGGGAATGGTAAGATAATACGTAGGGTATCAAATCTCGGTGCTGGTCTGTTAACATGTGGATGGCAAGATAATATGTATGGCAGTAAAGCTCAGTGTTCTGGCATGTGGATTCAAATATAAAATGTAGGACATTGAAGCTTGTGTGGATCTATTAACATGTCATTAGTAGGATAATATGCATGACATTAATGGACATAGTCAGTTTGTTAAGATGGTAAAAGTAAGATACTATACGGGACAGTAAAGCTTGTTGTAGGTCTACATCTTTTGTCTTGTGAATATCAAGATAATATTTAGGACATTAAACCTCGGTGTCATTATTTTTCCATAGTGATAGTCAGATAATAAGATAATTAAGCCGATTGCTATCTCTTTATTTGTGGAATGGAAGATAATTTTTGTTTGTTTGCGAAAAGGCTCAGTGTGGGTCTATTAATATTTTGATAAGAAAATTTTTTTTTAGAACATTACAGCTCGGTGTTTGTCTGTTGACATGGAGATAGCAGGAACCCATTATAACATTCATTCTTGGTGTCTGTCTGTTTACAAAAGGAAGGTAAGACACTGTAAAGGACATTAAAGCTTGGTATTTGCCTGTTAACATCTGCGTATGAACAGGATATATAGGACAATAAAGCTCAGTGTTGGTATGTTAACGTGCGGAAAGTAAAATACTATGTAGGGCATCACCGCTCATTTTTATCTGTTTACCTGGGAACAATATTTTACTATATAGGATACCCATTAATGATGTTGGTCTGCTTTCATGTGGATAGTGAGATAATATATACAGCATTATATCTCGATTGCTGTGTATTCACATTTGGATATTAAGAAAATATGTAGGACATGAAAGCGTTGGTGTGTTAAGAAGTGGATAGTATGATGTTATGTAGCAAAGTACAACTTGCTGTTGTTCTGTTAACAAGTGGATAGTTTGATGCTATGTAGCAAAGTAAAACGTGCTGTCGTTCTCTTAACAAGTAGATAGTATGATGCTATGTAGCAAAGTAAAGCTTGCTGTTGTTCTGTTAACATGTGAAAAGTAAAACAATATGTTGGACATTAAAGATTGCCATGAGACTGCTAACTTCTGGACAGTAAGATAACATGTAGGACATTAACAAATAATAATGATTTGTTAACATGCAAAGAGTTTAATAGTACATGGGACAATAAAACTCAGTGTCTGTCTGCTAACAGTTGTAGAGTAAGATACTACGTAGGTCATCTATGCTAAAAGCTTGGTGTTTGTCTATTAACATGTGAACAATAAGATATTATTTTTAACAGTTAAGCTCAGCATCTGCCTGTTAACATGTAGATTGCAATATATTATGTATTGCACTAAAATGGTCTGCTTCTGTTGACAGTAAGATACTCTATAGGACATTGTGGCAGGAAGAAACCATGTAGGACATTCAAGCTTTGTGTTGGTTTGTTAACACTGTGGCATTAAGAAACTATGTAGGACATTCAAGCTCTGTGTTGGTTTGTTAACATTGTGGCAGTAAGAAACTATGTAGGACATTCAAGCTCTGTGTTGGTTTGTTAACATTGTGGCAGTGAGAAACTATATAGGACATTCAAGCCCTGTGTTGGTTTGTTAACATTGTGGCAATAAGAAACTATGTAGTGCATCAATGTTCTGGATCAGTCTTTAACATCTAGATAGTAGATAGTGTATAGCAAATTACATCTAGAGTTGGTTTGTTAAAATGTGGATTGTGACATTTTGTGTAGGACATTAAAGCTTTCTGTCTGATAACATTGGGATTCTACAATATTTTGAAGGACAATATAGCTTGGTATTGGTCTGTTAATATACAGATAGCAAATTAGTATGTAGGACTGTAAAGTTTTGTATAAGTGTACATCTGTTTACATGGGATAGTACGATACGTTATAGGACAATACAGTTTATTATCTGTATGTTAATATTCTAACAGTACGTTATTATATAAATGACTGTTACCATGTGTTTAGGTAGATACTTTGTGGGACATTAAAACTTGATATTGGCATGTTAACTTGTGGATAGTAAGATGCTATATATAGGACCTTAAAACTTGATGTAGCATAGTAAGATACTAGCTAGGACTATAATGCCCAGGGTAGGTATGTTAACATGTGCAGTTTCTAAAGGTACTCTGCAGTCCGTGAATACATCTATTTTTGTTGGAGGTTGCCTTTCTGTTTGAAGTATTCTCAGTGCTCGCAGGAGGGCCCTCGATTCTGCTCTGGAGTTTCTGGACAACTTTCCTGTTGGGAGGGCCTCTTCTGTTATACTTACACTTTTGTGTCTTATGAATATGCCTCCTCCCCCGCTTCGGACTGCCCCCTCTGCTGATCCATCTGTGTACACCTGTGTCCATTCCTTGGTATTATATTTTTCTTCAATTATTGTTTGTGCAAAAATTTTCAGCTTGTGAACACTGTGTTGGTCTTTTCTTCTGAATCCTGGGATCCCTGTACTTATTTCGATGTTGTTTATGTTGCAGCTTGGCTCTTCATAGTTGATTAGCATTTCTATTTCCGTAGGTTGGTTGGGAATTAGTTCTCCATATTTTTGGTGCAGGTGGTTGGATATATGGATGAAGCTGGTTCTCTTTAGCCTATTTTTAACTGGGTGTTTCATGTTGTGACTGTCTTTGAGACGTTAATCTGCAATCCCCAATCTGTAACCCATTTTCCAACAGTCTCCAGTGCTGTCTGCATTCTTTTTTTAGCTGTTGGTAGTTTTTCTGCAGCACTCACACATTGCGAAGTCGTCAGCGTGTAGGACACTGGATACTTTCTTTGGGAGTTTTTCGGCTATGTCGTTTATGACCAGGATAAAGAAGGTTGGAGAGATGACCCTCCCTGGGGTACGCCTTGTTGGAGAGTTATTCTATGGCTCGGTGATCCCTCTGATTTGACTCTTGTTGTTCTGCGTCGGAGGAAGTCTGTATCCAGCTGTACATTCTCCCTTCTATTTTATTGTTTAATAGTTTTAGGAGGAGTCCTTCTCTCCATACCTTGTCAAAATCTTTTGCTATTTCCAAAAAGACCGCAAGTACTTTTTCTTTACCCTGGAATGCGTTTTCAATTTTTTGGTTTAGGTACACTAGTTGGTCTGCTGTTGCGGTTTTTCCTAAAGGCCGACTGTGAATTGAGTAGGAGCTGGTTTTTTTCCAGATGTTTTATTAGTCTTGCGTTTATCATTTTTACCATGACTTTTCCAACACAGCTGAGCAGGCTTATTGGCCTATAGCTTTCCTTGCTTGCCTTGACCTTTTTGTGGTTTTCTGATTGGGATAATAATAGCCTCCCGCCACTGGTCTGGGATCCTACCCGTGCTCCATGATTGAATTACGATTTTAAGGAGTTTTATTCTTGACCCTTGATCTAGGTTTTTAATCATTTCATTTGTGATGCCATCTTTTCCTGGAGCTTTCTTTTTTTTTTACAGTTTCTGAATAGCAGTGTTTATCTCTACTATTTTGAATGATGCCTTCATTCAGGGATCTGCATTCTGTGTCTTCAGGTTTTCTTTTTTCTCTTTTTTGACCTCTACTTTGCGTTCTTGTGTCAATGTTGTAGTACCCTCCTCTCTGAAAAATTCAGCCAGGATGTTTGCTGCCATTTTCCCTGTGTGATGTTTCTCATTTTCCTTAATGACTGTCTTCCCATGACTCCCTCTGGTTTCTTCATTTAAGGCTCTTATCAGCTTCCAGAGTTTACTTGTATCCCTGTCCATGTTAAGGCTTTCAGTCTTTTTCTGCCAATTTCTTTGGATCTCACCCTTCTTTTTCTTTATGAATGTGTTTTTAATTTTGCTGTGTTTCCCTGTTTTTTTGTTAAAGGATTTTTTTCTCCATGGTATCTCTTGCCTCACTTAGTTCCTTGTGCATTTTCCCTAGTTTATTGCCCCAATAGGGTAAATAGATTTTCCGCTTTCCACGTGGAATTGATTTCTTTGCTGCCTGGATGATAGTGTCCGTCATGATGGTAACATTATCGTTTAAATTTTTGGCATAGGATATATTTTCCCAGAGTTTATTTACATTTTCTCGAGATATTCACCTCGAGGCCCGTTGTTCTCCCTACTTTATGAAGCATAGCTACCATCTGGTTGAGGTCTTTGTTTCTGTGACGGGCACTAAATCATCTTGCTACGATAAGATCCCCCTGGCAAACACCTTTCTGGTTGGATACTATTAACGATCTTTGAAAGTGGTGACAGGTTTTCGTAGTCTTCAGTAGTAATTAGCAAGGGTTTTGACATAGTCAGAAACAATGCCTTGGTCCAGCAGCGAGTGGCAGACGAAAAGTGGCTGTACAGAGCAAAATGCTTTCTTTAAATCGATAAAGGTGAAGATTAAAGGAGTTTGGTTCCTTCTGGGTTTTTCAATTACACAGCAGTAGATTGAGATGTGGTCCATGACGGTGTTCGATCGGCTGCGCGGCTTCGAGAAGGTGACGGATCCTAGTGAGTATACGTTTAGTATATAGGTGACCGGGACAGGCGAGTATACATTTAGTATAGAAGTGACCGGGACAGGCGAGTATACGTTTAGTATAGAGGTGACGGATCCTAGCAAGTATACATTTAGTATAGAGGTGACCGAGACAGGCGAGTAATCGTTTAGTATAGAGGTGACCGGGACAGGCAAGTATACATCTAGTATAGAGGTGACCGGGACAAGCCAGTATACATTTAGTATAGAGGTGACCGGGACAGGCCAGTATACATTTAGTATAGCGTTGACCGAGACAGGCGAGTATACGTTTAGTATTGAGTTGACCGAGACAGATGAGTATACATTTTGTATAGAGTTGACCTAGACAGGCGGAAGTTTCCAATGCGTCCATCGTCTCCATTTCTATGCAGACACGTATTGTGTTGAGTTACGAGAGACTGGAGGTATCGGTCCTGAGTGTAGGTATGTTGTATAACGTTTAGCTAGGGCTGGAGGAGTGGGCGAACTCATGGCTGGTCAAACTAAATGAGGAAAAAACAACATGTACGATATTGTCGCTTTCAAACAAACCACATAACACCAAAATAAGTCTTAACGGCAATTATCTGCGGCCAAACGATAACCCAAACTACCTGGGAGTCACATTTGATCGGCGCATGACATGGAAAAGTCAGATCGAGAGAAACTGAATGAGAGCCAGACAAAGAATGGCAATCATGAGGAAACTTGCTGGCACATGCTGGGTAGCAGACGAAAGTATACTAAAGAAACTGTACACTGGAAGAGTGAGACCAGTTCTCGAGTATGGCATTGCGGCATGGACAACAGTAGCAAAGGCAAACTTTGACAGAATTAGCAAACTTCAAAACCAAGCCATGAGAGTTATAACATGAGGCATGAAGTCAACGCCAATTGTAGAACTTGAAAAGATTACAAATCTGCAATCCATGACCGACAGAAGAGACTTCAGAGCCCAGCAGCAAGCAGAGAAAATAATAAGACTGACAGACCATCAAATGCATCAGAGACTAAATAGATTTGGAAATGGGAAACTAAAGCGGAGAAACTTTGCAGAAATAGCCAAAGCAAAGATGAGCGAAGACCCTATGAACACATTAACAACACCAAAGCCCATCCCTACTGTACGGAAACCTACCTGGAAGCAGCATATATTTCCGGATGTGGTAGAAAATGTACCAGGTATTGCAAACAAGAACAGCCAGCCTGAAAAAAGAAAGAAGAGACATAACCCTGAGGTACGATGCTGACAGGCAAAAGAAATGAAAGCCAGATAGTCCTGTTTACAGATGCCCTGGCCATAGTCGCAGCACTAAAAAGCGAGAAAAATACTGAACTTAATGATTTAAGAGCAGTACTCTGTCAACTATGCCAGCAGTCCGCACCAAAAAGAGTAGTGGTACAGTGGGTTCTATCCCACTAACATCCAAGGCAATGAGGAGGCAGACAGACTGGTAAAATAAGGTGCAAGACTATCACAAACAGATTCTAGTGTGACCTACGAAGAGTTCAAAAGGCTTATTAGAGCCAGATACATGGCCAAATGGGAAACAGAACATACTGCTACACAAAAAATTATGCCTATTACCAGTTGAACAGAAGAGAGCAGGTCGTGGTCAGACTCCGCCCAGGCCACAACAGGCTGAGGTACCACCTATTCAATAAATTGAAGATAGGTGGCACTGACGAATGCAATTGTGGTACCGGGAAAATGACCGCTGAACATCTGCTACAAAACTGCCCGAGATACGAGGACCAGAGAAAGCACATGCGGTCATCACCAGTGGCAACACTAGACAAGCTCCATGGCAGTGTCGACAGCCTCAGGATGACCGCTGCTTTTTTCGAAAAAAATACAGATTGACGTTTGACAGCATACGAAGAAGAAGAAGAAGAAGAAGGATGTTACAGTGAATTGAACCCACTGTACCACTACTTTTTTTGGTGCAGACTGTTGACATAGTTGACAGAATTCTGCTCTTAAGTCATTAAGTTCTGTATTGTTATGGCTTTTTATTGCTGTAACCACGTACAGGGCATCTGTAAACAGGTGAAATGCAGTGATGTCGGTTCTAAGTAACACATCATAACATGTAATTTAACAGTGCAGCTACTTAAAATAACATAAAATAACATCGTCTTCTGCTGCTTTGAGGCTTTTTGGTCATGCTAGATCTGTAGTCGTGTCGGATGAAGTCCACAGTCCTCCCCAGGTCCGGGTGGTAGCCCCACAGCGCTCTCAGGCTAGATTTAGTATCGTATGCTGGGCAGTACTGTAGGATATGTTCTGGGGTCTGGTCTCCAGTTCTACATGAGCATCCACTTGTATGGAACATCCTGAGCTGATGTAGGTCACCAAATAGGTTGCAGTGGCCTGCTCGCAGGCGAAAGATGGTGTTTTGTTGGTTTCTGGTGAATTGGGTCAGGTCTATTTCTTACGTCCATGTCTTTCTTCCAATTGGAGTTGGACTGATTGGGGAATAACATAGCATAACAATAACATAAAATCAAATCAGAAAATATAAAATAATAAATAACTAATATAACTTGTATTCTGGAAATTGACCTCAGTGGCACGTTTGTTGGATGGTGACCTTGAACTCAATGATTTGATGTTGGCTAATTATAGCATAACATAAAATTACATTACATTAACGTAACATGTCATAACATTACACAGCAATAACATAACATGAAAAAAAAAATTGCGTGACATAACACGTCATGACATTGAAATACATGAAATAACACGAAATGGCATAGGATTACCGTAACATGACATAATAATATAACATATGAACACAACATTACATAATGAAGAGACGAATCCAGGCCATGGAGATGAAACATATTTTAGAAGACCAAGAAATTGTTCCTATAAAAGCTGTACAGAGGACTGAGATGCTTGTCTGGTCAGGCACAACATACTGACCATGACGTCGCGTTAGGGTCAGGCACAACATACTGATCAGGACATCGCGTCAGGGTCAGGAACAACATACTGTCCAGGACGTCGCGTCAGGGTCAGGCCCAACATACTGACCAGGACGTCGCGTTAGGATCAGGCACAACATACTGATCAGGACGTCGCATCAGGGTCAGGCACAACATACTGACAAAACAGACTATCTCTCTTCCATGTAGCGTTCCTGGAAACATATTGTTTTCAAAGCATTCTGGCTTACAATATGTGGATCGATGTGATTCCCGTAGTAGTGAGCATCGTGCAGATAAAGTCAATCATAGCACAACTGCCTGGAGGACAATGGTCCACCTTCATCTACAACCCGCCACTTAACGCAATTTTCAGGGCGCACAATAGAGTCAACTTCCTCATTGTTGGGCATTCAACAACAACATCAGCAACAACAAACCTGTATCACACATGATCAAGTATGATGAAGAATCGAGAAGGAAATGAGAAATGATCCATTCACTGTTTGGTGAATATCATTGATCGCTGCTATTGGCAGTTCACAATGTCAGTTCGGACATTTTTTGGATACCAGAGTGTTAGTCTGTGGAAGTACTCAGTGATTGAACACACGTATTGAACAAACGATTGAAACAAACGGATTGAACACACGTATACCTGCAATAGGAAACAGTAATTTACAGTGCTACTGTTACAGTGCTACTATTACAGTGCTACTGTTACAGTGTTAATGTTACAGTGGTATTGTTTTTTTTCCTTGTCCTGTAGCAATATGCATTCCAAGACGGATGTGTTGGACCGAAAGCTGCAAATATCGCAGTCAAGCTGTAACAACGCATTCCGTTTTACGGACTACATCCTGCTATTTGCAAAACCGGCTTGGTAAGGGAGATTGAGAACGATCACAAAAAATATTTCTAATCTTTAGTTAATTTGTAGCTATGAATATCAAGAACCTATTGTTCTTGTAGGTGGTTGTATTTTGAAAAAAAAACTTGTTTTAGTCTAATTTATCCGTTCCTTTATTTAGTCATAGATGTGACATTTGAAATCAATCAATGACCGACTGCTGTATGAAGACTCCGCAATAGATGAAGCAGCAATCCACTGACTGCAAAGTTTCGACATTAAACGAGGTTCGAGCGGAGTGGGGTGAATGAGAGGACAGAGCAGGAGAGTGTACAACCAGCGAGCTACAGAGACCATCAGCATCCATACCTTACTACGCCACTTGATGAGAGAGACTGAGCACCTATGGGTATGCCCGGAGTGCAGTGATTCTTGGAAACAGAAACAGAACAGAATAAAGTCACCTGGATTCCCATTATCAGCGTTGTCGGTCTTTTTTGTATCCTTTCCAGCATGTTTATATCCCCTCTACGATAATGTTCCCACACCTGTACACAGTACGCCAATCTAGGTCTAACTAATGCTTTATACAGTTTAACTATCACTTCCTTGCTCTTTTGTTTAATATTTATTTTTATATTGGCCCTTTTTACTGCCCAATTTCATCTATTTAAATCCTAGGTCACTTTCCTTTTCTATCATTCTAATATTGCTCATTTCCATCTGTAATTATGTTCCATATTGGATCAACCCATGTCGATGACTGTACATTTATCCACATTTGTAACACAACTTAACACGGTGTAGTGAAATATAACACAGTCTATATTTTGAAACCAACCAATGACCACAGGCTGTCAACTGCTGAGTGATGGGTGAACCATGGACCAAGTGATGGGTGGACCATTGACCAACTGCTGAGTGATGCGTGAACTAATGGTCAACCGCTGAGTGATGAGTGATGGGTTCTTCTTGTCAACCTGTACTCCAATGTAACACTAGCACTATGCGTTTATTGATTGAACATCATTGAGCACTGAAAGCTCTCTACGGCCCGCAGCCCTATAGTAATACTCCAGTTCGCAGTGCGGATGGGGTACTGCTAACAGATAAGGTTCAGATTCTAGACAGATGGGCAGACCACTTCTGCAAAATACTAAACCACCCATTGTCCATAAATAAAGAGGCCATCCGGCGAATGCCGCAGGTGGAACTGAACCTGGCGTTGGATGAAGTCATTACTGAGGAGGAAGTCGACAGGGCAATCAGTTCACTATCTATAGGAAAAGCTCCAGGAGCTGATGCAATATCAGCAGAGGTATATAAGACAGCTGGCCCATTCCTCACCAGAAGGATCACTGAACTCTTCTGTCACATGTGGGCTGAAGGTAAAATTCCGCAGGAGCTAAAGGACGCCTCAATCGTTCACCTATACAAAAGAAAAGGCAATCGTCAGGAATGCGACAATCATCGAGGAATATCGCTACTCTCCGTAGCAGGCAAGATCCTAGCGCGCTTACTGCTAAACGAGCTCAACAAACACCTTGAACAAAGCCACCACCTCCCAGAAAGCCAATGTAGATTCAGAGCCGGAAGAGGAACAGTGGACATGATTTTTGCCGCTCGCCAAGTACAAGAGAAGTGTCGAGAGCAAAATCAGGCCTTGTACACCACATTTATTGATTTGACAAAGGCATTTGATACAGTAAACAGAGGAGGGCTGTGGATGATAATGTCTAAGTTTGGCTGCCCCAACAAGTTCATAACAATGGTGAAACAGCTACACGAAGGCATGTGTGCTCGTGTACTGGACAGCGGTGCAATCTCAAAAACGTTTCTAGTATCAAACGGAGTAAAACAAGGATGTGTACTCGCCCCGACTTTGTTCAGCATGATGTTCGCGGCCACGATGACAGACGCCTTCAGATCATTGGAGCTTGGAATACCCATAAAGTACCGCACAGATGGCAAGTTACTCAATTCCAGAAGAATGAAGGCCAAAACCAAAGTGGCTGGCGACATAATCAGGGAACTTGTATTTGCTGACGACTGTGCTCTAATGAGCAACTCAGAACTGAACATGCAGGTTGGAATGGACCAGTTCTCTGCCGCATGCAAAAATTTTGGCCTGACCATAAATGCCAAAAAAACAGAGGTCATGTACCAACCAGCACCAGGCATGCCGTACACAAAACCAGAGACTACAGTCAGCGGGCAGACGTTGAATGCCATAGACAAATTCACATATCTGGGCAGCACGCTGTCGAGATCTGTCAGCCTAGACGATGAGGTGGCAAGCAGAAAAGCAAAGGCCAGCACAGCCTTTGGTAGAATGCGCTCTATGGTCTGGGCACGTCGTGGCATCAGCGTCAAGACCAAATTGAAAGTCTACCGTGCAACCCTCATTCCAACCCTATTATAGGCTTGCGAAAGCTGGACTGTATACTCTGGACATGCAAGGAGGTTAAACCACTTCCACACAGGTTGCCTGAGGCGAATATTCCACATCCGATGGCAAGATCGTGTCACTGACATCGAGGTTCTCTTGAGGGCTAACATGCCCAGCATACATGCGCTGCTAGAAAAAGCACGACTAGGATGGGCCGGACACCTTGTCCGTATGTCAGACGAGCGGCTCCCAAAGAAGCTTCTCTACGGCGAGCTGAGAGACGGATGGGGCGAGAGAGGGCGCCCAAAGAAACGTTTTAAAGACGGTCTGAAGGACTCACTAAAAAGTTGCCAGATAGACATCGACACCTGGGAATGTCTTGAGAAAAACAGATCTGACTGGAGAAGCGCAGTCAAATCGGGTGTAGCTGCCGGTGAAGATGACCGTGTTGTGAAGGCTCAGAACAGACGCGAGACGCGGAAATCCCGAGCAGCGGGAACACCATCCCCTTCTACAACTCTCGTGTGCCCGATATGTAGCAGATGTTTTCGTGCTCGCATTGGCCTGTTCAGCCACATGCGCACCCACACCCAACAGGGAAATCTGTGACAAGGATGATGTCGGCGGTCCTCATCGACAACGATGGACAGCTATTATTATTACTTGGCAGTTTACAATAGCAGTTTCGGACAGGATACATTTTGTGGGTTGTTAGTCTGTGGATACCAAGGTGTTAGTCTAAGATCCGTGGAAGTACTCACCAGTGAGGACTCAGAATAAAACACATATGCAAGGGCTGGCATTGTTGATTGAACACATTCACAGACAAACGTGAGAGGGGGCACTTATATGCATACCTGCTGTAGGAAACCAGGAGAATAGCCAATAGGGCAGGGACAGCTGTATCATCTGTCCAATCTCTGACCTGCTTACCTCTGCTGGAGTGAGGAGGGAATGGGGACTGTGCTTGCTTAGGCTTCGCCCTTCCTGCCATTTAGTGCACGCCTTCTGCCGAAGATGGATGTGTCGGACCGAAAGGTGCAAATATCGCAGTCAAACTGTAAACTAGCGACACAACGCATTCCATTCTCCGGACGACATCCTGCTACTTGCAAAGTCCTGTTCAGGACTTGGAAGCGGCAGATTGAGAACGAACGCAGAAGAAGAAGAAGTGCATGCCTACCATTTCTCCAACTGCTGAGTGATTGAGTGAACGATTGGCCAACTGCTGAGTTACGGATGAACCATTGCTGAGTGATTTAGTGATAGGTGAACGATTGGAAAACTTCTGAGTGATGAACTTACAGGGAATAAATGTATGAATATCACTTACATCTATTGAATTTGTGCTTCTTATTATCAATTCTTGATCTTACTGGTAATGGACTGTTATATTGGTTTCTAGAAAGGGGGGGGGGGATAACTAGTGTTTGGAGTGCTTGCCTAGTCATCGCTCTCCAACGGGTGAGTGATTGGGGACAGCTGGTGAGCGATTGAGTGATTGGTGACAACTGGTGAGTGATTGATTACAACTGGTGAGATATTGTGTGATTTGTGACAACTGGTGAGTGATTGGTGACAACTGGTGAGTGATTGAGTTTGTGACAACTGGTGAGTGATTGGTGACAGCTGGTGAGTGATTCAGTGATTGGTGACAACTGGTGAGTGATTTGGTGACAACTGGTGAGTGATTGGTGACAGCTGGTGAGTGATTGAGTGATTGGTAACAACTGGTGAGTGATTGAGTGATTGGTGACAACTGGTGAGTGATAAATGAAGCATTGACCAACTGTAACAGTAACACTGCAGTTCACAATGGCAGTATCGGAAAGGTGACATTTTGTGGATGTCGGGGTGTTAGTCTAAGATCCGTGGATGTACTCAGTGAACTCAATGATTGAACACACGTACTGAACAAACTTGCAGTAGGAAACCATCACCTGGAGGAGTTACGGTGTTACTGTTACAGTGTTACTGTTACAGTGCTACTGTTACAGTGTTACTGTTACAGTGTTACTGTTACAGTGCTACTGCTATGGTGTTACTGTTACAGTGTTACTGTTACAATGATACAGTTCATAGAATGTCTAGCCTACTCTGCCAACTCTGAAATGACTGGGGCGTGAGTCTGGAAGTTTGCATGGTTGTTTGGTTATGAGCTTATGATGTGAATGTCTGTTTATGTGTGAGCGTACAGATTCGTGAACTGATTGTGTGTTAATGCACAAATCGACTGAGTACGTAATCCGATGGTGAGGGTGCAGAAGAAGACGTCTATAATATTTCTTGAGGTTGTAAAGTGTTGTTGTTGCAGATATAGATATAGACGTAGAAACTTGGTTGACACGTATCATTGGCTCTTTTCAACTTGTCAGACGATAGTAATTGTGATATTAGCACAAAAGCCCGGGCAGAAATATAGAGACCATGTGTAGCCCATGCTGTATGGTCCTTCTTTCGGTCTGCAATGTTTACTCCAAGGAAAAGGTGACTCTGCCCAATCAGCAATGCTCTATCTGTTCGCCTCTTGGGGCTTCACTCCTAGACCAGCTACCAACCAAGGCTAAATGCCTGGCCTGCCCTACCACAACACTCAGCTGAGGTTCTCGCTCTAAGATAAGGCATTGTATCCTCTTTGCGTGTGCTCCTTCGCACATCGTCTGTTGTCAGGATTGGTAGATGCTGACCAACTTTCAGAGTAATCAGAAAACAGGTTCCACAGCCATATCTGACAAAACCCGATAAGAAACGCCAGTATCGTATCTGCAAGGCTTCAGATGATTTGGAATGCAAAGTTTTCCTTCTCCTAGATGAGCTGCCTTCCCAGGTTTTCGAGTCCCATCTGCCCAAAATTATTGGTTTTAAGGGGCCAGTGACTCAACTTCCGCCCTTCTCCTGTTTGTCAAAACGCACACCTACACCAACTAAATGCTCCCATGGCGTGCGTCTTATTTAGCCTCTGACAACAAAGTCCAACTCCTGTTCTTTGCGCGGCAGAACTGTATATATATATATAACGTGATTATTAAGTTTAGAAATTCTATGGTTTTTGTTGATATTGTTGATATTGTGCCATGATATTGTGCAATGATTATTCGTGTAATAAATGATATTGTTTGTTTTTAGGTCAGGATAGTGTTTACTGTGTCCGACTGTGTTGAAGTCGTGTCGTGGTGTAGATTTATGTTGTAACTACTTAAATTACAAGCATACGCTCAATTTTAAACCAACCAATGACTACTTGCTGAGTGATGGGTGAACCATTGACGAACTACCGAGTGATGAGTGAACCATTGGCGAATGACTGAGTGATGGGTGAACCATTGGTGAACTGAGTGATGGGTGAACCATTGGCAAACCACTGAGTGATGGGTGAACCATTGGCGAACCACTGAGTGATGGGCGAACCACTGAGTCATGAACTTAAAATGGATGAGTTAATACAGGCAGCAGGCGCGCAACTTACCCACTCCCGGCACGGGGAGGTAGTGACGAAAAATAACAATACGGGACTCTTTAGAGGCCCCGTAATTGGAATGAGTACACTTTAAACCCTTTAACGAGGATCTATTGGAGGGCAAGTCTGGTGCCAGCAGCCGCGGTAATTCCAGCTCCAATAGCGTATATTAAAGTTGTTGCAGTTAAAAAGCTCGTAGTTGGATCTCAGGCGCAGGCGGGCGGTCCGGCTCGCGCCGGTTCACTGCCCGTTGTCTCCTGCCCTACCGTCTGCCGGCTCTCTCCCACGGGTGCTCTTCGCTGAGCGTCCTGGGTGGCCGGCGCGTTTACTTTGAAAAAATTAGAGTTCAAAGCAGGCCTCGGCTGCCTGAATAATGGTGCATGGAATAATGGAATAGGACCTCGGTTCTATTTTGTTGGTTTTCGGAACTGGAGGTAATGATTAACAGGGACAAACGGGGGCATTCGTATTGCGGCGTTAGAGGTGAAATTCTTGGATCGCCGCAAGACGAGCTACTGCGAAAGCATTTGTCAAGAATGTTTTCATTAATCAAGAACGAAAGTCAGTAGTTCTGACCATAAACGATGCCGACTAGCGATCCGCAGGAGTTGCTTCGATGACTCTGCGGGCAGCTTCCGGGAAACCAAAGTGTTTGGGTTCCGGGGGAAGTATGGTTGCAAAGCTGAAACTTAAAGGAATTGACGGAAGGGCACCACCAGGAGTGGAGCCTGCGGCTTAATTTGACTCAACACGGCCAACACTGAAATGATTGACATGCCGAGACCACTGTTCTGGAGTCTAATATGGAACTGGTGCTGGACTTAGACCCCCAGAAATCTGGGGTTATGTCCCCTGTGGCTCGGTTTTGTCTGCATCCAGTGTTTGATAAAGGAATTGACGGAAGAGCACTATCAGGAGTGGAGCCTGAGACCTAAGTTAACTTACCACGCCAATACTGCAGAATGACTATCAAAAAGTACACCTTCGTGGGGTCTAATAGAGAACATGTGCTGGAATTAGACCCTCAAAAATCTTTGGGGCTACCCTTTAAGAAACTTGATTGTCTCGCTAAGGGAATTGACGGAAGGGCACCACCAGGTGTGGAACCTGCGGCTTAATTTGACTGAACACGCCAATACTGTAGAACAACTGACAAATTGAGAGCACTGCCGTTTGGGTCTAATAATGAACGTACGCTGGTATTAGACTCACGGACGACAAGTCAGCTCTCAAACACTCAAATGAAAGAACGCTACGGAAATCGTGTTTAACTCCGCAGAAACCGCAGATTTCAAATACCTGGTCATTGACAAACAAAAGCCCTCAATAAATTCGTCTGACCAAATAGTGAACGGGTGCTGGAAATAGATCTGAAGACAGGTCAGTTTTACCCTACAAATGACAGGGCGTTGCTACGGAAAACCAGCTCAAATCGAGAGGAGCCGCAGACACTTTGGTTCACGTACCAGGCTGATAAGCCAAGGGCGCGAGGCTACCATGTGGGGGATTACGGCCGAACCCTTGAAAGCCGCAATCCCGCCCAAAATCTCAGCACCACTGCAATGGGAGGCTCCTACATGCTCGGGACCTGGGGCTTGCGCCCCAGCCCTATCAGGTAGAGCCACAGTAAGAGGTCCTTGCCGCCCGCAAATCAAAGCGGGCGGAAAACTGCTTGATACTCACCCTATACGGCGATGGGGTGCGAAAAACACCAACCAAAGACTTAGAACCTGGTCGGGGTGTCGAAAACAGTAGAGCAGCCACCACACTGTGAACTGTCAAGACCCAACCACTGACCATGAGAGTTGTCCGCACACCAGGCGATCAACATCTCTGTGACATTACCAGGCTTGTCCTCTGGCTAAATGCACTCCGGTTACGATATCTACCTCTGTACGTTATCAGCCATAACTATCATGCTGGACGCAGAAGAGATGCAGACCAGCGGACATTGCACACCTGCCCCACTGTGTCAACACCCCAGGTGGCGGGGAATGCTAGGCGTACCATCCCTGCATAGAAGCCAAGAAAATAAAGGGAAAAAGAGATACCCCACTCACATGCAAATGCTACGTTTCTGGCAGGACGTGACGATCCTGGGATACAGACACACTGGACTGCCTCTCTTCCGGGTAAACCAGTCCATCTCATATATCACATACCATCATTGCACCCTATAGACACGAGTAGTGAAGACTCGATAGTCTGGTAAGACAACTTCCATAGGAGAGAAAACTCTGATCGTAAACAACTGCTGCCTTGCAGATAGGCTGGGGACAGCCAAAGGCTAAGGAGGGCATCCCTACAGAAACGCCTGTTGAAATCGGATGCACGGGGCCGCAAGCCTAACAAAACAGTGCAACGTAAATCACAGTATGATGGCAGCACAACCTATTCGAAAAACGTATGGCGCTCATCCTGAGGAGACCCGCCAGGCAGCGATAGCGCCGGGCCCCACGCCTCGAAGGGGCCCACCCTTGACTACTGGTGGTCACCCACCCATGTGTTGTGGAGTCAAGGCACATGGCTATGGGGAAACGACTATTGGCCAAAACCTCAAGACCCTCAAAATATTACAGTGGAATGCGGAGGGAGTCATTAACAAAAAACTTTCCCTAACACATCACCTGCATGAAGGTAAGATTGACGTGGCATGTATCCAGGAAACGCACCTCAACAATAACCATAAATTCTCAATCAGAGGATACCAGACTTTCCGTCTAGATAGAGAAGGCCACAAAGGAGGGGTCCTGATACTGACCAGAAACAGCATACCGAGTAGCGCGGTACCTGTCAATCACACCGGACAAGAAGAAATTGTAGGAGTTGACATAATGGCTCAAGAGACGAAGCTCCGCATTTTCAATCTGTACGGACCACCAAACAGAGACCTATCGCTCTCGAGTATGGAGGTCAGAGACTCCAACTGCATAGTGGTTGGAGATTTCAACAGCCACTCGGAGAGATGGGGATACTCTGACACAGACAGCAGAGGTGACGAAGTGGAAGATTGGGAGATAGATGCAAATCTCTCCCTAATCAATAGGCCGGAGGATAGCCCTAGCTTCTATTCAAGAACATGGCATACCACCTCGACTCCAGATTTGGCCTTCTCCACACAGGACATACACTATAAACTAGACCGCCAGGTGCTAAACCAACTGGCAGGTAGCGACCACAGGCCGATCAGGCTAACCATTGACATGGAAGTAGGCCCACAGAAAACAAAACTGCTCCCACGTTGGAATTACAAACGAGCCGACTGGGACAGATTTGCAATCCTGACAGATGGGCTGTGTGAAACCATCAACACACGAAACACCAAAATGAAGCCCATGGTAGAGAGCCTAAGCAAGGCAATAATGCAAGCCGCCACTGAAACCATCCCAAGAGGAGCTAGGAAAAACTATAAGCCCTACTGGAATGATGAGTTACAGAAAGTGGAAGATGCAGTAACAAATGCTAGGAACATGGCAGAACGAGAAAAATCCGTGGAGGCAAACATCGCCCTCAAAGCCGCCGCGGCGAAGTACAAACACACTCTCAAGCAAACAGCAAGAGAAAGTTGGAAAAATAAAACGGAAAGTTTAAACCTGGACAAAGAAGGGAACAAGCTATGGAAGCTAGTCAGAGCCATGAACGACGAAACCCCGTCAAATAAACAAATTACTATCAAGCAAGGCGAGAACTTGATCACAGGTAAGAAAGCCGCAAACGCCTTTGTCGATCACTATGCCAGAGCAAACCACATCGAGGTCCCTGCAGATAAGCATACAGACATTAGCGAAGAGCTAAAGGGGCACGAAAACATAAATACGGCTCCTGAAGAGCACATGATGGCCAAACTAACAATGCGCGAAATGGAAGAGGCTATGAGAACACTAAAGAGAAGGAAATCTCCCGGAAAAGACGGGATAACAAACGAAATGCTGATGGGGCTGGGCCAAACAGCGAAGAAAAAACTACTATCAGTCCTGAACCAAAGCTGGAAAAGGGGTATTGTACCCCAGGCATGGAAAGATGCAATACTGGTACCAGTACCAAAAACAGGAAAGGACAAAACAGATCCGAATGGATACAGGCCCATAAGCCTACTGAGCTGTGTCGGCAAGCTGATGGAACGGATGATAAACACCAGACTGATGTGGCATCTGGAAGAAAAACGAATACTAATTCCACAGCAAGCCGGCTTTAGACAGCACAGATCCACTGAGGACCAGGTCATCCTCATAGCCCAGGAGATAGAAGATGCCTACCAGGCACAGAAACACACAGTAGCTGTTTGGGTGGATCTGGAAAAGGCATTTGACAAAGTCTGGAAGGATGGACTTAGAGTCAAGCTAAAAAGAAGTGATGTTTGTGGGAAGATGTACAAGTGGATCAACCACTACCTCAAACAAAGAACGGCCAGAGTCCAAGTACAAGGGCAGATGAGCAAAAAGGTGACACTCAAGCAGGGAGTACCCCAAGGGGGAGTACTGTCACCCACACTCTTCCTGGTATATATAAACGATATTACAGAGAATATACCAAGAAGAGTCCATAGCTCAATGTTTGCAGATGATCTGGCTATGTGGACCTCTGAAAAGAATCTCACCATAGCAAGAAATCGGATGCAAACGGCCCTAACATCGCTGGAAGAGTGGGCGAACTCATGGCTGGTCAAAATAAACGAGGAGAAAACCACGTGCACAATATTCTCGCTCTCATTAAAACCCCAAAGTACCAAATTAAGCCTAAATGGCAAAATCCTGCAGCCAAACGACAACCCAACCTATCTGGGAGTCACATTTGATCGGCGCATGACATGGAAAAGTCAGATTGAGAGAAACCGAATGAAAGCCAGAGAAAGAATGGCGATCATGAGGAAACTTGCTGGCACAAGCTGGGGAGCAGACGAAGGCATACTAAAGAAACTGTACACTGGAAGAGTGAGACCAGTTCTCGAGTATGGCATCGCGGCATGGACAACAGCAGCGAAGGCGAACTTCGATAAAGTTAACAAACTTCAAAACCAAGCCATGAGAATTATAACAGGTGGCATGAAGTCAACGCCAATTGTAGAACTTGAAAAGATTACAAAACTGCAATCCATGACCGACAGAAGAGACTGCAGAGCCCAGCTGCAGTCAGAGAAACTCCGAAGACTGACGGACCATCCAATGTACCAGAGGCTAAACAATTTGGGAACTGGGAAACTAAAGCGGAGAAACTTTGCAGAAATAGCCAAAGCAAAGATGCACGAAGATCCCATAAACGCACTAACAACACCAAAACCCATCACTACTGTACGAAAACCTACTTGGAGGCAGGATATATTTCCAGAGGTGGTAGAAAATATACCAGGTATTGCAAACAAAAACTGCCAGACCGAAAAAGAAAGGAGAGACACTACCCTAAGCTTCATAACGAAAAGCTACCCAAGCATGGACTGGACCCATGCATACACCGACGGTTCTGTAACAAACACTACACAGAACGGAGGGGCAGGAGCATTCCTGAACCTACCAAATGGCAGAAAAATAACACTGTCATTCGCTACTGGTAAGTACACAAGCAATTTCAGAGCGGAGGCAGAGGCACTGAGGGCGGCAGTGGAAGAAATGGCAACACACAGTGAAAATGAGAGCCACATAGTCTTGCTGACAGATGCTCTCGCCGTAGTCACAGCGCTAAAAAGCCAGAAAAACACTGAGCTTAATGACTTAAGAGCAGCACTCTGCAAACTGTGCCAGCTGTCCGCACCAAAAAGGGTAGTGGTACAGTGGGTTCCGTCACACTGCAACATCCAAGGCAACGAGGAGGCAGACAGACTGGCAAAAGAAGGTGCAAGGCTACCACAAACAGATACCAGTATGACGTACGAAGAGTCAAAACGGCTTATCAAAGCCAGGTACATTACCAAATGGGAAACCGAACATACTGGTTACACCAAAAACGATGCCTATTACCAGTTGAACCGAAGAGAGCAGGTCGTTGTCCTCAGACTTCGCACTGGCCACAATAGACTGAGGTACCACCTATTCAACAAATTGAAGATAGGGTGTACCGACGAATGCCCGTGCGGTACTGGTAAAATGACCACTGAACATCTGCTGCAGAACTGCCCGACATACGGGGATCAGAGAGAGCAGATGTGGCCATTGCCAGTGGAACTGCAAGACAAGCTCTATGGTAGTGGCGAGAGTCTCAGGATGGCCGCCGCTTTTTTCGAAAAAATAATGGTTACTGTCTGACTGTGTACGCAGAAGAAGAAGAAGAAGAAACCTATTCCTCTTTTACTTCTCACTTTAAATTATTGATCAAACTACTGGTAATTGATTTTTATTGCATTTATTTCTTAAATTCTGAAAACCAGTTGTTTAAAATTCTCTATCCTTGTTTCCTTCTGCAGGTCTTGGAGTATCCTTTCATTTATGTCCATTTTCAACTAGATGGTCCATCTTCTGTAGGAGTGAGTCCTTCCAGCTGAAAGTAATGGATAAAGGCGCGGTGAAATAGACTGATTTATAAATCGTTTATACATTAAAAAAATTTAATCCATTTTATATTTGTTATAGGGAAGGAAGACTAACGTTTGGTCAGGCAAAATATATTGATCAGACATGTTCATCAGGGTCAGGAAAAACATACTGGCCAAGATCCTCACATTGGCTTCCTTGCAGCCATTCCTGGAAATGGGATGTTTTCATGGCAGGCTGGTTAACTAGGTGATGGATCGCCGTGATCTCCGTAGTAGTGAGCGACACGCAGGTGAAGATAAGCAAAGCAAAATCACATGGAGGACCCCGGTTCACCTTCATCAGCAAACTTGGGATGTGAGGAAAGCTACTGCAACACGTAACGTCCTTTTCAGGGCGCACAAAAGAGTAAAACTACTCACCAATGTTGGTATTCAAAATAACATATTTGTTATTGTTTTTGAAAGTATAATAAAGTACAGAAAATTGTAATTTGTTACAATTTTATGTGGAAAATCTGGAAATAATTAAAAAAATCTACTGGAGCAGGAAATTTTACAAAATGTGTTTATTGGAATGTGACTTACAGGCTAACTTATAGAAGACATATCTTCTTAACCTAACTTAACTTAACTTAACTTAACTTAACGTTTTTACATTGGTTTAGAAGACTCATCAGAGTCTGTATACAATCAGTTACATTTGCATTACTCTGTTGTAAAAGCTGTGCGCATCCAATCTATTCTTAAATGCATTAACTATCCCTGCCTCGACTTCCTCCTAGGGTAATGCATTCCAAGCATTCACCACTATCTGACTTACTAAAAATTTATTAATATCCAATCTGGACCTTTCTTTAGTTACTTTGTACCTGTACCCTCTTGTTCTTGTGGGTGGCTGTATTGTTAAAAACGTGTTACAGTCTAATTCAACCCTTCTTGTGATTATCTTATAAACCTGTATTGCCCCCTCGAATTCTTCTCTTTTCTCAGTCTAGGCCAGTGTTTCGGAGTCTTTCCTCATAACTGTAATTCTGGAATGCCACTATCAGTTTTGGCGTTTTTCTTTATATCCTTTCCAGCATGTTTATATCTCCTCTACGATAAGTATTCCACACCTGTACACAGTACTCCAATCTAGGTATAACTAATGCTTAATAGAATTTGACAATCACTTCCTTACTCCTATGTTTAATATTTCTTTTTATCATTCCTAACATTGCGTTTCCCTTATTCACTGCTACCTGGACTTGCTAACTCACCTTACCTGTATGATCTATTATAAGCCCTAGGTACCTTTTCTTATTATTCTGTAATTATGTTCCATATTGGATCTACCCATGTGAATGACTGTACATTTATCTATATTAAACCTTATTTGCCATCTACAGACCAGTCTCAAATTTTTATCGAAATCTGATCTCAATATATCGACTTCTGCTATAGATAAGACACTCCTACATAGTTTGTGTCATCCGCAAATTTTCAATCATGGATCCCATACCAATGTCCAAATCGTCTTAGTCTTAGTTGGCCTTTACTTCTACAGGGGTGGATGCCCCTATGCTGGTTCCAGCTCTGGGTTGAGATGGATGTAGTCGAGATTAGGATTTCCTACTTAGCAGGCAAGGCTCGAGCAGCTCATTACTGCGCATCATTGAAACAAGTGCCGCGATGGGTTGTTAACCGATGTCCGAGGCCATCTTAATAGACTCAAATATTAGAGAAAAGTAGAAGACAACCCGGACGCTTCTGGATCCATAACAACAACAACAGTAACAACAACAGTGTATTTATACTGGTATACAACCAGTATCTTGAAGGGTGGTTAACTGATGTGCGAGTCCATCTTAATGGACTCAAACACTAGATCAAAGTAGACCCGCAGCCCGTTAGGCGCCATCTATGCTGCTGCTAACAAACCACCTAACCATGTCCGGCTGTTATGCCATGTCAAACAGTTAGTTGCCTCTTACGACATGCTCTCTGTGGGGCTGTAGTGCTATTCTTGCCCTTCTCATGCACGGGATTCATACTAGGGATAATACACACAAAAGACGAAGACGATAAAGAGGGAGAAGAAGAAGAAGCTAGCATGATCACCTGTTCACTTTTGCTTCTTCGAATAAATTTGTCTTTAGCTTGAGTCAATTTCTGTCCCAGACCAGTTCTGAAGCCAATGCCCTTTTCTGTGAGAAAATATTCATGAATACAAGACAATGTGATGAGAGATTGAACGTTTAAACTTGTATATATTTATACTCACAACTTTAAAACTGATTAGCTACTGAATTGAAAAAAAGGATGTGGCAGAATTAAATTTAGGTCCCATTTTCTCATTTGCAGGTGTATGTACAAATTTAGCTGCAGTTTTCTTAATTATTAACATATTTTTATGAATGATATAATATACCATTTTGTAGGTAAATGAATGTTCTCTAAGATAGATCTAAAACAATTGTGTGTTATTTTTTAGTAGGAAATTTGTAAATGGTAAATTATTATTTACAACAGAAAAGCATTACAAAATTATAAAAAAAGTGCCAACTCACCTTAAATTTTTGAATGTCCAAAACATTTAATGTCTTTTACTTGGTGGTTATCACAAAGTATATCCAACAATAAGAAAAACAAATCCAAGAACACAGAAATTGGATAATATTTACACTTCTAATAGCTAATGTAACCACTTGTAGGCCAGATCAGAAAAAATTAAACATTAACAAATTAACATTAAAAAAAAAATATATATCTCCAATTTATTTACAGTACATCAATGTCTTTAGTGAGCACCATCTGCAGGATCATGTGTATGGTACACTCTAAAACAGTTCTTCGGATGGAGATGTGGCTTTTCTGGGCAACCAGTGCAATAAAAGTTTGTGCGGGCTCTCTTTGCAGGAGTTGAGCATACAATGCAGTTCCTGTCTTTGTCTGAGTGATCCACAAGATGCACAGCACCCTCATATCTTTTAATTGTGTTTCCTTCTTTGAATTTTCTCCCAACTTTATTGCTGTTTGTGGTTACTACCTCTTGCGGGATGATGGATGCAGCCTTCTCAGTCAGCTCTCAGTCTCACAATTTTCTTTGAAGACTTTCAAGGGCATAGGCTTCTCATCAGCATGACAGAGTGTGTATAATATATGAGCATTTACCTGTGAAACCTCAATGATCCAATAAAATATTTGTTTCCACCATTCTCTTGTTTTTCTTTGGAAGCTGCCATAGTATGATACCATCTGGTCGCTATGGTCACATCCATTCATACACATGTTGTATCGCTGCACTACTTTGGGTTTTTCAACTGTGTTGCCTCGTCTAGTTGTAACCTGCTCCATCTGAACTGTAGTCTGGGTGGAGACAACAATACACAGCCTTTTGGCTTTCTTATCTCGCCAAGCAACACATATCTGGGATCCATCATTATTTCTGTACCACCTAGCTTCTCGGAGCTGTAGAGAAATGGTCTTCAACTGAAGCGGAAAATTTTTCCTGTTGATGTTGAGTGTGCCAGTATAATCAATACCCCTACTCAACAGAAATGTAATCACGGTGTCTACAGTGTAGTACCTATCCGCAAATACATGGTGGCCTTTTCCAATTCCTTGCAGCAGGTAATCAAACACCTTCACGGCCTGACTTGTACGGTCATTGGCAAGGGGATATGATGTGTTTTTTCCGAAGTATGTCAATACAGAGTAGACATACCCTGTAGTAGAATCACACAAGCCAAAAGTCTTGATGTGATACTTGCTTGGCTTGGAGGCATTGTACTGCTTGTGCTTCCAGCGTCCGTTATAGCCTATTACCATTTCATCAATGGCCAGATCCTGAAATGGATAAAATGCATCCTGGAACTGCTAGTATTAGTGAATTCAAGAATGGCTCTATTTTGTCCTTGCCTACAGATTCAGCATCTCCAAGATGCATCATGGTGTGGTAAATGATTTCAAATCTCAATCTGGAAAACATCTGACTGTACCATGGGTTGTAGTTGTGCGGTTTGTGTGCCCAATAATCCTTCACCGATGCTTTTTTACCTAAACCTATTGCAATAATCACGGCCAAAAATTTTAACAGCTCATATTCAATGATAGGCTTCCAACTTGCAAGTGTAGACTTTTGTAAAGAAACTTGTTTGGATTTCTTCAATTCTGCATATTCATTGATCATTGATACCAATGAATCTAACACATCTGGTGTTATCAAGACAAACCAACAATCTAGTTCAGAGGAAGATGCATCTAGTTTTGCATGCATACCTGGTTCACGAGTTGGAACAAAGAGAATACTGCCTGTTGTTTCACCTTCAGTTACTTGGTGCTATTGTTCTCTTCCTTGAGCTCCATTTTTTACTATTTGTAAATCTAGCAGCCGTCTTAGCCTTTTTAGGGAATTTTGATGGTCCAGGACGTGCACCATCTTCGCTATCACTACTTGCGCTGTCACTACTATTTTTTTCGTAATCATCAAAATCAATTGAATCATTATTATCGACATCTGTTTCACTTACCTCGTCTTCACTAGATGTATTATTTATCTGTTGAAACAAGTTTCTAGCCTGTTCAATAGTTAGACGAGCCGTACAAGTGCTTTTGGTGACCTTATCGCTTGTTGCCATGGTAAACAATTTTTTACAGTTCGGTAACTAGCTTAAAAATATGATAATTATGACAAGAATACAATTTTTAACATCCGATTTTGTCCACATGTGATTCAAAAATCAACTTCCCTTCGGTAAATAAAATCTCGTACCGAAACGGAAAGGAAAACTATAAATTTATAACTTGTTTTACTATGAAACAAACATTGGCAGTCACAGCGGCTTATGGCCGCGGCTAAATAAGTGTTCTGGCGCTGGGAGCGGCTTGTGGTAGGTAACCAGTTAAGTCAGTGTGATATAGGATTGTTGTTGTTGTAATTTCGAATGATCTCAATGAGTAGGCTAACGCTTTTGTGAGCCGTGAAAAGGACGTTAAGTGGCTGGCTGCAGTAGCTTTCCACACATCCCGAGCGTGCTGATGAAGGTGAACCGGGGCCCTCCAGACGTATGTGCTATGCTTGGCTTCATCTGCATGTCACTCACTACTACAGGGATCATGTCGATCCCTCACTTTGTTAGCCAGGCTGCAATGGAAAGGGCCCGTTTCCATGAAAGGTAACGAGGAAGTCACGGTGAGGGTGTTGACCAGTATGTCTTGCCTGACCCTGAATAACATGTCTGATCATTATATTTTGCTTGACCAGACGTTAGTCTTCCTTCACATGTTATGGGTTAATAATAACAATAATTATGTTCTCCTAGGCATCTACGGCCTGTTGCGTCGATCGACCACTACCATGTCCAACTGCTGGGGCTTGTTCATGCGTAGCTTGTCGACTGAAATCCCTACAGGCTCCTCAGGTGGAGCCGAGAACTCTACTGCCTCGGGATGGGAGTAGCGAGGAGTGTGTGTTAGACCAATGTTTGTGTCAGGCTTTTTTTGTCCATGTTTGACTCCCTGTTTTTTTTTCTGTTCCGCCCCTGATGCCTCTGGATTGTGTCCACCTTCGGGAAAGCGTGACTCCTACTGTGCTGATACGAAATTTGGAGAGGTATCGTGTAACCTCCAGTGGTCAGGGGCAGAAGGAAGGCAATTTCAGTCCAAGCAGGAAGGCCCTTGAATAGCGTTAACTTGGGCTGAATTTCAGGGTGCAGGTAAGCGGGATGTTGAACGCCATCAAGGACTGGTTTCCCACGGCTTAAGGCAGTCAAAAATGCAGTAAGATAAAACAAAACAAACAGGATAACCAAATGAAAGCACATAAATTCTACAGTGGCGACAAGAACACCAGACTCACAAATTGGTTTAGGGTTAAGACCGGGGTACAGCTTTGAGAGCAGCCTAAAGTGAGCTACTATTTTTGTGCGGGAAAAAGATGTGGTTACTTGATGACTAAATGGTGTGCCTTCGCCAGTAGAATCCAGAAAGGCAAATCTTTAATTAAAAAAAAAAACCCAAAAAAACAACCTAAAGTTTGAAACTTTTGAGTTCCGTAATATCACTGGTCTTTTAACTTAACTGAACGTCTTTATACTGGTTTAGAAGACTCTGCAGAGTCTGTATACAACCAGTTTCATTTACATTTCTTTGCTGTCAAAGCTATGCGCATCTAGTCAATTCTTGAATGCATTAATTGTCCCTGCCTCCACTACTTCCTGTGACAATGGATTTCAAACATTCACCACCCTCTGACTAAAAATATATTTCGTACTATTTAATCTGGACATTTCTTTTGTTTATTTGTAGTTATGCCTTCTTGTTCTTGTCGGTGGTTGTATTTGGAAAACTTGTTATAGTCTAATTAATCCATTCCTCTGATCATCTTATGAACCTGTATTGTCACCACGAATTCTTCTCTTTTCTAGACACTGTAGGCCGGTTTTTCTGAGTCTTTCCTCATAACTGTAATTTTGGAATCCCACTATCAGCTTTGTCACTCTTTCTTATATCCTTTCCAGCATGTTTAGGGAGCCGCGTAGCGAAGAGGTTAGCGCGCTGCTTCGCATCTGAGTGGTCCTGGGTTCATTTCCCAGTTGAGGCGGAAATGTTTTTTCAAAATGCAACAGCTCCGGGGTCGACCCAGCCTTCAATTGGTACCGGTTCAGTCCGGGAAGTAAAAGCGACGAGGGAGAGGAGATGGCTGCCGCCCTCATATAGCCGAGCCTTTGAAATGTGAGGTCGCAAACAAGAAGTGTTAGCCCTGTACGGCAGCAATGCTATGGGTTTCTTTACTTTACTCCAGGATGTTTATATCCACTCTACGATAAGGACTCCAGACCTGTACACAGTACTCCAATCTAGGTCTAACTAATGCTTTATACAGATATAACAACTGTTTGAGGGCAGCACTGCAAATGTTTGTTTGTCAGTAGTGTTGCCAGTCAGTCAAGCTACCTTGTTGATTCAGATCAATGTATAAAGATAGCTCAAGTACGTTGAGAACACTAAGCGGACTCCTGCCAATTTGTTTGTGGTTAAGACCGGGGTAAAACGTCGAGAGACATCTGACATGGGCGTCTAATATAGTGAGGAAAATAGGTGTGGTTCAATCAATCAATCAATCAATCAATCAATCAAAGCCCGTCACTGGGCTGCTCTTTCTGCCTCTCTCCATGTGTAATCAATCAATCAATCAATCAATCAATCAAAGCCCGTCGCTGGGCTGCTCTTTCTGCCTCTCTCCGTGTGTAATCATTTAATTTTAGTTCCTTCTCACATTCTCTTCTTCGTGTATTTTTTTGGCTCAAACTCTCTCTCCCTTTGAGGATTCCATGTAAGAGCCTGTCTGCTATGTTGGATGGTGCCTTCTGCAGTGTATGTTCTAGCCATCCCCATTTTCTTCGCTTAATTTGTTGTTCCAATGGATGTTGTTTTCTTGTTTCCCACATGTCTTCGTCCCTCCTCACCATGTCCTGCCACTTTATGCCCATTATCCTGTGTAGGCATCTCTTAACGAAGGGCTGGAGTCTTTGTTGTATGTCCTTATTTGTTCTCCATATGTCCACTCCATAAGCGCAACACCGACTGGACACCGGCGTTGAATATGTGGTTATTTCAAGGATAAACTGTATGGCATTGAGAGACGTCTTCTGCCTCTATTTTCCTGAGAGAAATAGGTCGGATTAATTGACAGATAAGCTAGAAGAAATAGGAAGGATTAGTTGAAGGATAAACTAGAAATAAATAGGTAGGATTAATTGAAGGATGAAGTAGAAAGAAATAGGTCGGATTAATTGAAGGATGAACTAGAAAGAAATAGGTAGGATTAATTGACGGATAAGCTAGAAAGAAATAGGTAGGATTAATTGAAGGATAAACTAGGAAGAAATAGGCAGGATTAATTGCCGGATAAGCTAGAAAGAAATAGGTCGGATTAATTAAAGGATAATCTAGAAAGAAGTATTTAAAAGCAACACATTTGTGTTCACCAATTCATCCGGGTTAGTTGCAACTTCTTCATCCAATATTTTCTTGAGTTCCGTACCTATGATATTAATGTCTGAATGCAGTGCCTCCATCTATGGAGAAATATGTAAACAATAAATACAATAGTTATAGGATAAGCAAAGATTACGATGAGCAATGTTCCAGCATCCAGTCAGTTCTGTTATAGGATAAGCAAAGATTACGATGGGATCGATGGGATCCCCTTAGTAGTGAGCGCTACGAAGGTGAAGCCAAGCATAGCACAACCGTCTGGAGGACCGCAGTCCATCTTCATCAGCGTGCTCGAGTTGTAAGGAAAGCTACTACAACCCGTCACTTAAAGTCCTTTTCAGGGCGCATAAAAGGGTAAACTTACCTATTGTGGACATTAAACAAGAACAAGAACAACCTTTCGGATTGGCTTGGCTTGGCTTGGCTTGGCTTGGTTTGGCTTGGCTTGGCTTGACTTGGCTTGGCTTGGCTTGGCTTGGCTTGGTTTGGCTTGGCTTGGCTTGGTTTGGCTTTGCTTGGCTTGGCTTGGTTTCGTTCGTTCTCTATCTTCCGCTACCAAACCCTGAAAGGGATTAAGTAGCAGAATATAGCCGAGAGAATGGAATGCGTTGTGACGTAGTTTGCAGCTTGACTGCGATATTTGCGTCTTTCGGTCAAACACATCCGACTTCAGCAATCATTTTTTGAGTACCGGGTTAGCATTCCCTATTTGATCCCTACTCCTTAGCCAGTCTGCCCTACTGCAGCCTGTTATCCAGGATCACCGCGTGGAGTTGTAGAAGTGTCTTGGCAGCTCTGGTTCGCTGGCCCTGACGCTAGCAGTCAGATATGGGTCGCTGACCACTGCAGCTCATTCGCTACTCAGCATCTTGATCCCAAAAAACCTTTTCACAACTAATTTAATTTTTGTGGGGTTTCAAGTTTATACAGGGCAGGGTAGCCAGCCCCATGCGAGTCCTCCTTAGTTACATGACATATCTGGCAGGTTACAGTGTTACTGTTATTTGAATCTAGACACACCCCCCCCCCCCCCCCCCATTTGTGTTCTCGTGGTACACCTATAGATGTTTAATACGTGCTAACTTTTATGTAGACGTTCCGTGAAACAAGGAAATTATATATAAGGTATGTGGAATGGGGGGTGTTGCTGTAGTCAAGAGGTTAAGGCACTCGTCTCTCACAGCGATGAATGGAAAAGGTGGGCGATCGAGTCCCACAAGTTTCAAGGTAGCTGAAGACAAGAGAGTGAGATTGATGACCAGCGCATTGGCTTCCCCACTGTAATCCAAATACAGCTTACATCACATTCTTCTTCTTCTTCTTTTGTTTTCTTTTTCTTCTTTTTCTTCTTATTCACATTGCACATCACATTATTAAGACAAAACCATCTGATATTGTGGCCATAATTGCTTGCAATGGGCAATAATAATTATTTTTAGACAGGTAAGTAGATAGGTAGGTTAACATGTAGGTACCCATGCTAAATGGTAAGTGGGTGGTTAAGTTAGTAGACAGGAATCTAGACATACAGAATGGTTAATAGGTGGATTACCTAGTTAGAAGGTAGATAGGCAAACGTACTGCATTGGTAGGTAGATATGTTGGTAAATTAGTAGAGAGATTAGATGGACAAAGAGATAAACATGTAGACATAGATATGGCGCCCTACAGGCTGCGGGTCTACATTACTCTACTATTTTAGTTCATTACGGATGCCGTCAGACTACGGAATTGCCTGGAATTCCCACTAGTCGACGACTTACACTTGTGTTCACCGAAACGTGTCGTTGTTTTCCATTTGGACTGGTTAATTCGTTTTTTTTTTTTTAGTTGTCTTCCCGCCGATTCTCCTGGCAAAGACATCGGCTATATGAATTAGCACTACTCTTAAATTTATGTGCATTAAACTCCATTACTGATTGAGTAGGTTTTAACCTGTGGTGATGAGGAACTAAGACGCTTGTCCTGTCAGGCACAAACATACTGACCAGGATGTCACGTGAGGGTCAGATAAAATATATTGTATAAGACCACTGTCTCTCTTCAATGCAGCATTCCATAGAACATAATGTTTTCTGTGTGACGAGATGTGGATCTACGTGATTCCCGTAGTAGTGAGCATTATGCAGATGAAGCCTTGCATAGCACAACCGCTTGGTGTACAATGGTCCACCTTCATCAGCATATCAGCATGCTGGGGATGTGAGGAAAGCTGCTAGAATTTGCCAGTTAACGTCCTTTTTAGGGTGCACTAAACAAGTAAACTTACTCATTGTGGATATTGAACAACAAAAACTACAACAGCAACAAAAACAAGAACTTCTTCTTCTTCTTCGTCGTCATACGCAGTCAGACAGTAACTATTATTTTTTCGAAAAAAGCAGCCGTCATCCTGAGGCTGTCGACACTGCCATAGAGCTTGTCTAGTGTTGCCACTGGTGATGTCCACATCTGCTCTCTCTGATCTTCGTATGTCGGGCAGATTCACATGAATGGGCTTGGTTATTTTCAGCGCTGAACAAAGTATCTAATTTAGGCACCGAAAAATCAGGAATTTGTTTTTATCAGCCTATTTGAATGTAAAAAATCTATTTTTATTTAATTTATTTTGAAGAAAATGTATTTATTAAGCTATATTAAAAGCAATCTCACTGAATTGAACATAATTGTAACATGTCTACGGTTCTGCTGTTTTAAAAATAGATTGTTTACGGTCCCACTTCTCTGCGACTACCTGCATATCATGCGCATTTAAATCCTATAGAACTTGTGTGGGCTAAAGTCTAAGGACAAATTGTCGAACAGAACAAGACATTAAAAATGCGTGTTGTTGAAGTGCTGACACGTGAGTACCTTTCAAAAATATACATTCAGTTCTAGAAGAAGTGTTGAAAATATGTTCCGGAAAGAAAAACAGTACTAGCAACGAGATGGATTACAATTTGTCCAGCCAATATCAATTATGAACCTCTTTGAATCTACAGATTCGGAATGATTAATATCATCTTTTGTGGGTATACTGATTAGCAGAATTGGGTGAATTAGCATATGTTTATCAAAACATTTAAGTGTACATACAATAACAACAAATACATTTGAGTATTCAAATGTTTTAGACAACATCAATTGATATAACATTGGTGTATAATGGTGACCGAAGGGCTGTACTAACTGTTACATACTGGTGCCATTTTTGCAATTGTACACTAAGGGCAACACAAACAATCGATCTATTAAGACATTAAGGAGATACGCCTATGAACAAAACACAACGAGAAATTACGCTGTGTACTGTAAAATCTTGAATTTTATGCCATTTCTTTGCAATAGCTCTAAAAGATCAAATAAATTCGCCGATGTGCAAAATTCTTAACATCTATTGACTAAATAATATCAATGTTTTAGCGACATTGTAATTACAAAGCTGCATGCGAAAAATTATTTGGATATGACATGCAGTTTTGTAGAAAATTGCCTCGGATCTTGTTCATGAATTAAAAGACAGACTATAGAACAGATAAATGCAGGATGGCATGGACTAGTTTTCTGTGGCTTGTTCCAACTTTGGCTTGACTATTAGTACAAAGAAAACGGAGGTCATATACTATCCAGCACCAGGCACATCGTATAAACAGCCAGTGGTTACAGTGAGGAGGATTAATTACAAGATGTTGAAAAATGTGTCTACCTTGGAAGCACGCTGTTGAGATCACTGACATTGCTGATGAGCTGGCTACTAGAATATCAAAATCCAGCACAACTTTTGGTCGAATGCTCTCGACAGTGTGGGTACGTCGAGGAATTAAGCATAACGACTTAGCTGAAGTTCCACAATGCCGCCATTCTTCCCAGCAAGTTCTACACGTGTAAGAGCTGGACTGTCTACGCTGTAGACGTCAGGAAGCTAAATAGCTTCAACATGACCTGTCTGAGACTCAAACTGCATATTTGCTGCCAGGACCAAAACACAGATAATGAAGTCCTATTCAGAGCCAACATACCAGGTACTCATACCCTTTTGCAGAAAGCCCAATTGAGATGGGCTGACCACCTAACTCAAAAGTCAAGCGAAAGTTTCCCAAACGGGCTTCTGGATGGCAAACTGAGTAACGGAAGACGATCACACGGAAGTCTAGAAAAGCATTTCACAGACAGTTTGAAGAAGTCTGTTAAGTGTTGTCAATTAGACATTACCACATGGTTGTTGTTGTTGTTGTTGTTTTTGTTATTGTTGTTATTTTTGTTTTTGTTGTTGTTTTTGTTGTTGTTGTTTTTGTTGTTGTTGTTGTTGTTTTTGTTGTTGTTGTTTCTGTTGTTGTTTTTGTTGTTGTAGTTTTTGTTGTTGTTGTTTTTGTTTCTGTTGTTGTTGTTCTTGTTTTTGAAGATAGGTGGCACCGACGAATGCCCGTGTGGTACCGCGAAAATGACCGCTGAGCATTTGCTGCAAAACTGCCCGACATACGAAGATCAGAGAGAGCAGATGTGGACATCACCAGTGGCAACACTAGACAAGCTCTATGGCAGTGTCGACAGCCTCAGGATGACGGCTGCTTTTTTCGAAAAAATAATAGTTACTGTCTGACTGCGTATGACGACGAAGAAGAAGAAGAAGTTCTTGTTTTTGTTGCTGTTGTAGTTTTTGTTGTTCAATATCCACAATGAGTAAGTTTACTTGTTTAGTGCACCCTAAAAAGGACGTTAACTGGCAAATTCTAGCAGCTTTCCTCACATCCCCAGCATGCTGATATGCTGATGAAGGTGGACCATTGTACACCAAGCGGTGGTGCTATGCAAGGCTTCATCTGCATAATGCTCACTACTACGGGAATCACGTAGATCCACATCTCGTCACCCAGAAAACATTATGTTCTATGGAATGCTGCATTGAAGAGAGACAGTGGTCTTATACAATATATTTTATCTGACCCTCACGTGACATCCTGGTCAGTATGTTTGTGCCTGACAGGACAAGCGTCTTAGTTCCTCATCACCACAGGTTAAGACCTACTCAATCAGTAATGGAGTTTAATGCACATAAATTTAAGAGTAGTGCTAATTCATATAGCCGATGTCTTTGCCAGGAGAATCGGCGGGAAGACAACTAAAAAAAAAAAACGAATTAACCAGTCCAAATGGAAAACAACGACACGTTTCGGTGAACACAAGTGTAAGTCGTCGACTAGTGGGAATTCCAGGCAATTCCGTAGTCTGACGGCATCCGTAATGAACTAAAATAGTAGAGTAATGTAGACCCGCAGCCTGTAGGGCGCCATATCTATGTCTACATGTTTATCTCTTTGTCCATCTAATCTCTCTACTAATTTACCAACATATCTACCTACCAATGCAGTACGTTTGCCTATCTACCTTCTAACTAGGTAATCCACCTATTAACCATTCTGTATGTCTAGATTCCTGTCTACTAACTTAACCACCCACTTACCATTTAGCATGGGTACCTACATGTTAACCTACCTATCTACTTACCTGTCTAAAAATAATTATTATTGCCCATTGCAAGCAATTATGGCCACAATATCAGATGGTTTTGTCTTAATAATGTGATGTGCAATGTGAATAAGAAGAAAAAGAAGAAAAAGAAAACAAAAGAAGAAGAAGAAGAATGTGATGTAAGCTGTATTTGGATTACAGTGGGGAAGCCAATGCGCTGGTCATCAATCTCACTCTCTTGTCTTCAGCTACCTTGAAACTTGTGGGACTCGATCGCCCACCTTTTCCATTCATCGCTGTGAGAGACGAGTGCCTTAACCTCTTGACTACAGCAACACCCCCCATTCCACATACCTTATATATAATTTCCTTGTTTCACGGAACGTCTACATAAAAGTTAGCACGTATTAAACATCTATAGGTGTACCACGAGAACACAAATGGGGGGGGGGGGGTGTCTGGATTCAAATAACAGTAACACTGTAACCTGCCAGATATGTCATGTAACTAAGGAGGACTCGCATGGGGCTGGCTACCCTGCCCTGTATAAACTTGAAACCCCACAAAAATTAAATTAGTTGTGAAAAGGTTTTTTGGGATCAAGATGCTGAGTAGCGAATGAGCTGCAGTGGTCAGCGACCCATATCTGACTGCTAGCGTCAGGGCCAGCGAACCAGAGCTGCCAAGACACTTCTACAACTCCACGCGGTGATCATGGATAACAGGCTGCAGTAGGGCAGACTGGCTAAGGAGTAGGGATCAAATAGGGAATGCTAACCCGGTACTCAAAAAATGCTTGCTGAAGTCGGATGTGTTTGACCGAAAGACGCAAATATCGCAGTCAAGCTGCAAACTACGTCACAACGCATTCCATTCTCTCGGCTATATTCTGCTACTTAATCCCTTTCAGGGTTTGGTAGTGGAAGATAGAGAACGAACGAAACCAAGCCAAGCCAAGCCAAGCCAAGCCAAGCCAAGCCAAACCAAGCCAAGCCAAGCCAAGCCAATCCGAAAGGTTGTTCTTGTTCTTGTTTAATGTCCACAATAGGTAAGTTTACCCTTTTATGCGCCCTGAAAAGGACGTTAAGTGACGGGTTGTAGTAGCTTTCCTTACAACTCGAGCACGCTGATGAAGATGGACTGCGGTCCTCCAGACGGTTGTGCTATGCTTGGCTTCACCTTCGTAGCGCTCACTACTAAGGGGATCCCATCGATCCCATCGTAATCTTTGCTTATCCTATAACAGAACTGACTGGATGCTGGAACATTGCTCATCGTAATCTTTGCTTATCCTATAACTATTGTATTTATTGTTTACATATTTCTCAATAGATGGAGGCACTGCATTCAGACATTAATATCATAGGTACGGAACTCAAGAAAATATTGGATGAAGAAGTTGCAACTAACCCGGATGAATCGGTGAACACAAATTTGTTGCTTTAAATACTTCTTTCTAGATTATCCTTTAATTAATCCGACCTATTTCTTTCTAGCTTATCCGTCAATTAATCCTGCCTATTTCTTCCTAGTTTATCCTTCAATTAATCCTACCTATTTCTTTCTAGCTTATCCGTCAATAAATCCTACCTATTTCTTTCTAGTTCATCCTTCAATTAATCCGACCTATTTCTTTCTACTTCATTCTTCAATTAATCCTACCTATTTATTTCTAGTTTATCCTTCAACTAATCCTTCCTATTTCTTCTAGCTTATCTGTCAATTAATCCGACCTATTTCTCTCAGGAAAATAGAGGCAGAAGACGTCTCTCAATGCCATACAGTTTATCCTTGAAATAACCACATATTCAACGCCAGTGTCCAGTCGGTGTTGCGCTTATGGAGTGGACATATGGAGAACAAATAAGGACATACAACAAAGACTCCAGCCCTTCGTTAAGAGATGCCTACACAGGATAATGGGCATAAAGTGGCAGGACATGGTGAGGAGGGACGAAGACATGTGGGAAACAAGAAAACAACATCCATTGGAACAACAAATTAAGGGAAGAAATTGGGGATGGCTAGTACATACACTGCAGAAGGCACCATCCAACATAGCAGACAGGCTCTTACATGGAATCCTCAAAGGGAGAGAGAGTTTGAGCCAAAAAAATACACGAAGAAGAGAATGTGAGAAGGAACTAAAATTAAATGATTACACACGGAGAGAGGCAGAAAGAGCAGCCCAGCGATGGGCTTTGATTGATTGATTGATTGATTGAACCACACCCATTTTCCTCACTATATTAGACGACCATGTCAGATGTCTCTCGACGTTTTACCCCGGTCTTAACCACAAACAAATTGGCAGGAGTCCGCTTAGTGTTCTCAACGTACTTGAGCTATCTTTATACATTGATCGGAATCAACAAGGTAGCTTGACTGACTGGCAACACTACTGACAAACAAACATTTGCAGTGCTGCCCTCAAACAGTTGTTATATCTGTATAAAGCATTAGTTAGACCTAGATTGGAGTACTGTGTACAGGTCTGGAGTCCTTATCGTAGAGTGGATATAAACATCCTGGAGTAAAGTAAAGAAACCCATAGCATTGCTGCCGTACAGGGCTAACACTTCTTGTTTGCGACCTCACATTTCAAAGGCTCGGCTGTATGAGGGCGGCAGCCATCTCCTCTCCCTCGTCGCTTTTACTTCCCGGACTGAACCGGTACCAAATGAAGGCTGGGTCGACCCCGGAGCTGTTGCATTTTGAAAAAACATTTCCGCCTCAACTGGGAAATGAACCCAGGACCACTCAGATGCGTAGCAGCGCGCTGACCTCTTCGCTACGCGGCTCCCTAAACATGCTGGAAAGGATATAAGAAAGAGTGACAAAGCTGATAGTGGGATTCCAAAATTACAGTTATGAGGAAAGACTCAGAAAAACCGGCCTACAGTGTCTAGAAAAGAGAAGAATTCGTGGTGACAATACAGGTTTATAAGATGATCAGAGGAATGGATTAATTAGACTATAACAAGTTTTCCAAATACAACCACCGACAAGAACAAGAAGGCATAATTACAAATAAACAAAAGAAATGTCCAGATTAAATAGTACGAAATATATTTTTAGTCAGAGGGTGGTGAATGTTTGAAATCCATTGTCACAGGAAGTAGTGGAGGCAGGGACAATTAATGCATTCAAGAATTGACTAGATGCGCATAGCTTTGACAGCAAAGAAATGTAAATGAAACTGGTTGTATACAGACTCTGCAGAGTCTTCTAAACCAGTATAAAGACGTTCAGTTAAGTTAAAAGACCAGTGATATTACGGAACTCAAAATATTCAAACTTTAGGTTTTTTTTTTTTTTTTTTTTTTTTTTTGAATTAAAGATTTGCCTTTCTGGATTCTACTGGCGAAGGCACACCATTTAGTCATCAAGTAACCACATCTTTTTCCCGCACAAAAATAGTAGCTCACTTTAGGCTGCTCTCAAAGCTGTACCCCGGTCTTCACCCTAAACCAATTTGTGAGTCTGGTGTTCTTGTCGCCACTGTAGAATGTATGTGCTTTCATTTGGTTATCCTGTTTGTTTTGTTTTATCTTACTGCATTTTTGACTGGCTTAAGCAGTGGGAAACCAGTCCTTGATGGCGTTCAACATCCCGCTTACCTGCACCCTGAAATTCAGCCCAAGTTAACGCTATTCAAGGGCCTTCCTGCTTGGACTGAAATTGCCTTCCTTCTGCCCCTGACCACTGGAGATTACACGATACTTCTCCAAATTTCGTATCAGCACAGTAGGAGTCACGCTTTCCCGAAGGTGGACACAATCCAGAGGCATCAGGGGCGGAACAGAAAAAAAAACAGGGAGTCAAACATGGACAAAAAAAGCCTGACACAAACATTGGTCTAACACACACTCCTCGCTACTCCCATCCCGAGGCAGTAGAGTACTCGGCTCCACCTGAGGAGCCTGTAGGGATTTCAGTCGACAAGCTACGCATGAACAAGCCCCAGCAGTTGGACATGGTAGTGGTCGATCGACGCAACAGGCCGTAGATGCCTAGGAGAACATAATTATTGTTATTATTAACCCATAACATGTGAAGGAAGACTAACGTCTGGTCAAGCAAAATATAATGATCAGACATGGCATTCAGGGCCAGGCAAGACATACTGGTCAACACCCTCACCGTGACTTCCTCGTTACCTTTCATGGAAACGGGCCCTTTCCATTGCAGCCTGGCTAACAAAGTGAGGGATCGACATTTTCCCTGTAGTAGTGAGTGACATGCAGATGAAGCCAAGCATAGCACATACGTCTGGAGGGCCCCGGTTCACCTTCATCAGCACGCTCGGGATGTGTAGAAAGCTACTGCAGCCAGCCACTTAACGTCCTTTTCACGGCTCACAAAAGCGTTAGCCTACTCATTGAGATCATTCGAAATTACAACAACAACAATCCTATATCACACTGACTTAACTGGTTACCTACCACAAGCCGCTCCCAGCGCCAGAACACTTATAATTATTTAGCCGCGGCCATAAGCCGCTGTGACCGCCAATGTTTGTTTCATAGTAAAACAAGTTATAAATTTATAGTTTTCCTTTCCGTTTCGGTACGAGATTTTATTTACCGAAGGGAAGTTGATTTTTGAATCACATGTGGACAAAATCGGATGTTAAAAATTGTATTCTTGTCATAATTATCATATTTTCAAGCTAGTTACCGAACTGTAAAAAATTGTTTACCATGGCAACAAGCGATAAGGTCACCAAAAGCACTTGTACGGCTCGTCTAACTATTGAACAGGCTAGAAACTTGTTTCAACAGATAAATAATACATCTAGTAAGTGAAACAAATGTCGATAATAATGATTCAATTGATTTTGATGATTACGAAAAAAAATAGTAGTGACAGCGCAAGTACTAAGTAGTGATAGCGAAGATGGTGCACGTCCTGGACCATCAAAATTCCCTAAAAAGGCTAAGACGGCTGCTAGATTTACAAATAGTAAAAAATGGAGCTCAAGGAAGAGAACAGTGGCACCAAGTAACTGAAGGTGAAACAACAGGCAGTATTCTCTTTGTTCCAACTCGTGAACCAGGTATGCATGCAAAACTAGATGCATCTTCCTCTGAACTAGATTGTTGGTTTGTCTTGATAACACCAGATGTGTTAGATTCATTGGTATCAATGATCAATGAATATGCAGAATTGAAGAAATCCAAACAAGTTTCTTTACAAAAGTCTACACTTGCAAGTTGGAAGCCTATCATTGAATATGAGCTGTTAAAATTTTTGGCCGTGATTATTGCAATAGGTTTAGGTAAAAAAGCATCGGTGAAGGATTATTGGGCACACAAACCGCACAACTACAACCCATGGTACAGTCAGATGTTTCCCAGATTGAGATTTGAAATCATTTACCACACCATGATGCATCTTGGAGATGCTGAATCTGTAGGCAAGGACAAAATAGAGCCATTCTTGAATTCACTAATACTAGCAGTTCCAGGATGCATTTTGTCCATTTCAGGATCTGGCCATTGATGAAATGGTAATAGGCTATAATGGACGCTGGAAGCACAAGCAGTACAATGCCTCCAAGCCAAGCAAGTATCACATCAAGACTTTTGGCTTGTGTGATTCTACTACAGGGTATGTCTACTCTGTATTGACATACTTCGGAAAAAACACATCATATCTCCTTGCCAATGACCGTACAAGTCAGGCCGTGAAGGTGTTTGATTACCTGCTGCAAGGAATTGGAAAAGGCCACCATGTATTTGCGGATAGGTACTACACTGTAGACACCGTGATTACATTTCTGTTGAGTAGGGGTATTGATTATACTGGCACACTCAACATCAAGAGGAAAAATTTTCCGCTTCAGTTGAAGACCATTTCTCTACAGCTCCGAGAAGCTAGGTGGTACAGAAATAATGATGGATCCCAGATATGTGTTGCTTGGCGAGATAAGAAAGCCAAAAGGCTGTGTATTGTTGTCTCCACCCAGACTACAGTTCAGATGGAGCAGGTTACAACTAGACGAGGCAACACAGTTGAAAAACCCAAAGTAGTGCAGCGATACAACATGTGTATGAATGGATGTGACCATAGCGACCAGATGGTATCATACTATGGCAGCTTCCAAAGAAAAACAAGAAAATGGTGGAAACAAATATTTTATTGGATCATTGAGGTTTCACAGGTAAATGCTCATATATTATACACACTCTGTCATGCTGATGAGAAGCCTATGCCCTTGAAAGTCTTCAAAGAAAATTGTGAGACTGAGAGCTGACTGAGAAGGCTGCATCCATCATCCCGCAAGAGGTAGTAACCACAAACAGCAATAAAGTTGGGAGAAAATTCAAAGAAGGAAACACAATTAAAAGATATGAGGGTGCTGTGCATCTTGTGGATCACTCAGACAAAGACAGGAACTGCATTGTATGCTCAACTCCTGCAAAGAGAGCCCGCACAAACTTTTATTGCACTGGTTGCCCAGAAAAGCCACATCTCCATCCGAAGAACTGTTTTAGAGTGTACCATACACATGATCCTGCAGATGGTGCTCACTAAAGACATTGATGTACTGTAAATAAATTGGAGATATATATTTTTTTTTTAATGTTAATTTGTTAATGTTTAATTTTTTCTGATCTGGCCTACAAGTGGTTACATTAGCTATTAGAAGTGTAAATATTATCCAATTTCTGTGTTCTTGGATTTGTTTTTCTTATTGTTGGATATACTTTGTGATAACCACCAAGTAAAAGACATTAAATGTTTTGGACATTCAAAAATTTAAGGTGAGTTGGCACTTTTTTTATAATTTTGTAATGCTTTTCTGTTGTAAATAATAATTTACCATTTACAAATTTCCTACTAAAAAATAACACAATTGTTTTAGATCTATCTTAGAGAACATTCATTTACCTACAAAATGGTATATTATATCATTCATAAAAATATGTTAATAATTAAGAAAACTGCAGCTAAATTTGTACATACACCTGCAAATGAGAAAATGGGACCTAAATTTAATTCTGCCACATCCTTTTTTTCAATTCAGTAGCTAATCAGTTTTAAAGTTGTGAGTATAAATATATACAAGTTTAAACGTTCAATCTCTCATCACATTGTCTTGTATTCATGAATATTTTCTCACAGAAAAGGGCATTGGCTTCAGAACTGGTCTGGGACAGAAATTGACTCAAGCTAAAGACAAATTTATTCGAAGAAGCAAAAGTGAACAGGTGATCATGCTAGCTTCTTCTTCTTCTCCCTCTTTATCGTCTTCGTCTTTTGTGTGTATTATCCCTAGTATGAATCCCGTGCATGAGAAGGGCAAGAATAGCACTACAGCCCCACAGAGAGCATGTCGTAAGAGGCAACTAACTGTTTGACATGGCATAACAGCCGGACATGGTTAGGTGGTTTGTTAGCAGCAGCATAGATGGCGCCTAACGGGCTGCGGGTCTACTTTGATCTAGTGTTTGAGTCCATTAAGATGGACTCGCACATCAGTTAACCACCCTTCAAGATACTGGTTGTATACCAGTATAAATACACTGTTGTTGTTACTGTTGTTGTTGTTGTTGTTATGGATCCAGAAGCGTCCGGGTTGTCTTCTACTTTTCTCTAATATTTGAGTCTATTAAGATGGCCTCGGACATCGGTTAACAACCCATCGCGGCACTTGTTTCAATGATGCGCAGTAATGAGCTGCTCGAGCCTTGCCTGCTAAGTAGGAAATCCTAATCTCGACTACATCCATCTCAACCCAGAGCTGGAACCAGCATAGGGGCATCCACCCCTGTAGAAGTAAAGGCCAACTAAGACTAAGACGATTTGGACATTGGTATGGGATCCATGATTGAAAATTTGCGGATGACACAAACTATGTAGGAGTGTCTTATCTATAGCAGAAGTCGATATATTGAGATCAGATTTCGATAAAAATTTGAGACTGGTCTGTAGATGGCAAATAAGGTTTAATATAGATAAATGTACAGTCATTCACATGGGTAGATCCAATATGGAACATAATTACAGAATAATAAGAAAAGGTACCTAGGGCTTATAATAGATCATACAGGTAAGGTGAGTTAGCAAGTCCAGGTAGCAGTGAATAAGGGAAACGCAATGTTAGGAATGATAAAAAGAAATATTAAACATAGGAGTAAGGAAGTGATTGTCAAATTCTATTAAGCATTAGTTATACCTAGATTGGAGTACTGTGTACAGGTGTGGAATACTTATCGTAGAGGAGATATAAACATGCTGGAAAGGATATAAAGAAAAACGCCAAAACTGATAGTGGCATTCCAGAATTACAGTTATGAGGAAAGACTCCGAAACACTGGCCTAGACTGAGAAAAGAGAAGAATTCGAGGGGGCAATACAGGTTTATAAGATAATCACAAGAAGGGTTGAATTAGACTGTAACACGTTTTTAACAATACAGCCACCCACAAGAACAAGAGGGTACAGGTACAAAGTAACTAAAGAAAGGTCCAGATTGGATATTAATACATTTTTAGTAAGTCAGATAGTGGTGAATGCTTGGAATGCATTACCCTAGGAGGAAGTCGAGGCAGGGATAGTTAATGCATTTAAGAATAGATTGGATGCGCACAGCTTTTACAACAGAGTAATGCAAATGTAACTGATTGTATACAGACTCTGATGAGTCTTCTAAACCAATGTAAAAACGTTACGTTAAGTTAGGTTAAGTTAAGTTAGGTTAAGAAGATATGTCTTCTATAAGTTAGCTTGTAAGTCACATTCCAATAAACACATTTTGTAAAATTTCCTGCTCCAGTAGATTTTTTAAATTATTTCCAGATTTTCCACATAAAATTGTAACAAATTACAATTTTCTGTACTTTATTATACTTTCAAAAACAATAACAAATATGTTATTTTGAATACCAACATTGGTGAGTAGTTTTACTCTTTTGTGCGCCCTGAAAAGGACGTTACGTGTTGCAGTAGCTTTCCTCACATCCCAAGTTTGCTGATGAAGGTGAACCGGGGTCCTCCATGTGATTTTGCTATGCTTATCTTCACCTGCGTGTCGCTCACTACTACGGAGATCACGGCGATCCATCACCTAGTTAACCAGCCTGCCATGAAAATATCCCATTTCCAGGAATGGCTGCAAGGAAGCCAATGTGAGGATCTTGGCCAGTATGTTTTTCCTGACCCTGATGAACATGTCTGATCAATATATTTTGCCTGACCAAACGTTAGTCTTCCTTCCCTATAACAAATATAAAATGGATTAAATTTTTTAAATGTATAAACGATTTATAAATCAGTCTATTTCACCGCGCCTTTATCCATTACTTTCAGCTGGAAGGACTCACTCCTACAGAAGATGGACCATCTAGTTGAAAATGGACATAAATGAAAGGATACTCCAAGACCTGCAGAAGGAAACAAGGATAGAGAATTTTAAACAACTGGTTTTCAGAATTTAAGAAATAAATGCAATAAAAATCAATTACCAGTAGTTTGATCAATAATTTAAAGTGAGAAGTAAAAGAGGAATAGGTTTGAGTGATAGTTATATTCATACAAACATGTATTAATTCATCCATTTTAAGTTCATGACTCAGTGGTTCGCCCATCACTCAGTGGTTCGCCAATGGTTCACCCATCACTCAGTGGTTTGCCAATGGTTCACCCATCACTCAGTAGTTCACCAATGGTTCACCCATCACTCAGTCATTCGCCAATGGTTTGCCCATCACTCAGTGGTTCGCCAAAGGTTCACCCATCACTCGGTAGTTCATCAATGGTTCACCCATCACTCAGCAAGTAGTCATTGGTTGGTTTAAAATTGAGCGTATGCTTGTAATTTAAGTAGTTAACTTATCTTAAAAGTTACAACATAAATCTACACCACGACACGACTTCAACACAGTCGGACACAGTAAACACTATCCTGACCTAAAAACAAACAATATCATTTATTACACGAATAATCATTGCACAATATCATGGCACAATATCAACAATATCAACAAAAACCATAGAATTTCTAAACTTAATAATCACGTTATATATATATATACAGTTCTGCCGCGCAAAGAACAGGAGTTGGATTTTGTTGTCAGAGGCTAAATAAGACGCACGCCATGGGAGCATTTAGTTGGTGTAGGTGTGCGTTTTGACAAACAGGAGAAGGGCGGAAGTTGAGTCACTGGCCCCTTAAAACCAATAATTTTGGGCAGATGGGACTCGAAAGCCTGGGAAGGCAGCTCATCTAGGAGAAGGAAAACTTTGCATTCCAAATCATCTGAAGCCTTGCAGATACGATACTGGCGTTTCTTATCGGGTTTTGTCAGATATGGCTGTGGAACCTGTTTTCTGATTACTCTGAAAGTTGGTCAGCATCTACCAATCCTGACAACAGACGATGTGCGAAGGAGCACACGCAAGAGGATACAATGCCTTATCTTAGAGCGAGGAAAGAGAACCTCAGCTGAGTGTTGTGGTAGGGCAGGCCAGGCATTTAGCCTTGGTTGGTAGCTGGTCTAGGAGTGAAGCCCCAAGAGGCGAACAGATAGAGCATTGCTGATCGGGCAGAGTCACCTTTTCCTTGGAGTAAACATTGCAGACCGAAAGAAGGACCATACAGCATGGGCTACACATGGTCTCTATATTTCTGCCCGGGCTTTTGTGCTAATATCACAATTACTATCGTCTGACAAGTTGAAAAGAGCCAATGATACGTGTCAACCCAGTTTCTACGTCTATATCTATATCTGCAACAACAACACTTTACAACCTCAAGAAATATTATAGACGTCTTCTTCTGCACCCTCACCATCGGATTACGTACTCAGTCGATTTGTGCATTAACACACAATCAGTTCACGAATCTGTACGCTCACACATAAACAGACATTCACATCATAAGCTCATAACCAAACAACCATGCAAACTTCCAGACTCACGCCCCAGTCATTTCAGAGTTGGCAGAGTTGGCTAGACATTCTATGAACTGTATCATTGTAACAGTAACACTGTAACAGTAACACCATAGCAGTAGCACTGTAACAGTAACACTGTAACAGTAACACTGTAACAGTAACACTATAACAGTAGCACTGTAACAGTAACACTGTAACAGTAACACTGTAACAGAAGCACTGTAACAGTAACACTGTAACAGTGACACTGTAACAGTAACACTGTAACAGTAACACTGTAACAGTAGCACTGTAACAGTAGCACTGTTACAGTAACACTGTAACAGAAACACTGTAACAGTAACACTGTAACAGTAACACCGTAACTCCTCCAGGTGATGGTTTCCTACTGCAAGTTTGTTCAGTACGTGTGTTCAATCATTGAGTTCACTGAGTACATCCACGGATCTTAGACTAACACCCCGACATCCACAAAATGTCACCTTTCCGAAACTGCCATTGTGAACTGCAGTGTTACTGTTACAGTTGGTCAATGCTTCATTTATCACTCACCAGTTGTCACCAATCACTCAATCACTCACCAGTTGTTACCAATCACTCAATCACTCACCAGCTGTCACCAATCACTCACCAGTTGTCACTAAATCACTCACCAGTTGTCACCAATCACTGAATCACTCACCAGCTGTCACCAATCACTCACCAGTTGTCACAAACTCAATCACTCACCAGTTGTCACCAATCACTCACCAGTTGTCACAATATCTCACCAGTTGTAATCAATCACTCACCAGTTGTCACCAATCACTCAATCGCTCACCAGCTGTCCCCAATCACTCACCCGTTGGAGAGCGATGACTAGGCAAGCACTCCAAACACTAGTTATCCCCCCCCCCCCCTCTTTCTAGAAACTAATATAACAGTCCATTACCAGTAAGATCAAGAATTGATAATAAGAAGCACAAATTCAATAGATGTAAGTGATATTCATACATTTATTCCCTGTAAGTTCATCACTCAGAAGTTTTCCAATCGTTCACCTATCACTAAATCACTCAGCAATGGTTCATCCGTAACTCAGCAGTTGGCCAATCGTTCACTCAATCACTCAGCAGTTGGAGAAATGGTAGGCATGCACTTCTTCTTCTTCTGCGTTCGTTCTCAATCTGCCGCTTCCAAGTCCTGAACAGGACTTTGCAAGTAGCAGGATGTCGTCCGGAGAATGGAATGCGTTGTGTCGCTAGTTTACAGTTTGACTGCGATATTTGCACCTTTCGGTCCGACACATCCATCTTCGGCAGAAGGCGTGCACTAAATGGCAGGAAGGGCGAAGCCTAAGCAAGCACAGTCCCCATTCCCTCCTCACTCCAGCAGAGGTAAGCAGGTTAGAGATTGGACAGATGATACAGCTGTCCCTGCCCTATTGGCTATTCTCCTGGTTTCCTACAGCAGGTATGCATATAAGTGCCCCCTCTCACGTTTGTCTGTGAATGTGTTCAATCAACAATGCCAGCCCTTGCATATGTGTTTTATTCTGAGTCCTCACTGGTGAGTACTTCCACGGATCTTAGACTAACACCCTGGTATCCACAGACTAACAACCCACAAAATGTATCCTGTCCGAAACTGCTATTGTAAACTGCCAAGTAATAATAATAGCTGTCCATCGTTGTCGATGAGGACCGCCGACATCATCCTTGTCACAGATTTCCCTGTTGGGTGTGGGTGCGCATGTGGCTGAACAGGCCAATGCGAGCACGAAAACATCTGCTACATATCGGGCACACGAGAGTTGTAGAAGGGGATGGTGTTCCCGCTGCTCGGGATTTCCGTGTCTCGCGTCTGTTCTGGGCTTTCACAACACGGTCATCTTCACCGGCAGCTACACCCGATTAGACTGCGCTTCTCCAGTCAGATCTGTTTTTCGCAAGACATTCCCAGGTGTCGAAGTCTATCTGGCAACATTTTAGTGAATCCTTCAGACCGTCTTTAAAACGTTTCTTTGGGCGCCCTCTCTCGCGCCATCCGTCTCTCAGCTCGCCGTAGAGAAGCTTCTTTGGGAGCCGCTCGTCTGACATACGGACGAGGTGTCCGGCCCATCCTAGTCGTGCTTTTTCTAGCAGTGCATGTATGCTGGGCATGTTAGCCCTCGAGAGAACCTCGATGTCAGTGACACGATCTTGCCATCGGATGTGGAATATTCGCCTCAGGCAACCTGTGTGGAAGTGGTTTAACCTCCTTGCATGTCCAGAGTATACAGTCCAGCTTTCGCAAGCCTATAATAGGGTTGGAATGAGGGTTGCACGGTAGACTTTCAATTTGGTCTTGACGCTGATGCCACGACGTGCCCAGACCATCGAGCGCATTCTACCAAAGGCTGTGCTGGCCTTTGCTATTCTGCTTGCCACCTCATCGTCTAGGCTGACAGATCTCGACAGCGTGCTGCCCAGATATGTGAATTTGTCTATGGCATTCAACGTCTGCCCGCTGACTGTAGTCTCTGGTTTTGTGTACGGCATGCCTGGTGCTGGTTGGTACATGACCTCTGTTTTTTTGGCATTTATGGTCAGGCCAAAATTTTTGCATGCGGCAGAGAACTGGTCCATTCCAACCTGCATGTTCAGTTCTGAGTTGCTCATTAGAGCACAGTCGTCAGCAAATACAAGTTCCCTGATTATGTCGCCAGCCATTTTGGTTTTGGCCTTCATTCTTCTGGAATTGAGTAACTTGCCATCTGTGCGGTACTTTATGGGTATTCCAAGCTCCAATGATCTGAAGGCATCTGTCATCGTGGCCGCAAACATCATGCTGAACAAAGTCGGGGCGAGTACACATCCTTGTTTTACTCCGTTTGATACTAGAAACGTTTTTGAGATTGCACCGCTGTCCAGTACACGAGCACACATGCCTTCGTGTAGCTGTTTCACCATTGTTATGAACTTGTTGGGGCAGCCAAACTTAGACATTATCATCCACAGCCCTCCTCTGTTTACTGTATCAAATGCCTTTGTCAAATCAATAAATGTGGTGTACAAGGCCTGATTTTGCTCTCGACACTTCTCTTGTACTTGGCGAGCGGCAAAAATCATGTCCACTGTTCCTCTTCCGGCTCTGAATCTACATTGGCTTTCTGGGAGGTGGTGGCTTTGTTCAAGGTATTTGTTAAGCCTGTTTAGCAGTAAGCGCGCTAGGATCTTGCCTGCTACGGAGAGAAGCGATATTCCTCGATGATTGTCGCATTCCTGACGATTGCCTTTTCTTTTGTATAGGTGAACGATTGAGGTGTCCTTTAGCTCCTGCGGAATTTTACCTTCAGCCCACATGTGACAGAAGAGTTCAGTGATCCTTCTGGTGAGGAATGGGCCAGCTGTCTTATATACCTCTGCTGGTATTGCATCAGCTCCTGGAGCTTTTCCTATAGATAGTGAACTGATTGCCCTGTCGACTTCCTCCTCAGTAATGACTTCATCCAACGCCAGGTTCAGTTCCACCTCCGGCATTCGCCGGATGGCCTCTTTATTTATGGACGATGGGTGGTTTAGTATTTTGCAGAAGTGGTCTGCCCATCTGTCTAGAATCTGAACCTTATCTGTTAGCAGTACCCCATCCGCACTGCGAACTGGAGTATTACTATAGGGCTGCGGGCCGTAGAGAGCTTTCAGTGCTCAATGATGTTCAATCAATAAACGCATAGTGCTAGTGTTAAATTGGAGTACAGGTTGACAAGAAGAACCCATCCCTCATCACTCAGCGGTTGGCCATTGGTTCACGCATCACTCAGCAGTTGGTCAATGGTCCACCCATCACTTGGTCCATGGTTCACCCATCACTCAGCAGTTGACAGCCTGTGGTCATTGGTTGGTTTCAAAATATAGACTATGTGTTATGTTTCACTACACCGTGTTAAGTTGTGTTACAAATGTGGATAAATGTACAGTCATCGACATGGGTTGATCCAATATGGAACATAATTACAGATGGAAATGAGCAATATTAGAATGATAGAAAAGGAAAGTGACCTAGGATTTAAATAGATGAAATTGGGCAGTAAAAAGGGCCAATATAAAAATAAATATTAAACAAAAGAGCAAGGAAGTGATAGTTAAACTGTATAAAGCATTAGTTAGACCTAGATTGGCATACTGTGTACAGGTGTGGGAACATTATCGTAGAGGGGATATAAACATGCTGGAAAGGATACAAAAAAGACAGACAACGCTGATAATGGGAATCCAGGTGACTTTATTCTGTTCTGTTTCTGTTTCCAAGAATCACTGCACTCCGGGCATACCCATAGGTGCTCAGTCTCTCTCATCAAGTGGCGTAGTAAGGTATGGATGCTGATGGTCCCTGTTGCTCGCTGGTTGTACACTCTCCTGCTCTGTCCTCTCATTCACCCCACTCCGCTCGAACCTCGTTTAATGTCGAAACTTTGCAGTCAGTGGATTGCTGCTTCATCTATTGCGGAGTCCTCATACAGCAGTCGGTCATTGATTGATTTCAAATGTCACATCTATGACTAAATAAAGGAACGGATAAATTAGACTTTAACAAGTTTTTTTTTCAAAATACAACCACCTACAAGAACAATAGGTTCTTGATATTCATAGCTACAAATTAACTAAAGATTAGAAATATTTTTTTGTGATCGTTCTCAATCTCCCTTACCAAGCCGGTTATGCAAATAGCAGGATGTAGTCCGTAAAACGGAATGCGTTGTTACAGCTTGACTGCGATATTTGCAGCTTTCGGTCCAACACATCCGTCTTGGAATGCATATTGCTACAGGACAAGGAAAAAAAACAATACCACTGTAACATTAACACTGTAACAGTAGCACTGTAACAGTAGCACTGTAAATTACTGTTTCCTATTGCAGGTATACGTGTGTTCAATCCGTTGGTTTCAATCGTTTGTTCAATACGTGTGTTCAATCACTGAGTACTTCCACAGACTAACACCCTGGTATCCACAAAATGTCCGAACTGCCATTGTGAACTGCCAATAGCAGCAATCAATGATATTCACTAAACAGTGAATGGATCATTTCTCATTTCCTTCTCGATTCTTCATCATACTTGATCATGTGTGATACAGGTTTGTTGTTGCTGCTGTTGTTGTTGAATGCCCAACAATGAGGAAGTTGACTCTATTGTGCGCCCTGAAAATTGCGTTAAGTGGCGGGTTGTAGATGAAGGTGGACCATTGTCCTCCAGGCAGTTGTGCTATGATTGACTTTATCTGCACGATGCTCACTACTACGGGAATCACATTGATCCACATATTGTAAGCCAGAATGCTTTGAAAACAATATGTTTCCAGGAACGCTACAGGGAAGAGAGATTGTCTGTTTCGTCAGTATGTTGTGCCTGACCCTGATGCGACATCCTGGTCAGTATGTTGGGCCTGACCCTGACGCGACGTCCTGGTCAGTATGTTGTTCCTGACCCTGACGCGATGTCCTGATCAGTATGTTGTGCCTGACCCTAACGCGACGTCATGGTCAGTATGTTGTGCCTGACCAGACAAGCATCTCAGTCCTCTGTACAGCTTTTATAGGAACAATTTCTTGGTCTTCTAAAATATGTTTCATCTCCATGGCCTGGATTCGTCTCTTCATTATGTAATGGTGTGTTCATATGTTATATTATTATGTCATGTTACGGTAATCCAATGCCATTTCGTGTTATTTCATGTATTTCAATGTCATGACGTGTTATGTCACGCAATTTTTTTTTTCATGTTATATTATTGCTGTGTAATGTTATGACATGTTACGTTAATGTAATGTAATTTTATGTTATGCTATAATTAGCCAACATCAAATCATTGAGTTCAAGGTCACCATCCAACAAACGTGCCACTGAGGTCAATTTCCAGAATACATGTTATATTAGTTATTTATTATTTTATATTTTCTGATTTGATTTTATGTTATTGTTATGCTATGTTATTCCCCAATCAGTCCAACTCCAATTGGAAGAAAGACATGGACGTAAGAAATAGACCTGACCCAATTCACCAGAAACCAACAAAACACCATCTTTTGCCTGCGAGCAGGCCACTGCAACCTATTTGGTGACCTACATCAGCTCAGGATGTTCCATACAAGTGGATGCTCATGTAGAACTGGAGCCCAGACCCCAGAACATATCCTACAGTACTGCCCAGCATACGATACTAAATCTAGCCTGAGAGCGCTGTGGGGCTACCACCCGGACCTGGGGAGGACTGTGGACTTCATCCGACACGACTACAGATCTAGCATGACCAAAAAGCCTCAAAGCAGCAGAAGACGATGTTATTTTATGTTATTTTAAGTAGCTGCACTGTTAAATTACATGTTATGATGTGTTACTTAGAACCGACATCACTGCATTTCACCTGTTTACAGATGCCCTGTACGTGGTTACAGCAATAAAAAGCCATAACAATACAGAACTTAATGACTTAAGAGCAGAATTCTGTCAACTATGTCAACAGTCTGCACCAAAAAAAGTAGTGGTACAGTGGGTTCAATTCACTGTAACATCCTTCTTCTTCTTCTTCTTCTTCGTATGCTGTCAAACGTCAATCTGTATTTTTTTCGAAAAAAGCAGCGGTCATCCTGAGGCTGTCGACACTGCCATAGAGCTTGTCTAGTGTTGCCACTGGTGATGACCCCATGTGCTTTCTCTGGTCCTCGTATCTCGGGCAGTTTTGTAGCAGATGTTCAGCGGTCATTTTCCCGGTACCACAATTGCATTCGTCAGTGCCACCTATCTTCAATTTATTGAATAGGTGGTACCTCAGCCTGTTGTGGCCTGGGCGGAGTCTGACCACGACCTGCTCTCTTCTGTTCAACTAGTAATAGGCATCATTTTTTGTGTAGCAGTATGTTCTGTTTCCCATTTGGCCATGTATCTGGCTCTAATAAGCCTTTTGGACTCTTCGTAGGTCACACTAGAATCTGGTTGTGATAGTCTTGCACCTTATTTTACCAGTCTGTCTGCCTCCTCGTTGCCTTGGATGTTAGTGGGATAGAACCCACTGTACCACTACTCTTTTTGGTGCGGACTGCTGGCATAGTTGACAGAGTACTGCTCTTAAATCATTAAGTTCAGTATTTTTCTCGCTTTTTAGTGCTGCGACTATGGCCAGGGCATCTGTAAACAGGACTATCTGGCTTTCATTTCTTTTGCCTGTCAGCATTGTACCTCAGGGTTATGTCTCTTCTTTCTTTTTTCAGGCTGGCTGTTCTTGTTTGCAATACCTGGTACATTTTCTACCACCTCCGGAAATATATGCTGCTTCCAGGTAGGTTTCCGTACAGTAGGGATGGGCTTTGGTGTTGTTAATGTGTTCATAGGGTCTTCGCTCATCTTTGCTTTGGCTATTTCTGCAAAGTTTCTCCGCTTTAGTTTCCCATTTCCAAATCTATTTAGTCTCTGATGCATTTGATGGTCTGTCAGTCTTATTATTTTCTCTGCTTGCTGCTGGGCTCTGAAGTCTCTTCTGTCGGTGATGGATTGCAGATTTGTAATCTTTTCAAGTTCTACAATTGGCGTTGACTTCATGCCTCATGTTATAACTCTCATGGCTTGGTTTTGAAGTTTGCTAATTCTGTCAAAGTTTGCCTTTGCTACTGTTGTCCATGCCGCAATGCCATACTCGAGAACTGGTCTCACTCTTCCAGTGTACAGTTTCTTTAGTATACTTTCGTCTGCTACCCAGCATGTGCCAGCAAGTTTCCTCATGATTGCCATTCTTTGTCTGGCTCTCATTCAGTTTCTCTCGATCTGACTTTTCCATGTCATGCGCCGATCAAATGTGACTCCCAGGTAGTTTTGGTTATCGTTTGGCCGCAGATAATTGCCGTTAAGACTTATTTTGGTGTTATGTGGTTTGTTTGAAAGCGACAATATCGTACATGTTGTTTTTTCCTCATTTAGTTTGACCAGCCATGAGTTCGCCCACTCCTCCAGCCCTAGCTAAACGTTATACAACATACCTACACTCAGGACCGATACCTCCAGTCTCTCGTAACTCAACACAATACGTGTCTGCATAGAAATGGAGACGATGGACGCATTGGAAACTTCCGCCTGTCTAGGTAAACTCTATACAAAATGTATACTCATCTGTCTCGGTCAACTCAATACTAAACGTATACTCGCCTGTCTCGGTCAACGCTATACTAAATGTATACTGGCTTGTCCCGGTCACCTCTATACTAGATGTATACTTGCCTGTCCCGGTCACCTCTATACTAAACGATTACTCGCCTGTCCCGGTCACCTCTATACTAAATGTATACTCGCCTGTCCCGGTCACCTATATACTAAACGTATACTCACTAGGATCCGTCACCTTCTCGAAGCCGCGCAGCCGATCGAACACCGCCATGGACCACATCTCAATCTACTGCTGTGTAATTGAAAAACCCAGAAGGAACCAAACTCCTTTAATCTTCACCTTTATCGATTTAAAGAAAGCATTTGGCTCTGTACAGCCACTTTTCGTCTGCCACTCGCTGCTGGACCAAGGCATTGTTTCTGACTATGTCAAAACCCTTGCTAATTACTACTGAAGACTACGAAAACCTGTCACCACTTTCAAAGATCGTTAATAGTATCCGACGAGAAAGGTGTTTGCCAGGGGGATCTTATCGTAGCAAGATGATTTAGTGCCCGTCACAGAAACAAAGACCTCAACCAGATGGTAGCTATGCTTCATAAAGTAGGGAGAACAACGGGCCTCGAGGTGAATATCTCGAGAAAATGTAAATAAACTCTGGGAAAATATATCCTATGTAAAAATTTAAACGATAATGTTACCATCATGACGGACACTATCATCCAGGCAGCAAAGAAATCAATTCCACGTGGAAAGCGGAAAATCTATTTACCCTATTGGGGCAATAAACTAGGGAAAATGCACAAGGAACTAAGTGAGGCAAGAGATACCATGGAAAAAAGATCCTTTAACAAAAAAACAGGGAAACACAGCAAAATTAAAAACACATTCATAAAGAAAAAGAAGGGTGAGATCCAAAGAAATTGGCAGAAAAAGACTGAAAGCTTTAACATGGACAGGGATACAAGTAAACTCTGGAAGCTGATAAGAGCCTTAAATGAAGAAACCAGAGGGAGTCATGGGAAGACAGTCATTAAGGAAAATGAGAAACATCACACAGGGAAAATGGCAGCAAACATCCTGGCTGAATTTTTCAGAGAGGAGGGTACTACAACATTGACACAAGAACGCAAAGTAGAGGTCAAAAAAGAGAAAAAAGAAAACCTGAAGACACAGAATGCAGATCCCTGAATGAAGGCATCATTCAAAATAGTAGAGATAAACACTGCTATTCAGAAACTGAAAAAAAAAAGAAAGCTCCAGGAAAAGATGGCATCACAAATGAAATGATTAAAAACCTAGATCAAGGGTCAAGAATAAAACTCCTTAAAATCGTAATTCAATCATGGAGCACGGGTAGGATCCCAGACCAGTGGCGGGAGGCTATTATTATCCCAATCAGAAAACCACAAAAAGGTCAAGGCAAGCAAGGAAAGCTATAGGCCAATAAGCCTGCTCAGCTGTGTTGGAAAAGTCATGGTAAAAATGATAAACGCAAGACTAATAAAACATCTGGAAAAAAACCAGCTCCTACTCAATTCACAGTCGGCCTTTAGGAAAAACCGCAACAGCAGACCAACTAGTGTACCTAAACCAAAAAATTGAAAACGCATTCCAGGGTAAAGAAAAAGTACTTGCGGTCTTTTTGGAAATAGCAAAAGATTTTGACAAGGTATGGAGAGAAGGACTCCTCCTAAAACTATTAAACAATAAAATAGAAGGGAGAATGTACAGCTGGATACAGACTTCCTCCGATGCAGAACAACAAGAGTCAAATCAGATGGATCACCGAGCCATAGAATAACTCTCCAACAAGGCGTACCCCAGGGAGGGTCATCTCTCCAACCTTCTTTATCCTGGTCATAAACGACATAGCCGGAAAACTCCCAAAGAAAGTATCCAGTGTCCTACACGCTGACGACTTCGCAATGTGTGAGTGCTGCAGAAAAACTACCAACAGCTAAAAAAAGAATGCAGACAGCACTGGAGACTGTTGGAAAATGGGTTACAGATTGGGGATTGCAGATTAACGTCTCAAAGACAGTCACAACATGAAACACCCAGTTAAAAATAGGCTAAAGAGAACCAGCTTCATCCATATATCCAACCACCTGCACCAAAAATATGGAGAACTAATTCCCAACCAACCTACGGAAATAGAAATGCTAATCAACTATGAAGAGCCAAGCTGCAACATAAACAACATCGAAATAAGTACAGGGATCCCAGGATTCAGAAGAAAAGACCAACACAGTGTTCACAAGCTTAAAATTTTTGCACAAACAATAATTGAAGAGAAATATAATACCAAGGAATGGACACAGGTGTACACAGATGGATCAGCAGAGGGGGCAGTCCGAAGCGGGGGAGGAGGCATATTCATAAGACACAAAAGTTCAAGTATAACAGAAGAGGCCCTCCCAACAGGAAAGTTGTCCAGAAACCCCAGAGCAGAATCGAGGGCCCTCCTGCGAGCACTGAGAATACTTCAAACAGAAAGGCAACCTCCAACAAAAATAGATGTATTCACGGACTGCAGAGTACTTTTAGAAACTGCACATGTTAACATACCTACCCTGGGCATTATAGTCCTAGCTCGTATCTTACTATGCTACATCAAGTTTTAAGGTCCTATATATAGCATCTTACTATCCACAAGTTAACATGCCAATATCAAGTTTTAATGTCCCACAAAGTATCTACCTAAACACATGGTAACAGTCATTTATATAATAACGTACTGTTAGAATATTAACATACAGATAATAAACTGTATTGTCCTATAACGTATCGTACTATCCCATGTAAACAGATGTACACTTATACAAAACTTTACAGTCCTACATACTAATTTGCTATCTGTATATTAACAGACCAATACCAAGCTATATTGTCCTTCAAAATATTGTAGAATCCCAATGTTATCAGACAAAAAGCTTTAATGTCCTACACAAAATGTCACAATCCACATTTTAACAAACCAACTCTAGATGTAATTTGCTATACACTATCTACTATCTAGATGTTAAAGACTGATCCAGAACATTGATGCACTACATAGTTTCTTATTGCCACAATGTTAACAAACCAACACAGGGCTTGAATGTCCTATATAGTTTCTCACTGCCACAATGTTAACAAACCAACACAGAGCTTGAATGTCCTACATAGTTTCTTACTGCCACAATGTTAACAAACCAACACAGAGCTTGAATGTCCTACATAGTTTCTTAATGCCATAGTGTTAACAAACCAACACAAAGCTTGAATGTCCTACATGGTTTCTTCCTGCCACAATGTCCTATAGAGTATCTTACTGTCAACAGAAGCAGACCATTTTAGTGCAATACATAATATATTGCAATCTACATGTTAACAGGCAGATGCTGAGCTTAACTGTTAAAAATAATATCTTATTGTTCACATGTTAATAGACAAACACCAAGCTTTTAGCATAGATGACCTACGTAGTATCTTACTCTACAACTGTTAGCAGACAGACACTGAGTTTTATTGTCCCATGTACTATTAAACTCTTTGCATGTTAACAAATCATTATTATTTGTTAATGTCCTACATGTTATCTTACTGTCCAGAAGTTAGCAGTCTCATGGCAATCTTTAATGTCCAACATATTGTTTTACTTTTCACATGTTAACAGAACAACAGCAAGCTTTACTTTGCTACATAGCATCATACTATCTACTTGTTAACAGAACGACAGCAAGTTTTAGTTTGCTACATAGCATCATACTATCCACTTGTTAAGAGAACGACAGCACGTTTTACTTTGCTACATAGCATCAAACTATCCACTTGTTAACAGAACAACAGCAAGTTGTACTTTGCTACATAACATCATACTATCCACTTCTTAACACACCAACGCTTTCATGTCCTACATATTTTCTTAATATCCAAATGTTAATACACAGCAATCGAGATATAATGCTGTATATATTATCTCACTATCCACATGAAAGCAGACCAACATCATTAATGGGTATCCTATATAGTAAAATATTGTTCCCAGGTAAACAGATAAAAATGAGCGGTGATGCCCTACATAGTATTTTACTTTCCGCACGTTAACATACCAACACTGAGCTTTATTGTCCTATATATCCTGTTCATACCCAGATGTTAACAGGCAAATACCAAGCTTTAATGTCCTTTACAGTGTCTTACCTTCCTTTTGTAAACAGACAGACACCAAGAATGAATGTTATAATGGGTTCCTGCCATCTCCATGTCAACAGACAAACACCGAGCTGTAATGTTCTAAAAAAAATTTTTCTTATCAAAATATTAATAGACCCACACTGAGCCTTTTCGCAAACAAACAAAAATTATCTTCCATTCCACAAATAAAGAGATAGCAATCGGCTTAATTATCTTATTATCTGACTATCACTATGGAAAAATAATGACACCGAGGTTTAATGTCCTAAATATTATCTTGATATTCACAAGACAAAAGATGTAGACCTACAACAAGCTTTACTGTCCCATATAGTATCTTACTTTTACCATCTTAACAAACTGACTATGTCCATTAATGTCATGCATATTATCCTACTAATGACATGTTAATAGATCCACACAAGCTTCAATGTCCTACATTTTATATTTGAATTCACATGCCAGAACACTGAGCTTTACTGCCATACATATTATCTTGCCATCCACATGTTAACAGACCAGCACCGAGATTTGATACCCTACGTATTATCTTACCATTCCCACGTTAACAGACCAACAACGAGATTTGATACCCTACATATTAACTTATCATCCACAAGTTAACAGACCAGCACCAAGATTTGATACCCTACATATTATCTTACCATTCCCATGTTAACAGATCAGCACCGAGATTTGATACCCTACATATTATCTTACCACCCCCACGTTAACAGACCAGCACCGAGATTTGATACCCTCCATCTATCTTACTATCTACATGATAACAGACTGCCACTGAGATTTGAAACCCTACATATTTTCAAACTATCCACGTGTTAACAGACCACCACTGAGATTTTATACATTACATATCTTACTTTCCACATAGCAACCGATTTAGGTGGCCACCAAACTTTACAGTCCTACATAATGCAATAGAATCCATGTCACCATGTGAACAGACTTCATGTTTTAGTGAAATCAGATACCAGAGGACACAGCGCTGAGACAGAAGCTGTGGTGCAGCCACTCCGACCTGGAGGGACACCAGGATTTAATGGTCTACATATTATCTTACTATCCACATGTTAGATACTGAGCTTTAATCTCCTACATAAAATCTTACTATTTATAAATCAACAGATGATAATCAACTTGGAGATTTACTGTCTTGAAAAATATCTTACTACCCACATGTTAGTAGACTAACATAATAATGTTCCCTTAGGCGTCTGGGGCCTGTTGCGTCGGATGAACACCACCATGTCCAGTTGTAACTGCATGCTGCCAGGCATCTCACTATCAACATATTAGGAGGCTGATATCAAGTTTAAATCTTCTACATATTATCTTACTATCAACATATTAGCAGACTGACACCAAGCTTTAATCTTCTACATAGTATCTTACTATCCACATGTTAACACATACACAACAATATTTAAATTCCTACATATTATCTTACTATCCCCAAATTAACCACAATAGTATTACCAACTCTCAAACCCTTGATCTGTTTGCACACACTGACATTAACAAACAATCTAAACTCCTACTGAGTAAATAGTTGCTTAATGGCTGAATCAACAACAACAGAACCAAACAAAGGGGTTCTGCAAGCAATTTGAGAGCTGCATTTTTAAAAGCCAGTATGAACAGTACGTAAGAAGTATTACCAAGTTTTGGAAATCTGTCAATACTGAAGGACTTTACACAGTTGTACACACACGTACACGCAAACGCAAAGCAATATGTGCATGTGTGCGTTAAGGTATTTTTAAAATAATAAGGTATGTATTACTACATTACCAAGCTTTCCATTTGGTGTATGTTAATAGTACCATTACTCAAATAAACCATATGTACACAGAGTGACAGCAAAGAGCAGATTTATCAATACCTGGACTTTAGGAATGTGTACTTTAACATCTGTTTGTTTACATTCGTGAATATGGCATCTTGTGCGTCTGGTGAAATAAACAAGAAACAAACATACACTGGAATAAGGTTCAATGTAATATTTACGTATTTCAGATGTTATGAATATTACTTCTACATTTATTCAGCCAGTAATGAACATAGAAGATTTCTCCATATGACTAGTGTTATTGTAATGATGGTCACGGGTGTCCTGTTTAAAAAAATGTACAGTTTAAAATGTGAATATGTACAATAAGATTGACACTCTACAGTTAGATAAATTTATAACAAAAAAGTCTACGTACCTTTGCTTATATCTCATTAAATCCAACAATTTAAAAGTAGCACACACACACATTATAAGCACGCTTAACTCTCAGCACAGATCTTCGATAGCTAGATACAGTTACACGGCCTAGTAGTGAACTGTATTCACACGGACAATGATTACTTCGCCACAAGGGCAATGTATTCAAAAGAAAGGGATGTAATAAATGCATCACAATAATATACATCATTTAATAATTACATGAAAATAAAGCTAATATTTCTAATAGTTAAGGGTGTGTTTAATGCAGCATACTATGTAAACTTTAATTTTGGTCAATTTCTAAAATTTATTTACATTTTATGGATATTATTAAATTACTTTTTGAAAACAATATGCGAGCCGCTGTTACCACAACAGAGCTAACTTAAACAGGCATCAGCATATATGCTAACTCTAACCTTACTATTAACAGCTACAGGAGCAGCCAGTGTTGTCTTCTGCCAGTTACTTGTCTAGTTCGCTCCATGACTTCGACGCCGGTCAAGGTTCAAGGTTCAGCTCTTGTGATAAGCACGGCTTTGCTGTCACAATCGTCGCCGACGAGCGCCCGGGGTCGCGAGCTGTTCCTCCCCATATGTCGTGCACGAGGACGACAACAAGCGTGAGAAATTTGGTCGGGTGGATAATTAACACCTATCGCCTTCAGTGTACAGATGCCAATGTACACGTCCATGTGGTTCTGGTGTAGGGCCATAGCTCACTCGTTCTAGGTTGTACCTGGATAAAGAGGGGAGACGCCCAAGCCAGAATCTCTCACGCAAGTTTTTTATGATGGGATAACTCTTAATTTTTTAATTTTTTGTATTTGTTTGATTGTGTCCCCTACTACGTTTGAAAACACACTGAATGTCAACAACATCAGATACGAATATGGCACACGACATTAAACTGCATCTCCTCCCCACGCCTTCTACGGATACAAACTGATAGAAGATGATGATGCTGATAAGCATGACAATAATAATAAGAAAACATTGATCATTTACTTACAAGAAAACAATTAAATAGATCTTTGAGCATACAACCACGAAGGAATTCCATGAGATAAGCAGAAGGAAAAGTGTGATTCCCATAGAGACATGTTCAAGGAAACATAAGACACAGCATATGTACATGTAGAACGTAGGATGGAAGTTTTTTTTTTGGGGGGGGGGGGGGGGGGGTCTGCTTCTTTCTGGTTGCAACTTGTTCCAGCCAACCCAGCTGTAAATGAGTACCCGATTTACTGTTAGGAAAAATGAGAAAGGGGCAGGAATTGGTTCTCACAAAAGTTGAAGTTTTTGGTTTGGTTAGAGGTTAGCCTTTCTGGATTCTGTGGAGAGGGCTTGCCCTTTTCCACCCCAGACCGTAGCCCTTTGGGCGGTATCATGACGTATTGGCAAGTTCATGGAGTCGTGTGTAAATAAGAACAATGAAGATTCTAGTACCTCATCCCTGGCGGTAATGACTGATATGGAAATAAATTTACATATCCGTTATATTGTAAGTCAAGACAGCGAGGAAGGGATCTGGCTTCCCCCATCTCATAAGAGCTGAGCACTCTTATAGTCGAGTTTCTACCCCAACATCCCCGACTGGGATATAGTTGTATTATTTGATGTATCCATGAATGTAAACAGCGAGTTGGCTGTGTTTATATTCTGACATACTTTCCTTGGCATAATCAAGTTTGTTCAGCGGATTGTCGCTACGGTTGGCAGGTGTTCAAGGCATGTTTTTGTTCGTGACCTTTACTCCCTTGTGTATTTTGTGTTGGTCCCTAACTGGTAGTGCGCGGCGGACATTGGAGTGTCTTATATAATCATGCAGTTCATGTTTGTCACACATTAGTTGGTAGCATTGATTGTGGAGAGTACAGAGAAACAAGAGGACCAAGGTGTAGAGAGAGAGAGAGAGAGAGATCAAAATGAGACAGGGAAAGAGAGAGAGAGCGATAGAGCGCGAGAGAGAGAGGGAAAGACAGAGCCAAAGACAGACAAGAGGAAGAACTGAAAAGGAAAGGAAGAAAGATGTATATTGTTTAATGACTTAATTGTACTCGCCACATTTCCTTCACTGATACTAAGCGAGGTACAGGTACAGTTATTAATGAGGATATCATTTGATAGAGTTAAGAGTAAGTAAACACGATTAGAAAAGTGAATAAGTTTCCATGGCTACATGAAAAGGGTTAGATCAAGTGTGTGACTTGATCCATGTCGAGATAGTATTTCTTGTAACCATTACTCCTGTTATAGTTTATAACAATGAAAGAGCCGACATCCTGACTTCAAAAGCCACAACAGCATGTTGTTGTTGTTCATGAAGTTGTTGTTGGTGTTGTTGATGTTGATGTTGTTGATGTTGGTGTTGTTGATGTTGTTGTTGATGTTGTTGATGATGTTGTTGTTGTAGTTATTATGTTGTTGTTGTTGTTGGTTTTGTTGTTATTGTTGTTGTTGATTATGTTGTTGTTGGTTTTGTTGTTGTTGTTGTTGATTATGTTGTTGTTGTTATTGCTGTTGTTGTTGATGATGATTATGGTGTTGTTGTTATTGTTGTTGTTGTTGTTGTCTAATGCCCGCCATATGTAAGATCACTCATCTGTGCACCGTAAAGGGCGTTCAGTAGCGGTTTGCAACAGCATTTAGTAAAAGCTGAAAGTAGCTGCTCTAGCCCTTCTGCACTTCTTGATAGTATCACTGTGTCATCTGCGTATCGTAACTCTGGAATCTCGTACCCCCAATCGTAAAGGGGTCGAACATTTCAATATCCACGTCATCTCGAACATTTCTCATTATACATTCCGCATATATGTTGTATAGTCAAGGTTAGAGGATACATCCCTGTCGTACTTCCTTGTGTACTGCAAACCAATCTGATGTTTGCCCTGATACTCGGACAACGGCTTGTTAATCTCGGTATAATGTTTCAATGAGATGAACAATATGCAAAGGAAACCAAATTTCCTTCATGATTCTCCAGATTTTGATGTTTTACCGTGTCGAAGACCTTGGTGTAATCAATGAAACATGTGTACAGGTCTACATTAAACTCTCTACATTTTTCATAGATATTTCTTAAATTGAATATGTGGTCCCTCTGTCTTTCTTGAAACCTGCCTGGACTGCAGGAATTTCAGATTCAAAACTTGTCTCTGTCCTTCTTAATAGGATTCGCACGAGTATCTTGCTAGCGTAGCTGATCAGCGCGATAGTTCGGTAGTTCGTGCACAGCTTCAAGTTGCATTTTTTGGGGAGGGGAAAATACATTTTCTTCCATGCTTCTGGCCATTCTGCGCTCTGCCATATCTGCTTACACAGCTTATGATAGACTCGAGCACTTGCATCCCCTCCTGCTTGTATTAGCTCTGCTGTGATATCATCGCATCTTGAGGACTTTCCCTTTTTCATGTTTTTAATTGCCAAGCGTACTTCTTCCAATGCTGGTTCAGGTTCTTTCTCATCCTTTGTTAGGATTGTAGCTGAGCGCTTTGTGCTATCTCCATACAGGGTTCTGCAGTACTCTCTCCATCTTTTCAGTATGTCATTGGTTTCTGTTAACGTGTTATCCACTTTGTCATTGATGACATGTGGAAGCGGATGGAACTCCCTTGCCAGTGTTCTTATTGCCTTAAATGCATCTCTTTCTCTCTGCCTTGTTGCTGTAGGTTTTCTATGTCCTTACACGTTACCACTATGTATCTTCTTTTATCTTTTTTAGCCGTAAATGGACATAGTAAAGATCAAAACCTGTTTATAAATACTCCATTTCACTCCACTTAACTTAACATAACGTGACGTGACGTGAAATGGCTCGGCTCGACTCCACTCGACTCCACTTCACTTCAATCCACTCCACTCCACTTAACTTAACCTGACGTGGCATGTCTCGGATGGGCTCCACTCCACTTCACTTCAATCCACTCCACTCCACTTAACTTAAATTAACGTAACGTGAAGTTTCATGGCTCGGCTCGACTCCAATCGACTCTACTTAACTTCACTCCACTTAACTTAACGTAACGTGACGTGGAATGGCTCGGCTCGACTCCACTCAACTCCACTCCACTTCACTTCAATCCATTCCACTCCACTTCACTTCAATCCACTCCACTTCACTTCAATCCACTCCACTCCACTTCGCTTCAATCCACTTCACTTCAATCCACTCCAATTTAATCCACTCCACTCCATTTAACGTAACGTCCTTAAACTGGTTAAGACGACCATTCGGAGTCGGTTTACAGCCAGTTTCTTGGGGGGAGGCGGTAGTTTTTACTAATGTGTGAGTCCATGTTAATAGATCCAAACACTAGAGCTAAGTAGACCCGCAGTCAGTTAGGCGCCCTCTATAGTTGCTCTTAATGAACCACCTGAGGAAAGGTACAAATAACTTAGGTAGATTTTTAACTTGAATTTTATCCTGGCAACGGCCGTTAAGCCTACTCTTTCCGATTTCCAACTGCCAGGGAGTTTTTAACGTGCTCGACACTGAACACGAGAGTCCGATCTCACTACCCAGAGATCGGGCGAATTTTTACCAGAACATCCACGTGAAAAAAAATCTCGGTCTGCTCCACCTGAGGCAGACACCTTACCTTGAGACCACAGAGTCTAACACGTCATCTCAGACTGCATTGTTTTTGATGCAACTGCCTATGTATACTTCGACAAATTCTTGGAAATAAACAGTAAGATGATAATGTCTATATATCCTGACAATTTATACCTTAACATAATTTCAATATAATCAATTGTTACCGACTCTGTGCAGTCAATGTCAAACATGGCCGTTATCCAAGGTACAGGAAAATTCAATTCTAACCTGTGAAATAAGATGCCCGAGAGAGGTCATCTACGTCACAAGAAGAGATAGGTCATCGACGTCATCAGAAGACAAATGTCATCAACGTCACCAGAAGAGACAGGTCGTCAACGTCACCAGAAGAGACAGGCCATCAAAGTACCCAGAAGAGACAGGTCATCAAGGTCACCAGAAGAGACAGGTCATCGACGTCACCAGAAGAGACAGGTCATCAACGTCCCCAGAAGAGACAAGTCATCAACGTCACCAGAAGAGACAGGTCATTAACTTCACCAGAAGAGACAGGTCATCAACTTCACCAGAAGAGAGAGGTCATCAACTTCACTAGAACAGACAGGTAATTAACTTCACCAGTAGAGACAGGTCATCAACTTCACCAGAAGAGACAAGTCATTCTATTCAACAGAAGAGACAGGTCATCAACTTTTTCAAATGAGACAGGTCATCAACTTCACCGGAAGAGACAGGTCATCAACGTCTCCAGAAGAGACAGGTCATCAACGTTACCAGAAGAGACAGGTCATCAATTTCACCAAAATAGACAGGTCATCAACTTCACCAAAAGAGACAGGTCATCAACTTCACAAAAACAGACAGGTCATCAACTTCACCAGAAGAGACAGGTCATTAACGTCACAAGAAGAGACAGGTCATCAACTTCACCAAAAGAGACAGGTCATTAACGTCACCAGAAGAGAGAACCTGAGAACTAACTTAACGTAAACTTATCATCTTTAAACTGGTTTAGAAGACACTGTTGAGTCTGTATACAACCAGATTCTTTTACTTTCACTTGATATAAATGAGGTAAGAAACATTGTGGGAACAACATGCAACCAAGAATACACGATTAGACAGAAAGTAAATTGGTTTGGTGCCATCTCACGAGAATAAAACCAGATCAGCTGCCCTTAAAAACATACAGCAGTAAGGGATTGAGGTTCAGAGCATAGAGGAAGACCACGAGGCAAAGGGATAGAAAACATCAAAGACATCATATACCAGCATAGGCTACCAACAGCAACAGCAACATATCTGTCGCTTTATGACATCCGTGGAAGGATAAAGTCAAGAATCCTATACCAGCATTGGCTCGCAAAACAACCACAGCAACACATGTGGCATAAGAGCGAGACCTGCATCTCCCCACGGCGCTTCACGGCATCAGTGGAAGGATAAAGTCAAGTATCATATACCAGCATGGACTGACAGCAACCACAGAAACACATCTGACCCAAGGATGAGACCTGCATCTCCTCACGACGCTTTACGGCATCAGTGAAAGGATAAAGTCAAGTATCCTATACCAGCATGGACTGCTAACAACCACAGAAACACATCTGACCCAAGGATGAGACCTGCATCTCCCCACTGATAGCATGAAGTGTAGTCAAGTATGTCATTACATGTTCGGTGGATGTCCTTGCCGTCAGTACCTTGCCAGTCTGTGATGTTGTACGTGAGTTTTACACGTCCGTGATATGATGTTGTCCCTTTAGTGGACGGAACATGTTGAATTGTTTTGGATTATACTTCAAGTTTATGCTTTTGGGGCCTTTATTAGGGTTCTGGACTGAATGTTGCAAGTACATCGAAGCAAGAAGGTTACGGTAGGAAGAGAGAGAGAGAGAGAGAGATAAATATAGATAGATAGATAGATAGATAGATAGATAGATAGATAGATAGATAGATAGATAGATAGATAGATAGATAGATAGATAGATAGATAGATGGGTGGATGGATAGGGAGAAATAGAGAGAAAGTATGTCGAACCCTGATATCAAAACGGTGCAGTTGTAAATTGGTACCTGGCTTACTGCCAGCGTATAAAATGTGACGAGTAAGGGAGCTGTTCATCGCAGCTCATAAAAAAATGAGGCCTGGTACAGAGAAGTCTCTAACACTTCATCCTCGACAGCAGTGACTACCACGAGATTACTTTTGCTTTTTCTCATCATCAATTTGTCTATGATGCTGTTCGGGAATCTGCTACGGACAAATCAAATGCAGGACACAAGGACGGTTTCTCAATCTGAGACGTCTATAGTCTTACGCCAATGGGATTGAAGCCATGATCTGGGATATCCTGTTTGCTCACGACTGCATCTTCAAAACCTCCTCCGAATAAGACATACAAACAACTGTGATGGAGTGTTCAACAATGTTTACTAAGTTTGGTCTCACAATTAACACTAAAAAATTATCAATTCTTCCAGCCTGCTCGTGGAAAGCCATACATTGAACAATCCAGTACTGTAGAGAACCAATGTCTCCGGGCAATTGATAGCTTTACCTACCTGAGGCGGTACCCTCACTAGTGAAGTAAATATCAACTTTGAAGTTGATAACTGGAATGCAAAGATTAGCTCTGCGATTGGAAGACTGCTAGAATACGTCTCGTCTGGATCCGAAAGAACATCAGTGTCGTCATCAACGCTAAAGTAAATCGTGCCGTAGTATTGACCACTATGCTGGATGCCTGCCAAATATGGAACGTGTACAGCAGACACGCCAGATGGCTAAATTTTTCTTACCTGAGATGTATGCGCACGCTCAGGATCGGGTGGCAGGACAAAGTGCCTAACTCTCAGGACAGGTGACAGGACAAAGGACCTAACTCTCAGGACGGGTGGCAGGACAAAGTGCGTAACTCTGAAATTCTAAATAAGACTGCCATGTTGAACGTCCATACAGCTCTGTATAAAAGATTAACTGGCCTTGTTGTTCATTTGCCTGATAACGGCATCCACAAACAGCTGTTGTAAAGTGTACCTAGAATAGGCAGACGCTCATAAGTGGGACAGAAGAAACGCTGCAGATACTCCTTGAAAGTGTTTGAAAACCTGGAACATTGATGTCATCTTCTGAGATTTGCTAGCACATAATAGTTTCATTTGTACGGTTAGCATCACCAAAGGTGCTCAGAACACAGAGTGAAACGCCATCGGAGGATAGGGTAGGATACACACTGATTTCCTGATTAGTCACTTCGCGTCAAGAAGGCATAGGAACACAACTACAGCTGGTCCCTTTACAGGAATCTTGTATTAACAATATTCTTACATGATGAGGCTGCTAGCTCCATGCACACTTTCGTGATACCATATAGATGCTATGTCGATTCTCCGAAGGGGTCTTGGGGCCTCCTAACTGGGGAGGATACAATAAGGCTGTTGCGTCTCCATGCATATCGTTAAAAGCCGGATATAGAGTTTTCTACATGGGACTAGCGAGCAAGCAAAGTGCTTTGTTGTCGGGTACCGAAGGAAGGCCTCCAGTATTAGTGGTTCCATTCTCCGGTTGGAGTGAAAAGAAGTCCAAGAGAAGATATGTCAGAAGACATGATAAAACTTGGTTTTAAAGTTTAATGGGAATTAATCGAAGAAATTACAGATAACCCAGTTGTTTCCCATTCTCTTTTCATTGGTGCAAAACATGTACTGAGAGATGTTACGGAATCACTTTGGGTACGGAATCACTTTGGGAATACAAGGGCACATTATTAATAGATCCTCCGTAGGGCACTAATGTTAATAACCTTCAACCTGTCAACACACTTTCTGTTGAATTTGGCGCTAAAGTGGCGATTACATGTCACGTGTTAGGCAAGCTCGTTTGGTACTTACATGGTGTTTTAACAGGTCAAGGTTTCTCAGACGATCAACCCTATGGGTCTGCAGAATGTCTCTAGGACATCCACCGGAAGTCAAAATTGAATATAATTAAAGAAGGTTTAATAAAAAGGAAATTTAACTTGCAGTTGAGGACACTGACCGAGCAGCCCAATGTGTCCGTACACAATTAATCGAATGCATTTTATATTCCTGTGTTGTTGTTGTTGTTTCGAATGCCCACAATGAGTTGATTTACCTTTTTGTGCGCCCTGAAAAAGACGTTAAGTGTCCGGTTGCAGCAGCTTTCCCCATATCCCAAGCGTGCTGATGATGGCGGCCCGGGAGTCTACAGACGGTTGTGCTATGTTTTGCCTCATCTGTGTCGCTCACTACTACGGATATCACGTTGATCCCATACCACGTTAGCCAGGCTGCTATGACAACAGCCATATTCCAGGAAGGGCAACGAGGAAACCAAGGTGAGAGTCTAGGCCAGTATATTTTTGCCTGACCAAACGTTAGTCTTCCTCCCCTAATCATCGTGACAGTTAACATATTCTGGTCTTACCATACGCAGACTTCTACCTTCAATTCATTTCAATTTCTGTCTCCGCAACGAAGGTTGACTGTAAGAATCTTCCAATATCTTCTGTCAGTTGTCTTGGCGTTACACTCTGGCAGACTAACATTAGTTCATCTTTTGATGTTGTTCTCCCCATTACAGTGCTGTCTGCATCTTGTCCGCCAACCTTCAACCTTTCGTTCCCAGTATAGTTTTCAAAAATAGTATCGTGCCTTTTTATAGGATCAGACTATTTAACTTTTCCTAATTGTAATGTCTATCAAACGTTCTCTGTCCAGCCTTCTCTCGCCAGGACATGTACATGAGTTTGGCCACAATGTTAGTCAAATTCCATTTGGGGCATTTGACATATTCAAGTCTCTACCACACTAAGCCTTACCAAAACCCACTCGAGCAACTGAAAATACCGTTCGTGGTACCCACATATAACTTGAGAACCCTGCCCGAGAGGTTCAGTTTATCGAATGGGGCATTTTACTTAATTCTCAAACAATGCAGTTTAAAACTGTCCAGCCAAAATGTTTCTCTTTCCCATGATTCTACGGGGAATTCCACGACCTATAAGTCCTCCAGTAGTGTTAAAAACACGGCAGCCTTTCTCTGGGGCACGACAGATCAAATAAAGTTTGAGGGAAATGAACTTAACTAAGTAGGCATTGACCAAAGCGGGGAATTTAGCATATATAAGCTGGGGAGACGGATCAGGGTGACAGATCAGAAGTAGCAGAGAAGGGAATTATACCGTGCAGTTTAGTAGATAGCATAGTAGACAAGAACAGTTGACTAGATAAAACTACACAACTTAGCCAGTGAGTGACCAGAACAGAGAAATATAATTAGAAGCCACCAAAGCAGACCAACACTGAAAGGCAACGAGAGACCACGCACGTGTAAGAATCTGTCTGTGTGTGATGTGCTGTTTGAGTCGTCGCTAACACCTGTCTCTCGTGACCCGACTTCATTCTCGTCAGAGGAAGACGTGTTGCAACGCGAAGCTGTCATCCTGGAAAACACATCCAGATGTATGTGTGTCTCGTCCTGACAACGACAGTAACGGAACCAATGTTGTCTGTCATAGACATGAGCACAGATGCAGTCGTCGTCTTCCTGATGTTGAGACGAAACAAGAGACTCGGTAGACATCTGCCGTGCATTGAGACGAGACAAGAGGCTCGGTAGACATCTGCCGTGCATTGAGACGAGACAAGAGGCTCGGTAGACATCCACGTTGTGTAAGCTGAGAGGTGGAACATAAGGCCATCAGACGAGTGAAGACAGAGAGATGAGGACTGAGAACAAGTAGATAGACAGCATTATATCAACGCACAGTGATAGTGAATAGAACAAATGCTAGATTCCGACCACGTGATTAGAACCCTGGGTGAAGTTTAGGGCAAGAGGAACACCTGTGCTAATTGCACGCCACTCTTGAAAGACGTTATAGTTGGAGAAGTGTGATAACATTCTTGAGAGATTTTCAAATTAGTTAATAATTGATGAACTATATAGTATCATTTACGAGCTTAGTGCATTGATATGATATGTATGATGTTTGTGGAATAAACATTCTTTGTTTTGCTTTTGTTAAAAGAATTGTTAGGGGTTTAATTAAAGTGAGTTAAGGAGTGATAGTGGCAAGGAAAGAAGATAGTAAATAAAGTGATACAATAACATTAGAAGACCTGTTATATAATAGATTAAATAGTACCGTGACCTAGATAATAACGTTAACCATGTTGTTCTGCTTCTGTTACCAAGAAACAACTTTACTGCACTCCGGGCATAACGGCAAGGGCTAACTCTCTCTCTCTCTCTCTCAGCAAATGGCTGAATTTTTTCGAAAAAGCAGCGGTCATCCTGAGGCTGTCGACACTGCCATAGAGCTTGTCTAGTGTTGCCACTGGTGATGGCCACATCGGCTCTCTCTAGTCCTCGTATGTCGGGCAGTTTTGCAGCAGATGCGGTCATTTTATCGGTACCACACGGGCATTCGTCAGTGCCACTTATCTTCAATTTGTTGAATAGGTGGTACCTTAGTCTATTGTGGACAGTGCGAAGTCTGAAGACAACGACCTGCTCTCTTCTGTTCAACTGGTAATATGCATCGTTTTTGGTGTAGCCAGTATGTTCGGTTTCCCATTTGGTCACGTATCTAGCTCTAATAAGCCGTTTTGACTCTTCGTACGTCATACTGGTATCTGTTTGTGGTAGCCTTGCACCGTCTTTTGCCAGTCTGTCTGCCTCCTCGTTGCCTTGGATGTTGCAGTGTGACGGAATCCACTGTACCACTACCCTTTTTGGTGCGGACTGCTGGCACAGTTTGCATAGTGCTGCTCTTAAGTCATTAAGCTCAGTGTTTTTCTGGCTTTTTAGCGCTGTGACTACGGCGAGAGCATCTGTCAGCAGGACTATATGGCTCTCATATAATAATAATAATCGCAATACAGCAATACAGTAACTAACATTCTCGGGGTAGCCGAGTATATAACCTTTAGGGGGCACAACACAGTTATAAAAAACACACATACCCATTTAAACCAGTACACATTTACACTCCATATACATATAACAAGTTCTAGTGTTCTTGTTCTTTCTGAAAACTCCTTCCAGGCGTCGCCGAAAACAAAGTCAATTCTCCTCATTGAACCGCTGGACAAGGACGTGAGCAGCACTTCTGGGGTTGTATCGCTACTCAGTCCTTGCCCAGCTCCCGCCCGTCCATCATGGTCGTGCAAAGCAGACGGACCGGCTCGCCCTCGTCCGAGCTAATGTCGTCCACCCCCGGTGAGGGCATGGGGGATATCTGGTTGTCGCTGGCGATGTCCCGACTTGGCGGGGACACCGGATCGACGCTGTCAGTGCGTTCTGGTGACGGTTCTGGTTCCGGTGACGGTTCTGGTACCGTCTCCGGCAAGGGTTCTGGCAGGTTCTCTGGTGCAGGTTCTGGTGCAGTTTCTTGGCGTGTCGATGCCTCTGCGGTTTTGGAGGCCAGCGTTGTGTTGCCGGTCCCCATTTTGGTGACTGGAGGAGAGGAACTCCTCTTCCTCGAGTTTCTTTTCCTCTTGCGTCATCTTGTCCACCTCGGTATAGCCATCATCCGAGGTGGCGGGGTGCTCCTCAGCGAAGGGTGGAGGTGGTGGAGGCTGAGCTTCAGCCAGCTTTGGGTTTGGCGGTCGCTCAGCCTCTCTCACGATGTCTGGCCGTCGCCTCTTGGTGCACTAGCTTGTCCAGTGAGTATCTTCTCCCCATCCTTCGCATGGGGTGCGGCGGCAGGTGATGGTCACCCACAACCTTATGGGCTTGGCGTCCCCACTCAGGAACCTGACGGTCACGTAGTGGGGAAACTCCACTTTGCTTTTCTTGTAAGCAAAGGCCCACTTGTCGGAGATGTTTCGTTGTGGTAACACCTCGGCGTTTTTGTCGCCTGTGATCTTGATCACGACCGCCTTGACCGCCTCCAGCTTGCTGGTCTCGGGCACCCAGTTGAGCACCCTTCTCTCTCCCCCTCTCTCTCTCTCTCTCTCTTGCTCTTGGTGCTCGATGGATAGTGAGATCTTCGGTGTTGATCAGGCTCTTGAAATGCAGTATGTGGGCTGACTAGGTCAGCCGCACATACCACACGCGTGGGTTTGCGAACCTGTAAATAACTGTAACGCCGGAGGGCCCAATGCCCATTGGCCCGGCTAGGATGCTTGCCATCTCGTGAGGTTTTAGGCTGGCTGACAGCTCGCCAGCGACTGTGATTTTCAGGTCCCATTGCGGAAGACACTGCCATCATCCATAAAGGTATCTTAACTTTCGAAGTCAACGATGGCCTCCATCACGTTCATCTTGGTGGAAATAAACACCGTGAAATATATATGAAAACGGGAACAACACAGTCCGAATAGCACTTCCAAAGACACAAGACGAGATCAGCTCTCCAAAGCGTCCACTCCGTCTTTAGAATAAGCACTTTATTGGCATCAACTTGTTCCTGTGATATAGACCTGTTACATGTTAGTGTCAATTGGTTCCTGTGATATAGACCTGTTACATGTCAGTGTCAATTGGTTCATGTGATATAGACCTGTTACATGTTAGTGTCAATTGGTTCCTGTGATATAGACCTGTTACATGTTAGTGTCAATTGGTTCCTGTGATATATTCATGTTACATGTTAGTGTCAAATGGTTCCTGTGATATAGACCTGTTACATGTTAGTGTCAATTGGTTCCTGTGATATAGACCTGTTACATGTTAGTGTCAATTGGTTCATGTTATATAGACCTGTTACATGTCAGTGTCAATTGGTTCCTGTGATATAGACCTGGTACATGTCAGTGTCAATTGGTTCCTGTGATATAGAACTTTTACATGTTAAAGTCAATTGGTTCCTGTGATATAGACCTGTTATATGTTAGTGTCAATTGGTTCCTGTGATATAGACCTGTTACATGTTAGTGTCAATTGGTTCCTGTGATATAGACCTGTTACATGTTAGTGTCAATTGGTTTCTGTATTTAGACCTGTTATATGTCAGTGTCAATTGGTTCCTGTGATATAGACCTGGTACATGTTAGTATCAATTGGTTCCTGTGATATAGACCTGGTACATGTCAGTGTCAATTGGTTCCTGTGATATATACCTATTACATGTTAGTGTCAATTGGTTCCTGTGATATAGACCTGATATATGTTAGTGTCAATTGGTTCCTGTTATATAGACCTGGTACATGTCAGTGTCAATTGGTTCCTGTGATATAGACCTGTTACATGTTTGTGTCAATTGGTTCTTGTGATATAGACCTGTTACATGTCAGAGTCAATTGGTTCCTGTGATATAGACCTGTTACATGTTCGTGTCAATTGGTTCCTGTGATATAGACCTGTTACATGTCAGTGTCAATTGGTTCCTGTGATATAGACCTGTTACATGTTAGTGTCAATTGGTTCCTGTGATATAGATCTGTTACATGTCAGTGTCAATTGGTTCCTGTGATATAGACCTGTTACATGTTAGTGTCAATTGGTTCTTGTTATATAGACCTGTTACATGTCAGTGTCAATTGGTTCCTGTGATATAGACCTGGTACATGTCAGTGTCAATTGGTTCCTGTGATATAGACCTTTTACATGTTAATGTCAATTGGTTCCTGTGATATAGACCTGTTACATGTTAGTGTCAATTGGTTCCTGTGATATAGACCTGTTACATGTTAGTGTCAATTGGTTTCTGTATATAGACCTGTTATATGTCAGTGTCAATTGGTTCCATTGATATAGACCTGGTGCATGTTAGTATCAATTGGTTCCTGTGATATAGAACTGGTACATGTCAGTGTCAATTGGTTCCTGTGATATATACCTGTTACATGTTAGTGTCAAGTGGTTCCTGTGATATAGACCTGATACATGTTAGTGTCAATTGGTTCCTGTTATATAGACCTGGTACATGTGAGTGTCAATTGGTTCCTGAGATATATACCTGTTACATGTTAGTGTCAATTGGTTCCTGTGATATAGACCTGTTACATGTTAGTGTCAATTGGTTCTTGTTATATAGACCTGTTACATGTCAGAGTCAATTGGTTCCTGTGATATAGACCTGTTACATGTTAGTGTCAATTGGTTCCTGTGATATAGACCTGTTACATGTCAGTGTCAATTGGTTCATGTGATATAGACCTGTTACATGTTAGTGTCAATTGGTTCCTGTGATATAGACCTGTTACATGTTAGTGTCAATTGGTTCCTGTGACATAGACCTGTTACATGTCAGAGTCAATTGGTTCGTGTGATATAGACCTGTTACATGTTAGTGTCAATTGGTTCATGTGATATAGACTTGTTACATGTCAGTGTCAATTGGTTCCTGTGATATAGACCTGGTACATGTCAGTGTCAATTGGTTCCTGTGATATAGACCTTTTACATGTTAATGTCAATTGGTTCCTGTGATATAGACCTGTTATATGTTAGTGTCAATTGGTTCCTGTGATAAAGACCTGTTACATGTTAGTGTCAATTGGTTCCTGTGATATAGACCTGTTACATGTTAGTGTCAATTGGTTTCTGTATATAGACCTGTTATATGTCAGTGTCAATTGGTTCCTGTGATATAGACCTGGTACATGTTAGTATCAATTGGTTCCTGTGATATAGACCTGGTACATGTCAGTGTCAATTGGTTCCTGTGATATATACCTGTTACATGTTAGTGTCAATTGGTTCCTGTGATATAGACCTGATTCATGTTAGTGTCAATTGGTTCCTGTTATATAGACCTGGTACATGTCCGTGTCAATTGGTTCCTGAGATATATACCTGTTATATGTTAGTGTCAATTGGTTCCTTTGATATAGACCTGTTACATGTTAGTGTCAATTGGTTCTTGTGATATAGACCTGTTACATGTCAGAGTCAATTGGTTCCTGTGATATAGACCTGTTACATGTTAGTGTCAATTGGTTCCTGTGATATAGACCTGTTACATGTCAGTGTCAATTGGTTCCTGTGATATAGACCTGTTACATGTTAGTGTCAATTGGTTCCTGTGATATAGACCTGTTACATGTTAGTGTCAATTGGTTCCTGTGATATAGACCTGTTACATGTCAGTGTCAATTGGTTCCTGTGATATAGACCTGTTACATGTTAGTGTCAATTGGTTCCTGTGATATAGACTTGTTACATGTTAGTGTCAATTGGTTCCTGTGATATAGACCTGTTACATGTTAGTGTCAATTGGTTCCTGTGATATAGACCTGTTACATGTCAGTGTCAATTGGTTCCTGTGTGAGATAGGAATGCAAATAAAAAAAAGGTGGTCCCAGTTAGCAAAAAGCGTTGGAGATTAAGCGTTATAGACTTCGCTGCACAAGATTCTAGCTTTATATGTTTGTGAGACTACCAACTTCCCTCGCCACTGTCATGCTCTGCATCAGATTGCGTCAGGTACTATTTATGTTTGGGTAGACTGGAGCGTGTCAAAGATTGATTTAGAGCACATATGATGCATATAGGTTTGAACCCTCGCTGCATGTTCTTTTTGTTTCACAGACACTCTAAGACCGACTTGTGAACAAACTATCGAATACACCAGGAACAGAACAGGGGTGTGTACTATCACCACTTTTTGTCCATTGTATCCATATATCAGACAACAGCTGAAGCAAAACCAGAAACCACCACAATGAGCGGGTATCTTTAGCAGATGATCAGAGCCTCTATCATTCCGATGAAAAAAACTTCCAGGAACATCTGAATGCCCTTGATAATGTCTGCGATAGATTTTATTTAAGGACTAGTACAGCAAAGTTAGAGACAATGAACATCAGTGGAATACAGAAAACACTAAATATTCAGGTTAAAAGCTCAGAACTTAAACTGGTCAGTGAATTCAAATTCTTGGCAGCGTGTTCACACAAGATGGAAGGCTAGATAGAGAGGCGGAATCACAAGATGGAGGGCTAGATAGAGAGGTGGAATAACACGATGGAAGGCTAGATAGAAAAGTGGAATCACAAGATGGAGGGTTAGATAGAGAGGTGGAATCCCAAGATGGAGGGTTAGATAGAGAGGTGGAATCACAAGATGGAAGGCTAGATAGAGAGGTGGAATCACAAGATGGAAGGCTAGATAGAGAGGTGGAATCACAAGATGAAGGGCTAGATAGAGAGCTGGAATCACAAGATGGAGGGTTAGATAGAGAGGTGGAATCACACGATGGAAGGCTAGATAGAAAAGTGGAATCACAAGATGGAGGGTTAGACAGAGAGGTGGAATCACAAGATGGAAGGCTAGATAGAGAGGTGGAATCACAAGATGGAAGACTAGATAGAGAGGTGGAATCACAAGATGGAAGGCTAGATAGAGAGGTGGAATCATAAGATGGAGGGCTAGATAGAGAGGTGGAATCACAAGATGAAGGTCTAGATAGAGAGGTGGAATCACAAGATGGAAGGCTAGATAAAGAGGTGGAATCACAAAATGGAAGGCTAGATAGAGAGGTGGAATCACAAGATGGAAGGCTAGATAGAGAAGTGGAATCACAAGATGAAGGTCTAGATAGAAAGGTGGAATCACAAGATGGAAGGCTAGATAGAGAGGTGGAATCACAAGATGAAGGTCTAGATAGAGAGGTGGAATCACAAGATGGAAGGCTAGATAGAGAGGTGGAATCACAAGATGGAAGGCTAGATAGAGAGGAGGAATCACAAGATGGAAGGCTAGATAGAGAGGTGGAATCACAAGGTGGAGAGCTAGATAGAGAGGTGGAATCACAAGATAGTGGGCTAGATAGAGAGGTGGAATCACAATATGGAAGGCTAGATAGAGAGGTGGAATCACAAGATGGAGGGCTAGATAGAGAGGTGGAATCACAAGATGGAGGGATAGATCGAGAGGTGGAATCACAAGATGGAAGGCTAGATAGAGAGGTGGAATCACAAGATGAAGGTCTAGATAGAGAGGTGGAATCACAAGATGGAGGGCTAGATAGAGAGGTGGAATCACAAGATGAAGGTCTAGATAGAGAGGTGGAATCACAAGATGAAGGTCTAGATAGAGAGGTGGAATCACAAGATGGAAGGCTAGATAGAGAGGTGGAATTACAAGATGGAAGGCTAGATAGAGAGGTGGAATCACAAGATGGAAGGCTAGATAGAGAGGTGGAATCACAAGATGGAAGGCTAGATAGAGAGGTGGAATCACAAGATGGAAGGCTAGATAGAGAGGTGGAATCACAAGATGGAAGGCTAGATAGAGAGGTGGAATCACAAGATGGAAGGCTAGATAGAGAGGTGGAATCACAAGATGGAAGGCTAGATAGAGAGGTGGAATCACAAGATGGAAGGATAGATAGAGAGGTGGAATCAGAAGATGGACGGCTAGATAGATAGGTGAAATCAAGAACACAAAAAGCTAATGAGGTTTTCTATCAGCTCTCATCATCACTAAATAGACAGCTGATAAATAGTATGTTTATACCAACTCTCTGCTACCAGTGTCAGAAATGGAAACTCACTAAGGCACAAGAAAGAAAAATCATATTATGGGAAATGAGGGGTTTGAGAGAGGCTGTCGAGTCTCAAGGCTGTCGGGTCGCAAGGCTGTTGGGTGACAGGGCTGTCGGGGTAACAAGGCTGTCGGGGTCACAAGGCTGTTTGGGTCACAAGCATGTCGGAGTCACAAGGCTGTTGGGGTCACAAGGATGTCGGAGTCACAATGATGTCGGGGCACAAGGATGTCGGCGTCACAAGACTGTTGGGGTCACAAGGATGTCGGGGTCACAAGGATGGACAGAGTACGAAAGGAATTAATCAGACAGACAATGGGTACAACACCGTGCATGACATACATGGAGAGGCAGAGAATAAAGTGGTTCGGACACTTGACAAGATTGCAACCAATGTTACCAGCTGTACAGATTACCGGAGGTTGACATCAGACGTCAGTCAACCAAAGGGTCTTTCCTGGGAGGACGAAGTGGGAGGTTCGACAACCAGCTGGCGGCAGGAACCTTGAGTATCTATGTCCATTGCCATTTCCTGAAAAACACGGTCCACAACATAACATTATGACATTCCATACCATAATATAATATACAATACAGTACAATACAATACAATACAATACAATACAATACAATACAGTACAATACAATACATTACAATACAATACAATACAATACAATACAATACAATATCCTCGACTTCAGCCCAATAGGTGTGCCGTATGCGAGGTAGCCAACAATGTCCGGTACGCAGTCCCATCTTTCGCCGTGTCGTACCATTTCGGACCCAGGTCTCTCAGCAGACCATCTCGCTATCGTTTGGGTGGGCGACGGGTGGTCGTGTATAATGATATGGCTACCAGAACGTCGTTCTGAGTGTCCATCTGTTATCTGACATGCACACCACGTGACCAACCCAGTGGTATTTGCGAGACAACTCAGCCTCCACGACGTCTCGAAATAGATTGCGTTCTCTTATTTCAGTATTGTGGATTTGATTTCTGATCGAGATTCCAAGGATGCGTCTTTCCTTTTCTTGCTGGGTAACTCGTAGTTTCTCTGTATCCGCATTGCGTAGATTCCATAATTCACATCATGACTGGTAATGACCGCAGAATTAAAAATATGCGCTTTTGCAATGGCGTCTTTCAGCTGCAGTAGTATAAGATTTATGGTATTGATGCTAGATCAGGCTGCAGCTCTTCGTCATGAGATTTCTCGTTCTATGGTGCGGGTGGAATTTATTTCTTGCCCTAAGTATATGTAGGAGCTGACATATTCGATATGATCCTTTGCCAGCTTGATATCGAATTTGCTACAGTTAGAGTTTTGGAGACATTGCGTTTTGTTTTGCTCATCCGTAGTCCGACACCTCTACCGACCCCATTTACTTCGTTCAGGAAGTGTTTTGCGTTCTCGATAGTGTGGCTTATGAGCACAATACATTCTGCAAAGCGTATGTGGGTGAGCCTTTCCCCATCTATATGTATGCCTCTATCGACCCAACTCAGCTTTTGGAAGATGTCCTCACGCGCCGTTGTGAACAGCTTTGGAGAAATTGTGTCGCCCTGTCGCACTCCTCTTGATAGTGGAACAGTTAAAGGGCGGTGGAACAGGGTAATGTCCGTACTGCGGTCTACGCTTATTTCTTTGAACATCCTAGTGTAATTTTTTTATTAAATTTTTGCAAGTTTCTTATAGGATTTATTGCGGAATCGATTTCAGTACAGCCGAAGGTCTTTTCATAGTATATAAACAATAGATATACGGGCAGATGTAGTTCACGTGCTCTCTCCAGCAGCTGGTGGACTGTGTGTAGGTGGTTTGTGGTGGAGAACAGTCTTCATATATATATATATATATATATATAGGAATCAAGCAATGGCTTTGTGTCGATCCTAGCTTTCCCCACCATCGCCAATACCTACCCTGTATTTTTTTGGCCCTGATAATAAGTCATCGGCCCTAACCTCCTTTGCTTTATCTGTTACACATATGTACTTGCTGACAATTTTACTAACACAATTTTTAACTGCATTGGAACCATGCCCATCAGTAATAAAACTACAGATGGCCATGATTGGAACGCACGAAAGGCTGACATAACTGTTCAAAACTCGTGCGCTTTGGGTTAAAGCTGGGCAGATTTAGTAAGACTCGGGGAACATGTTATTTTCAAAAATACAGTAATGAAAGGGGTAATTATTTCATAAGACTGGTTTCATTAGGATCGTTGGCTCTTGTATAACGTCAATAAAGAAACGATGGGTATTCAGCTTGTTTCAGGGCACTATTATGTGAAAGGATCACTATCAACTGTGATTTGTTGTGTTTTGTACCTTCAGTTTGTTTCAGGGCACTATTATGTGAAAGGATCACTATAAACTGTGATTTGTTGTGTTTTGTACCTTCAGTTTGTTTCAGGGCACTATTATGTGAAAGGATCACTTTCAACTGTGATTTGTTGTCTTTTGTACCTTCAGCTTGTTTGAGGGCACTATTATGTGAAAGGATCACTATCAACTGTGATTTGTTGTGTTTTGTACCTTCAGTTTGTTTTAATTCTCTGTGTGGATGATGTCAGGTCAGGTCAGGTCAGGTCAGATCAGGTAATCCTGTAACCAGGGATACCCTTCTCTTACATCAGCCGCTGCTAGTGCCTCTTCTAGTAGGAAATTGATCCATTGTTTTATGTTGTCCTCCAACCTCCTTTTAGGACAGCCTCTTTATTGTCTGTTTTGCACCTTTCCATGCATGATCGTATTTGCAATACTATTTGAGGATGTATGGATGATGTATGGAGCAATTATAAGCCTCGGCACAATACAAGTACTGATGAGTTATGTAATTTAGTTGGCCTATACACGTGACGTTTCATGGGTATTTCCCCCTATGAGTAAGACGGACTTCTATATAAAGATGGCCATAATCTGGCACAGCTCAGAGTGGCTACAGGCTTGAACGAGATCCATCTCTATTTCTCTCCCAAATTAAAGGTAACTTTAAGCTGTGCACAAACTACTGCACTATTGAGCTAATAAGTCACGCCAGCAAGATCCTCACGAGGATAATATTGAAGAGGATAGAAAGAAAAGTTGAATGTGAAATCCATGAAGTGCAAGCAAGCTTCAGAAAAGACAGAAGGGCTAAATATCACATATGTAATAATATCACTAACATCTATGACAAATGTAGAAAGTATAACTTAGATATGTTCACATATTTTATCAATTACACTCAGACCTTCGATTGCGTAAAACATTAGAAATTGTGGAAAATAATGAAAGATGTGAGGTTTCCAGTACATCTAAACCATCTAATCCAATCATTATATCATAAACAACAGGCTGCTGTCAGAGTATCTAGACAAAAATAAGATTGGTTCGAAGTACAAATGGTAGTAAGGCAGGGATGTATGCTCTCCCCATAATTAATTGCCGTTTATGCAGAGTGCATCAATAGGAACGTTAAAGAAGATGAGAATGTCGAAAGTTATGATCCTCTTACAATCGGCGGATACAAGATCCCAGAGCTAAGATACGCAGACGATACTGTTATAATATCAAACACTGCAGATGGGTTATAACAGCGAATTGCACCCGTAAACAAATGCAGCGAAGATTAAAAAAAGACCTCTCTGTGAACATAAAAAACCTAAGATAATGGTCACTTACAAAACAAGAAGTCAATTTAAATTCACGTTTGGGAGTGTGGAAATAGACCAAGTCATGGACTTCGAGTAGATGGACTCCAGAATTGACAACAATGGCGACTGCTCAACGGAAATCAGAAGAAGATTGGCAATAGAAATGCAGAGGAAACTTGAAGAAACTATGGCAGAATACCAGCAATCCAACAACAGTGAAACTGTTGAGAACCTGTGTTTTTCTTGTTTTGCAACATGCTGCTGCGAAATATGCACAGTAAATCAAACACAAAGGAAGAGAATCGAGTCTTTCCAGTTAAAATCTTATAGAAAAGTCCTCAAAATACAACAGACTGAAAAAAGAAGAATGCAGACATTTTGCCAAATTTGAACATTGAGGAGAACTGGATCATAAATTCCACCGTGAACAGAAAATTGAAATACTATGGCCACATCAAAAGACAATGGTCTTGGAAGAGAGAAAAGCAGGGGAAAGTATGCCAACAGAGGCAAAGGCAGACCAAGAAGGTGATGGCACTACAAAGATGTCAAGAAATGTTTAGACATGCCTCTCGAGCAGGCTGGAGATTTGGAGTGAGATCGAGTTTCGTTCAAGCTGTGATGGCAGTGACGTTCTGCAAAGGACATGCTACATCATGATGTAACTTTCATTTTCTATTCATTGAATTTCACTTGTCCTTTTAATTAAATTTTTTTTAAAAATATGTTAATAATATTTTTTAATGCATGTGTATATGATAACTTGATGGTTTGAAGAAAAACTGAAAAAAAACAAAATAAAAAAGAATGGTCATTTTACTTTATATAAAAAAGTGTTGGTAGCAAAGTAAATATATCCATCCTTTAATAAAGGACCTACATTTTTATTATTTTTGGATTTTGACATTAGGAACTGGTTTGTGTACACCAACGGAGGAACATAACAATTTTTTCTTTAATTTTGGTTATTTGAAAAAAGAAAACTTAATGTATTGGGTAAGCGATGTAGAATTATCACCGTGAGAACACTGAATCAACAGCTACACTTCTGTACAGCAGAAACATTAGCTAATAAGTGCATACATATATACATACGGATCTATACACTGGCCAATACGTCCTGATAAAACCTAACAAACTACAATCTGGGATTGGGGTGCCAGTAGAATCAAGAAAGGAAAACCATTAATAAACAAAATTATTTCACAACTCTCTACCCTCACCTCAATGTGTTAATCTATCACTTTCCAATTGCACAGATCTTTACCCACATTGTGTTTGGCGGTCACTTTCCCATTCCACAGATCTATCCTCACTGTGTTAATCTTCACTTTCCCATTGCACAACTCTCTACCATCACTGTGTTAATTTTCACTTTCCCATTGCACAACTCTCTATCATCACTGTGTTAATCTTCACTTTCCCATTGCACAACTCTCTACCATCACTGTGTTAATCTTCACTTTCCCATTGCACAACTCTCTATCCTCAATGTGTTAATCTTCACTTTCCCATTGCACAACTCTCTACCTTCACTGTTAATCTTTACTTTCCCATTGCACAACTCTCTACCCTCACCGTGTTAATCTTTACTTTCCCATTGCACAACTCTCTACCTTCACTGTGTTAATCTTTACTTTACCATTGCACAACTCTCTACCCTCACTGTGTTAATCTTCACTTTCCTTTTACACAGATCTTTACCCCCATTGTGTTAGTCGGTCACTTTCCCAATTCATCACACTCTACACGTGTTATGTTAGTCTGTTACTTTATCCCGTGTATGGATCTATTTTTTTCTTTTAATTTTGTCTGAACTGTAATCAAGATAGTCCAACTATCGTCTTCGAGTCACCTATTATATTCCTCTTTATTCCCGCTCGGTTGTTGTCTGCAACTTGTATACACAATGGGTGTATGTTGTGTGCTGTAACTCACAAGCAACCTTTTCTCTGGGCTAGTTCATATTTGAACGTGACTAACTCAAGTTCTAAAATGAATTTCATCTTCATAACAGGGTTAGCTGTAGTATAACCTAGGACCAGTCTCATTTTTTCTATCTGGATTCTTTGTAATCTTTCAGGTTATGACTTTTCACAGTTTGCGAATTCACAGCCCATAATCTACTACTAACAAGAACACATGACGATCAGTAGTCGCTGCTGCATAGCTTCAGCTGTGATTGTCTTGAGTACTGTCACATCTTTTATGTATCTCTGAGGAATGAGACTTGTATCGTACTTTTATAACAGACTGCGATTGAGATCAGATTTCGATAAAAATTTGAGACTGGTCTGTAGATGGCAAATGGGGTTTAATATAGATAAATGTACAGTCATTCACATGGGTAGATCCAATATGGAACATAATTACAGAATAATAAGAAAAGGTACCTAGGGCTTATAATAGATCATACAGGTAAGGTGAGTTAGCAAGTCCAGGTAGCAGTGAATAAGGGAAACGCAATGTTAGGAATGATAAAAAGAAATATTAAACATAGGAGTAAGGAAGTGATTGTCAAATTCTATTAAGCATTAGTTATACCTAGATTGGAGTACTGTGTACAGGTGTGGAATACTTATCGTAGAGGAGATATAAACATGCTGGAAAGGATATAAAGAAAAACGCCAAAACTGATAGTGGCATTCCAGAATTACAGTTATGAGGAAAGACTCCGAAACACTGGCCTACACTGAGAAAAGAGAAGAATTCGAGGGGGCAATACAGGTTTATAAGATAATCACAAGAAGGGTTGAATTAGACTGTAACACGTTTTTAACAATACAGCCACCCACAAGAACAAGAGGGTACAGGTACAAAGTAACTAAAGAAAGGTCCAGATTGGATATTAATACATTTTTAGTAAGTCAGATAGTGGTGAATGCTTGGAATGCATTACCCTAGGAGGAAGTCGAGGCAGGGATAGTTAATGCATTTAAGAATAGATTGGATGCGCACAGCTTTTACAACAGAGTAATGCAAATGTAACTGATTGTATACAGACTCTGATGAGTCTTCTAAACCAATGTAAAAACGTTAAGTTAAGTTAGGTTAAGTTAAGTTAGGTTAAGAAGATATGTCTTCTATAAGTTAGCCTGTAAGTCACATTCCAATAAACACATTTTGTAAAATTTCCTGCTCCAGTAGATTTTTTTAATTATTTCCAGATTTTCCACATAAAGCGATAGGTTGCGCACTCCTTCGGCAGTACTGTATCTGTAACAGCCTTGTTGTTTTTGTTGTTGTTTTTGTTGTTGTTGTTTTTGTTTTTGTTGTTGTTGTTTTTGTTGTTGTTGTTTTTGTTGTTGTTTTTGTTGTTGTAGTTTTTGTTGTTGTTGTTTTTGTTTCTGTTGTTGTTGTTCTTGTTTTTGAAGATAGGTGGCACCGACGAATGCCCGTGTGGTACCGCGAAAATGACCGCTGAGCATTTGCTGCAAAACTGCCCGACATACGAAGATCAGAGAGAGCAGATGTGGACATCACCAGTGGCAACACTAGACAAGCTCTATGGCAGTGTCGACAGCCTCAGGATGACGGCTGCTTTTTTCGAAAAAATAATAGTTACTGTCTGACTGCGTATGACGACGAAGAAAAAGAAGAAGTTCTTGTTTTTGTTGCTGTTGTAGTTTTTGTTGTTCAATATCCACAATGAGTAAGTTTACTTGTTTAGTGCACCCTAAAAAGGACGTTAACTGGCAAATTCTAGCAGCTTTCCTCACATCCCCAGCATGCTGATATGCTGATGAAGGTGGACCATTGTACACCAAGCGGTGGTGCTATGCAAGGCTTCATCTGCATAGTGCTCACTACTACGGGAATCACGTAGATCCACATCTCGTCACCCAGAAAACATGTTCTATGGAATGCTGCATTGAAGAGAGACAGTGGTCTTATACAATATATTTTATCTGACCCTCACGTGACATCCTGGTCAGTATGTTTGTGCCTGACAGGACAAGCGTCTTAGTTCCTCATCACCACAGGTTAAAACCTACTCAATCAGTAATGGAGTTTAATGCACATAAATTTAAGAGTAGTGCTAATTCATATAGCCGATGTCTTTGCCAGGAGAATCGGCGGGAAGACAACTAAAAAAAACAAACGAATTAACCAGTCCAAATGGAAAACAACGACACGTTTCGGTGAACACAAGTGTAAGTCGTCGACTAGTGGGAATTCCAGGCAATTCCGTAGTCTGACGGCATCCGTAATGAACTAAAATAGTAGAGTAATGTAGACCCGCAGCCTGTAGGGCGCCATATCTATGTCTACATGTTTATCTCTTTGTCCATCTAATCTCTCTACTAATTTACCAACATATCTACCTACCAATGCAGTACGTTTGCCTATCTACCTTCTAACTAGGTAATCCACCTATTAACCATTCTGTATGTCTAGATTCCTGTCTACTAACTTAACCACCCACTTACCATTTAGCATGGGTACCTACATGTTAACCTACCTATCTACTTACCTGTCTAATAATAATTATTATTGCCCATTGCAAGCAATTATGGCCACAATATCAGATGGTTTTGTCTTAATAATGTGATGTGCAATGTGAATAAGAAGAAAAAGAAGAAAAAGAAAACAAAAGAAGAAGAAGAAGAATGTGATGTAAGCTGTATTTGGATTACAGTGGGGAAGCCAATGCGCTGGTCATCAATCTCACTCTCTTGTCTTCAGCTACCTTGAAACTTGTGGGACTCGATCGCCCACCTTTTCCATTCATCGCTGTGAGAGACGAGTGCCTTAACCTCTTGACTACAGCAACACCCCCCATTCCACATACCTTATATATAATTTCCTTGTTTCACGGAACGTCTACATAAAAGTTAGCACGTATTAAACATCTATAGGTGTACCACGAGAACACAAATGGGGGTGAGGGGGGGGGGTGTGTCTGGATTCAAATAACAGTAACACTGTAACCTGCCAGATATGTCATGTAACTAAGGAGGACTCGCATGGGGCTGGCTACCCTGCCCTGTATAAACTTGAAACCCCACAAAAATTAAATTAGTTGTGAAAAGGTTTTTTGGGATCAAGATGCTGAGTAGCGAATGAGCTGCAGTGGTCAGCGACCCATATCTGACTGCTAGCGTCAGGGCCAGCGAACCAGAGCTGCCAAGACACTTCTACAACTCCACGCGGTGATCCTGGATAACAGGCTGCAGTAGGGCAGACTGGCTAAGGAGTAGGGATCAAATAGGGAATGCTAACCCGGTACTCAAAAAATGCTTGCTGAAGTCGGATGTGTTTGACCGAAAGACGCAAATATCGCAGTCAAGCTGCAAACTACGTCACAACGCATTCCATTCTCTCGGCTATATTCTGCTACTTAATCCCTTTCAGGGTTTGGTAGCGGAAGATAGAGAACGAACGAAACCAAGCCAAGCCAAGCCAAGCCAAGTCAAGCCAAACCAAGCCAAGCCAAGCCAAGCCAAGCCAAGCCAAGCCAAGCCAATCCGAAAGGTTGTTCTTGTTCTTGTTTAATGTCCACAATAGGTAAGTTTACCCTTTTATGCGCCCTGAAAAGGACGTTAAGTGACGGGTTGTAGTAGCTTTCCTTACAACTCGAGCACGCTGATGAAGATGGACTGCGGTCCTCCAGACGGTTGTGCTATGCTTGGCTTCACCTTCGTAGCGCTCACTACTAAGGGGATCCCATCGATCCCATCGTAATCTTTGCTTATCCTATAACAGAACTGACTGGATGCTGGAACATTGCTCATCGTAATCTTTGCTTATCCTATAACTATTGTATTTATTGTTTACATATTTCTCCATAGATGGAGGCACTGCATTCAGACATTAATATCATAGGTACGGAACTCAAGAAAATATTGGATGAAGAAGTTGCAACTAGCCCGGATGAATTGGTGAACACAAATGTGTTGCTTTTAAATACTTCTTTCTAGTTTATCCTTTAATTAATCCGACCTATTTCTTTCTAGCTTATCCGACAATTAATCCTGCCTATTTCTTCCTAGTTTATCCTTCAATTAATCCTACCTATTTCTTTCTAGCTTATCCGTCAATTAATCCTACCTATTTCTTTCTAGTTCATCCTTCAATTAATCCGACCTATTTCTTTCTACTTCATCCTTCAATTAATCCTACCTATTTATTTCTAGTTTATCCTTCAACTAATCCTTCCTATTTCTTCTAGCTTATCTGTCAATTAATCCGACCTATTTCTCTCAGAAAAATAGAGGCAGAAGACGTCTCTCAATGCCATACAGTTTATCCTTGAAATAACCACATATTCAACGCCGGTGTCCAGTCGGTGTTGCGCTTATGGAGTGGACATATGGAGAACAAATAAGGACATACAACAAAGACTGCAGCCCTTCGTTAAGAGATGCCTACACAGGATAATGGGCATAAAGTGGCAGGACATGGTGAGGAGGGACGAAGACATGTGGGAAACAAGAAAACAACATCCATTGGAACAACAAATTAAGCGAAGAAAATGGGGATGGCTAGAACATACACTGCAGAAGGCACCATCCAACATAGCAGACAGGCTCTTACATGGAATCCTCAAAGGGAGAGAGAGTTTGAGCCAAAAAAATACACGAAGAAGAGAATGTGAGAAGGAACTAAAATTAAATGATTACACACGGAGAGAGGCAGAAAGAGCAGCCCAGCGACGGGCTTTGATTGATTGATTGATTGATTGATTACACACGGAGAGAGGCAGAAAGAGCAGCCCAGCGACGGGCTTTGATTGATTGATTGATTAATTGATTGATTGATTGAACCACACCTATTTTCCTCACTATATTAGACGCCCATGTCAGATGTCTCTCGACGTTTTACCCCGGTCTTAACCACAAACAAATTGGCAGGAGTCCGCTTAGTGTTCTCAACGTACTTGAGCTATCTTTATACATTGATCTGAATCAACAAGGTAGCTTGACTGACTGGCAACACTACTGACAAACAAACATTTGCAGTGCTGCCCTCAAACAGTTGTTATATCTGTATAAAGCATTAGTTAGACCTAGATTGGAGTACTGTGTACAGGTCTGGAGTCCTTATCGTAGAGTGGATATAAACATCCTGGAGTAAAGTAAAGAAACCCATAGCATTGCTGCCGTACAGGGCTAACACTTCTTGTTTGCGACCTCACATTTCAAAGGCTCGGCTATATGAGGGCGGCAGCCATCTCCTCTCCCTCGTCGCTTTTACTTCCCGGACTGAACCGGTACCAAATGAAGGCTGGGTCGACCCCGGAGCTGTTGCATTTTGAAAAAACATTTCCGCCTCAACTGGGAAATGAACCCAGGACCACTCAGATGCGAAGCAGCGCGCTAACCTCTTCGCTACGCGGCTCCCTAAACATGCTGGAAAGGATATAAGAAAGAGTGACAAAGCTGATAGTGGAATTCCAAAATTACAGTTATGAGGAAACACTCAGAAAAACCGGCCTACAGTGTCTAGAAAAGAGAAGAATTCGTGGTGACAATACAGGTTTATAAGATGATCAGAGGAATGGATTAATTAGACTATAACAAGTTTTCCAAATACAACCACCGACAAGAACAAGAAGGCATAACTACAAATAAACAAAAGAAATGTCCAGATTAAATAGTACGAAATATATTTTTAGTCAGAGGGTGGTGAATGTTTGAAATCCATTGTCACAGGAAGTAGTGGAGGAAAGGGACAATTAATGCATTCAAGAATTGACTAGATGCGCATAGCTTTGACAGCAAAGAAATGTAAATGAAACTGGTTGTATACAGACTCTGCAGAGTCTTCTAAACCAGTATAAAGACGTTCAGTTAAGTTAAAAGACCAGTGATATTACGGAACTCAAAATATTCAAACTTTAGGTTGTTTTTTTTGGTTTTTTTTTTAAATTAAAGATTTGCCTTTCTGGATTCTACTGGCGAAGGCACACCATTTAGTCATCAAGTAACCACATCTTTTTCCCGCACAAAAATAGTAGCTCACTTTAGGCTGCTCTCAAAGCTGTACCCCGGTCTTAACCCTAAACCAATTTGTGAGTCTGGTGTTCTTGTCGCCACTGTAGCATTTATGTGCTTTCATTTGGTTATCCTGTTTGTTTTGTTTTATCTTACTGCATTTTTGACTGGCTTAAGCCGTGGGAAACCAGTCCTTGATGGCGTTCAACATCCCGCTTACCTGCACCCTGAAATTCAGCCCAAGTTAACGCTATTCAAGGGCCATCCTGCTTGGACTGAAATTGCCTTCCTTCTGCCCCTGACCACTGGAGGTTACACGATACCTCTCCAAATTTCGTATCAGCACAGTAGGAGTCACGCTTTCCCGAAGGTGGACACAATCCAGAGGCATCAGGGGCGGAACAGAAAAAAAAACAGGGAGTCAAACATGGACAAAAAAAGCCTGACACAAACATTGGTCTAACACACACTCCTCGCTACTCCCATCCCGAGGCAGTAGAGTACTCGGCTCCACCTGAGGAGCATGTAGGGATTTCAGTCGACAAGCTACGCATGAACAAGCCCCAGCAGTTGGACATGGTAGTGGTCGATCGACGCAACAGGCCGTAGATGCCTAGGAGAACATAATTATTGTTATTATTAACCCATAACATGTGAAGGAAGACTAACGTCTGGTCAAGCAAAATATAATGATCAGACATGTTATTCAGGGTCAGGCAAGACATACTGGTCAACACCCTCACCGTGACTTCCTCGTTACCTTTCATGGAAACGGGCCCTTTCCATTGCAGCCTGGCTAACAAAGTGAGGGATCGACATTTTCCCTGCAGTAGTGAGTGACATGCAGATGAAGCCAAGCATAGCACATACGTCTGGAGGGCCCCGGTTCACCTTCATCAGCACGCTCGGGATGTGTGGAAAGCTACTGCAGCCAGCCACTTAACGTCCTTTTCACGGCTCACAAAAGCGTTAGCCTACTCATTGAGATCATTCGAAATTACAACAACAACAATCCTATATCACACTGACTTAATTGGTTACCTACCACAAGCCGCTCCCAGCGCCAGAACACTTATAATTATTTAGCCGCGGCCATAAGCCGCTGTGACCGCCAATGTTTGTTTCATAGTAAAACAAGTTATAAATTTATAGTTTTCCTTTCCGTTTCGGTACGAGATTTTATTTACCGAAGGGAAGTTGATTTTTGAATCACATGTGGACCAAATCGGATGTTAAAAATTGTATTCTTGTCATAATTATCATATTTTTAAGCTAGTTACCGAACTGTACAAAATTGTTTACCATGGCAACAAGCGATAAGGTCACCAAAAGCACTTGTACGGCTCGTCTAACTATTGAACAGGCTAGAAACTTGTTTCAACAGATAAATAATACATCTAGTGAAGACGAGGTAAGTGAAACAGATGTCGATAATAATGATTCAATTGATTTTGATGATTACGAAAAAAATAGTAGTGACAGCGCAAGTAGTGATAGCGAAGATGGTGCACGTCCTGGACCATCAAAATTCCCTAAAAAGGCTAAGACGGCTGCTAGATTTACAAATAGTAAAAAATGGAGCTCAAGGAAGAGAACAGTGGCACCAAGTAACTGAAGGTGAAACAACAGGCAGTATTCTCTTTGTTCCAACTCGTGAACCAGGTATGCATGCAAAACTAGATGCATCTTCCTCTGAACTAGATTGTTGGTTTGCCCTGATAACACCAGATGTGTTAGATTCATTGGTATCAATGATCAATGAATATGCAGAATTGAAGAAATCCAAACAAGTTTCTTTACAAAAGTCTACACTTGCAAGTTGGAAGCCTATCATTGAATATGAGCTGTTAACATTTTTGGCCGTGATTATTGCAATAGGTTTAGGTAAAAAAGCATCGGTGAAGGATTATTGGGCACACAAACCGCACAACTACAACCCATGGTACAGTCAGATGTTTCCCAGATTGAGATTTGAAATCATTTACCACACCCTGATGCATCTTGGAGATGCTGAATCTGTAGGCAAGGACAAAATAGAGCCATTCTTGAATTCACTAATACTAGCAGTTCCAGGATGCATTTTATCCATTTCAGGATCTGGCCATTGATGAAATGGTAATAGGCTATAACGGACGCTGGAAGCACAAGCAGTACAATGCCTCCAAGCCAAGCAAGTATCACATCAAGACTTTTGGCTTGTGTGATTCTACTACAGGGTATGTCTACTCTGTATTGACATACTTCGGAAAAAACACATCATATCTCCTTGCCAATGACCGTACAAGTCAGGCCGTGAAGGTGTTTGATTACCTGCTGCAAGGAATTGGAAAAGGCCACCATGTATTTGCGGATAGGTACTACACTGTAGACACCGTGATTACATTTCTGTTGAGTAGGGGTATTGATTATACTGGCACACTCAACATCAACAGGAAAAATTTTCCGCTTCAGTTGAAGACCATTTCTCTACAGCTCCGAGAAGCTAGGTGGTACAGAAATAATGATGGATCCCAGATATGTGTTGCTTGGCGAGATAAGAAAGCCAAAAGGCCGTGTATTGTTGTCTCCACCCAGACTACAGTTCAGATGGAGCAGGTTACAACTAGACGAGGCAACACAGTTGAAAAACCCAAAGTAGTGCAGCGATACAACATGTGTATGAATGGATGTGACCATAGCGACCAGATGGTATCATACTATGGCAGCTTCCAAAGAAAAACAAGAAAATGGTGGAAACAAATATTTTATTGGATCATTGAGGTTTCACAGGTAAATGCTCATATATTATACACACTCTGTCATGCTGATGAGAAGCCTATGCCCTTGAAAGTCTTCAAAGAAAATTGTGAGACTGAGAGCTGACTGAGAAGGCTGCATCCATCATCCCGCAAAAGGTAGTAACCACAAACAGCAATAAAGTTGGGAGAAAATTCAAAGAAGGAAACACAATTAAAAGATATGAGGGTGCTGTGCATCTTGTGGATCACTCAGACAAAGACAGGAACTGCATTGTATGCTCAACTCCTGCAAAGAGAGCCCACACAAACTTTTATTGCACTGGTTGCCCAGAAAAGCCACATCTCCATCCGAAGAACTGTTTTAGAGTGTACCATACACATGATCCTGCAGATGGTGCTCACTAAAGACATTGATGTACTGTAAATAAATTGGAGATATATATTTTTTTTTAAATGTTAATTTGTGAATGTTTAATTTTTTCTGATCTGGCCTACAAGTGGTTACATTAGCTATTAGAAGTGTAAATATTATCCAATTTCTGTGTTCTTGGATTTGTTTTTCTAATTGTTGGATATACTTTGTGATAACCACCAAGTAAAAGACATTAAATGTTTTGGACATTCAAAAATTTAAGGTGAGTTGGCACTTTTTTTTATAATTTTGTAATGCTTTTCTGTTGTAAATAATAATTTACCATTTACAAATTTCCTACTAAAAAATAACACACAATTGTTTTAGATCTATCTTAGAGAACATTCATTTACCTACAAAATGGTATATTATATCATTCATAAAAATATGTTAATAATTAAGAAAACTGCAGCTAAATTTGTACATACACCTGCAAATGAGAAAATGGGACCTAAATTTAATTCTGCCACATCCTTTTTTTCAATTCAGTAGCTAATCAGTTTTAAAGTTGTGAGTATAAATATATACAAGTTTAAACGTTCAATCTCTCATCACATTGTCTTGTATTCATGAATATTTTCTCACAGAAAAGGGCATTGGCTTCAGAACTGGTCTGGGACAGAAATTGACTCAAGCTAAAGACAAATTTATTCGAAGAAGCAAAAGTGAACAGGTGATCATGCTAGCTTCTTCTTCTTCTCCCTCTTTATCGTCTTCGTCTTTTGTGTGTATTATCCCTAGTATGAATCCCGTGCATGAGAAGGGCAAGAATAGCACTACAGCCCCACAGAGAGCATGCCGTAAGAGGCAACTAACTGTTTGACATGGCATAACAGCCGGACATGGTTAGGTGGTTTGTTAGCAGCAGCATAGATGGCGCCTAACGGGCTCCGGGTCTACTTTGATCTAGTGTTTGAGTCCATTAAGATGGACTCGCACATCAGTTAACCACCCTTCAAGATACTGGTTGTATACCAGTATAAATACACTGTTGTTGTTACTGTTGTTGTTGTTGTTGTTATGGATCCAGAAGCGTCCAGGTTGTCGTCTACTTTTCTCTAATATTTGAGTCTATTAAGATGGCCTCGGACATCGGTTAACAACCCATCGCGGCACTTGTTTCAATGATGCGCAGTAATGAGCTGCTCGAGCCTTGCCTGCTAAGTAGGAAATCCTAATCTCGACTACATCCATCTCAACCCAGAGCTGGAACCAGCATAGGGGCATCCACCCCTGTAGAAGTAAAGGCCAACTAAGACTAAGACGATTTGGACATTGGTATGGGATCCATGATTGAAAATTTGCGGATGACACAAACTATGTAGGAGTGTCTTATCTATAGCAGAAGTCGATATATTGAGATCAGATTTCGATAAAAATTTGAGACTGGTCTGTAGATGGCAAATGGGGTTTAATATAGATAAATGTACAGTCATTCACATGGGTTGATCCAATATGGAACATAATTACAGAATAATAAGAAAAGGTACCTAGGGCTTATAATAGATCATACAGGTAAGGTGAGTTAGCAAGTCCAGGTAGCAGTGAATAAGGGAAACGCAATGTTAGGAATGATAAAAAGAAATATTAAACATAGGAGTAAGGAAGTGATTGTCAAATTCTATTAAGCATTAGTTATACCTAGATTGGAGTACTGTGTACAGGTGTGGAATACTTATCGTAGAGGAGATATAAACATGCTGGAAAGGATATAAAGAAAAACGCCAAAACTGATAGTGGCATTCCAGAATTACAGTTATGAGGAAAGACTCCGAAACACTGGCCTACACTGAGAAAAGAGAAGAATTCGAGGGGGCAATACAGGTTTATAAGATAATCACAAGAAGGGTTGAATTAGACTGTAACACGTTTTTAACAATACAGCCACCCACAAGAACAAGAGGGTACAGGTACAAAGTAACTAAAGAAAGGTCCAGATTGGATATTAATACATTTTTAGTAAGTCAGATAGTGGTGAATGCTTGGAATGCATTACCCTATGAGGAAGTCGAGGCAGGGATAGTTAATGCATTTAAGAATAGATTGGATGCGCACAGCTTTTACAACAGAGTAATGCAAATGTAACTGATTGTATACAGACTCTGATGAGTCTTCTAAACCAATGTAAAAACGTTAAGTTAAGTTAAGTTAGGTTAAGAAGATATGTCTTCTATAAGTTAGCCTGTAAGTCACATTCCAATAAACACATTTTGTAAAATTTCCTGCTCCAGTAGATTTTTTTAATTATTTCCAGATTTTCCACATAAAATTGTAACAAATTACAATTTTCTGTACTTTATTATACTTTCAAAAACAATAACAAATATGTTATTTTGAATACCAACATTGGTGAGTAGTTTTACTCTTTTGTGCGCCCTGAAAAGGACGTTACGTGTTGCAGTAGCTTTCCTCACATCCCAAGTTTGCTGATGAAGGTGAACCGGGGTCCTCCATGTGATTTTGCTATGCTTATCTTCACCTGCGTGTCGCTCACTACTACGGAGATCACGGCGATCCATCACCTAGTTAACCAGCCTGCCATGAAAACATCCCATTTCCAGGAATGGCTGCAAGGAAGCCAATGTGAGGATCTTGGCCAGTATGTTTTTCCTGACCCTGATGAACATGTCTGATCAATATATTTTGCCTGACCAAACGTTAGTCTTCCTTCCCTATAACAAATATAAGATGGATTAAATTTTTTAAATGTATAAACGATTTATAAATCAGTCTATTTCACCGCGCCTTTATCCATTACTTTCAGCTGGAAGGACTCACTCCTACAGAAGATGGACCATCTAGTTGAAAATGGACATAAATGAAAGGATACTCCAAGACCTGCAGAAGGAAACAAGGATAGAGAATTTTAAACAACTGGTTTTCAGAATTTAAGAAATAAATGCAATAAAAATCAATTACCAGTAGTTTGATCAATAATTTAAAGTGAGAAGTAAAAGAGGAATAGGTTTGAGTGATAGTTATATTCATACAAACATGTATTAATTCATCCATTTTAAGTTCATGACTCAGTGGTTCGCCCATCACTCAGTGGTTCGCCAATAGTTCACCCATCACTCAGTGGTTTGCCAATTGTTCACCCATCACTCAGTAGTTCACCAATGGTTCACCCATCACTCAGTCATTCGCCAATGGTTTGCCCATCACTCAGTGGTTCGCCAAAGGTTCACCCATCACTCAGTGGTTCGCCAATGGTTCACTCATCACTCGGTAGTTCGTCAATGGTTCACCCATTACTCAGCAAGTAGTCATTGGTTGGTTTAAAATTGAGCGTATGCTTGTAATTTAAGTAGTTAACTTATCTTAAAAGTTACAACATAAATCTACACCACGACACGACTTCAACACAGTCGGACACAGTAAACACTATCCTGACCTAAAAACAAACAATATCATTTATTACACGATCAATCATTGCACAATATCATGGCACAATATCAACAATATCAACAATAACCATAGAATTTCTAAACTTAATAATCACGTTATATATATATATACAGTTCTGCCGCGCAAAGAACAGGAGTTGGACTTTGTTGTCAGAGGCTAAATAAGACGCACGCCATGGGAGCATTTAGTTGGTGTAGGTGTGCGTTTTGACAAACAGGAGAAGGGCGGAAGTTGAGTCACTGGCCCCTTAAAACCAATAATTTTGGGCAGATGGGACTCGAAAGCCTGGGAAGGCAGCTCATCTAGGAGAAGGAAAACTTTGCATTCCAAATCATCTGAAGCCTTGCAGATACGATACTGGCGTTTCTTATCGGGTTTTGTCAGATATGGCTGTGGAACCTGTTTTCTGATTACTCTGAAAGTTGGTCAGCATCTACCAATCCTGACAACAGACGATGTGCGAAGGAGCACACGCAAGAGGATACAATGCCTTATCTTAGAGCGAGGAAAGAGAACCTCAATTGAGTGTTGTGGTAGGGCAGGCCAGGCATTTAGCCTTGGTTGGTAGCTGGTCTAGGAGTGAAGCCCCAAGAGGCGAACAGATAGAGCATTGCTGATCGGGCAGAGTCACCTTTTCCTTGGAGTAAACATTGCAGACCGAAAGAAGGACCATACAGCATGGGCTACACATGGTCTCTATATTTCTGCCCGGGCTTTTGTGCTAATATCACAATTACTATCGTCTGACAAGTTGAAAAGAGCCAATGATACGTGTCAACCCAGTTTCTACGTCTATATCTATATCTGCAACAACAACACTTTACAACCTCAAGAAATATTATAGACGTCTTCTTCTGCACCCTCACCATCGGATTACGTACTCAGTCGATTTGTGCATTAACACACAATCAGTTCACGAATCTGTACGCTCACACATAAACAGACATTCACATAACCAAACAACCATGCAAACTTCCAGACTCACACCCCAGTCATTTCAGAGTTGGCTAGACATTCTATGAACTGTATCATTGTAACAGTAACACTGTAACAGTAACACCATAGCAGTAGCACTGTAACAGTAACACTGTAACAGTAACACTATAACACTAGCACTGTAACAGTAACACTGTAACAGTAACACTGTAACAGTAACACTGTAACAGTAACACTGTAACAGTAGCACTGTTACAGTAACACTGTAACAGAAACACTGTAACAGTAACACTGTAACAGTAACACCGTAACTCCTCCAGGTGATGGTTTCCTACTGCAAGTTTGTTCAGTACGTGTGTTCAATCATTGAGTACATCCACGGATCTTAGACTAACACCCCGACATCCACAAAATGTCACCTTTCCGAAACTGCCATTGTGAACTGCAGTGTTACTGTTACAGTTGGTCAATGCTTCATTTATCACTCACCAGTTGTCACCAATCACTCAATCACTCACCAGTTGTTACCAATCACTCAATAGCTGTCACCAATCCCTCACCAGTTGTCACTAAATCACTCATCAGTTGTCACCAATCACTGAATATCTCACCAGCTGTCACCAATCACTCACCAGTTGTCACAAACTCAATCACTCACCAGTTGTCACCAATCACTCACCAGTTGTCACAAATCACACAATATCTCCCCAGTTGTAATCAATCACTCACCAGTTGTCACCAATCACTCAATCACTCACCCGTTGGAGAGCGATGACTAGGCAAGCACTCCAAACACTAGTTATCTCCCCCCCCCCCCCCCTCCCTTTCTAGAAACCAATATAACAGTCCATTACCAGTAAGATCAAGAATTGATAATAAGAAGCACAAATTCAATAGATGTAAGAGATATTCATACATTTATTCCCTGTAAGTTCATCACTCAGAAGTTTTCCAATCGTTCACCTATCACTAAATCACTCAGCAATGGTTCATCCGTAACTCAGCAGTTGGCCAATCGTTCACTAAATCACTCAGCAGTTGGAGAAATGGTAGGCATGCACTTCTTCTTCTTCTTCTTCTGCGTTCGTTCTCAATCTGCCGCTACCAAGTCCTGAACAGGGCTTTGCAAGTAGCAGGATGTCGTCCGGAGAATGGAATGCCTTGTGTCGCTAGTTTACAGTTTGACTGCGATATTTGCACCTTTCGGTCCGACACATCCATCTTCGGCAGAAGGCGTGCACTAAATGGCAGGAAGGGCGAAGCCTAAGCAAGCACAGTCCCCATTCCCTCCTCGCTCCAGCAGAGGTAAGCAGGTTAGAGATTGGACAGATGATACAGCTGTCCCTGCCCTATTGGCTATTCTCCTGGTTTCCTACAGCAGGTATGCATATAAGTGCCCACTCTCACGTTTGTCTGTGAATGTGTTCAATCAACAATGCCAGCCCTTGCATATGTGTTTTATTCTGAGTCCTCACTGGTGAGTACTTCCACGGATCTTAGACTAACACCCTGGTATCCACAGACTAACAACCCACAAAATGTATCTTGTCCGAAACTGCTATTGTAAACTGCCAAGTAATAATAATAGCTGTCCATCGTTGTCGATGAGGACCGCCGACATCATCCTTGTCACAGATTTCCCTGTTGGGTGTGGGTGCGCATGTGGCTGAACAGGCCAATGCGAGCACGAAAACATCTGCTACATATCGGGCACACGAGAGTTGTAGAAGGGGATGGTGTTCCCGCTGCTCGGGATTTCCGCGTCTCGCGTCTGTTCTGGGCTTTCACAACACGGTCATCTTCACCGGCAGCTACACCCGATTTGACTGCGCTTCTCCAGTCAGATCTGTTTTTCTCAAGACATTCCCAGGTGTCGATGTCTATCTGGCAACTTTTTAGTGAGTCCTTCAGACCGTCTTTAAAACGTTTCTTTGGGCGCCCTCTCTCGCCCCATCCGTCTCTCAGCTCGCCGTAGAGAAGCTTCTTTGGGAGCCGCTCGTCTGACATACGGACGAGGTGTCCGGCCCATCCTAGTCGTGCTTTTTCTAGCAGCGCATGTATGCTGGGCATGTTAGCCCTCGAGAGAACCTCGATGTCAGTGACACGATCTTGCCATCGGATGTGGAATATTCGCCTCAGGCAACCTGTGTGGAAGTGGTTTAACCTCCTTGCATGTCCAGAGTATACAGTCCAGCTTTCGCAAGCCTATAATAGGGTTGGAATGAGGGTTGCACGGTAGACTTTCAATTTGGTCTTGACGCTGATGCCACGACGTGCCCAGACCAGCGAGCGCATTCTACCAAAGGCTGTGCTGGCCTTTGCTATTCTGCTTGCCACCTCATCATCTAGGCTGACAGATCTCGACAGCGTGCTGCCCAGATATGTGAATTTGTCTATGGCATTCAACGTCTGCCCGCTGACTGTAGTCTCTGGTTTTGTGTACGGCATGCCTGGTGCTGGTTGGTACATGACCTCTGTTTTTTTGGCATTTATGGTCAGGCCAAAATTTTTGCATGCGGCAGAGAACTGGTCCATTCCAACCTGCATGTTCAGTTCTGAGTTGCTCATTAGAGCACAGTCGTCAGCAAATACAAGTTCCCTGATTATGTCGCCAGCCACTTTGGTTTTGGCCTTCATTCTTCTGGAATTGAGTAACTTGCCATCTGTGCGGTACTTTATGGGTATTCCAAGCTCCAATGATCTGAAGGCGTCTGTCATCGTGGCCGCGAACATCATGCTGAACAAAGTCGGGGCGAGTACACATCCTTGTTTTACTCCGTTTGATACTAGAAACGTTTTTGAGATTGCACCGCTGTCCAGTACACGAGCACACATGCCTTCGTGTAGCTGTTTCACCATTGTTATGAACTTGTTGGGGCAGCCAAACTTAGACATTATCATCCACAGCCCTCCTCTGTTTACTGTATCAAATGCCTTTGTCAAATCAATAAATGTGGTGTACAAGGCCTGATTTTGCTCTTGACACTTCTCTTGTACTTGGCGAGCGGCAAAAATCATGTCCACTGTTCCTCTTCCGGCTCTGAATCTACATTGGCTTTCTGGGAGGTGGTGGCTTTGTTCAAGGTGTTTGTTGAGCTCGTTTAGCAGTAAGCGCGCTAGGATCTTGCCTGCTACGGAGAGTAGCGATATTCCTCGATGATTGTCGCATTCCTGACGATTGCCTTTTCTTTTGTATAGGTGAACGATTGAGGCGTCCTTTAGCTCCTGCGGAATTTTACCTTCTGCCCACATGTGACAGAAGAGTTCAGTGATCCTTCTGGTGAGGAATGGGCCAGCTGTCTTATATACCTCTGCTGGTATTGCATCAGCTCCTGGAGCTTTTCCTATAGATAGTGAACTGATTGCCCTGTCGACTTCCTCCTCAGTAATGACTTCATCCAACGCCAGGTTCAGTTCCACCTGCGGCATTCGCCGGATGGCCTCTTTATTTATGGACGATGGGTGGTTTAGTATTTTGCAGAAGTGGTCTGCCCATCTGTCTAGAATCTGAACCTAATCTGTTAGCAGTACCCCATCCGCACTGCGAACTGGAGTATTACTAGAGGGCTGCGGGCCGTAGAGAGCTTTCAGTGCTCAATGATGTTCAATCAATAAACGCATAGTGCTAGTGTTACATTGGAGTACAGGTTGACAAGAAGAACCCATCACTCATCACTCAGCGGTTGGCCATTGGTTCACGCATCACTCAGCAGTTGGTCAATGGTCCACCCATCACTTGGTCCATGGTTCACCCATCACTCAGCAGTTGACAGCCTGTGGTCATTGGTTGGTTTCAAAATATAGACTATGTGTTATATTTCACTACACCGTGTTAAGTTGTGTTACAAATGTGGATAAATGTACAGTCATCGACATGGGTTGATCCAATATGGAACATAATTACAGATGGAAATGAGCAATATTAGAATGATAGAAAAGGAAAGTGACCTAGGATTTAAATAGATGAAATTGGGCAGTAAAAAGGGCCAATATAAAAATAAATATTAAACAAAAGAGCAAGGAAGTGATAGTTAAACTGTATAAAGCATTAGTTAGACCTAGATTGGCATACTGTGTACAGGTGTGGGAACATTATCGTAGAGGGGATATAAACATGCTGGAAAGGATACAAAAAAGACAGACAACGCTGATAATGGGAATCCAGGTGACTTTATTCTGTTCTGTTTCTGTTTCCAAGAATCACTGCACTCCGGGCATACCCATAGGTGCTCAGTCTCTCTCATCAAGTGGCGTAGTAAGGTATGGATGCTGATGGTCCCTGTAGCTCGCTGGTTGTACACTCTCCTGCTCTGTCCTCTCATTCACCCCACTCCGCTCGAACCTCGTTTAATGTCGAAACTTTGCAGTCAGTGGATTGCTGCTTCATCTATTGCGGAGTCCTCATACAGCAGTCGGTCATTGATTGATTTCAAATGTCACATCTATGACTAAATAAAGGAACGGATAAATTAGACTAAAACAAGTTTTTTTTTCAAAATACAACCACCTACAAGAACAATAGGTTCTTGATATTCATAGCTACAAATTAACTAAAGATTAGAAATATTTTTTTGTGATCGTTCTCAATCTCCCTTACCAAGCCGGTTTTGCAAATAGCAGGATGTAGTCCGTAAAACGGAATGCGTTGTTACAGCTTGACTGCGATATTTGCAGCTTTCGGTCCAACACATCCGTCTTGGAATGGATATTGCTACAGGACAAGGAAAAAAAACAATACCACTGTAACATTAACACTGTAACAGTAGCACTGTAATAGTAGCACTGTAACAGTAGCACTGTAAATTACTGTTTCCTATTGCAGGTATACGTGTGTTCAATCCGTTTGTTTCAATCGTTTGTTCAATACGTGTGTTCAATCACTGAGTACTTCCACAGACTAACACTCTGGTATCCACAAAATGTCCGAACTGCCATTGTGAACTGCCAATAGCAGCGATCAATGATATTCACCAAACAGTGAATGGATCATTTCTCATTTCCTTCTCGATTCTTCATCATACTTGATCATGTGTGATACAGGTTTGTTGTTGCTGCTGTTGTTGTTGAATGCCCAACAATGAGGAAGTTGACTCTATTGTGCACCCTGAAAATTGCGTTAAGGGGCGGGTTGTAGATGAAGGTGGACCATTGTCCTCCAGGCAGTTGTGCTATGATTGACTTTATCTGCACGATGCTCACTACTACGGGAATCACATCGATCCACATATTGTAAGCCAGAATGCTTTGAAAACAATATGTTTCCAGGAACGCTACATGGAAGAGAGATAGTCTGTTTTGTCAGTATGTTGTGCCTGACCCTGATGCGACGTCCTGATCAGTATGTTGTGCCTGATCCTAACGCGACGTCCTGGTCAGTATGTTGGGCCTGACTCTGACGCGACGTCCTGGTCAGTATGTTGTTCCTGACCCTGACGCGATGTCCTGATCAGTATGTTGTGCCTGACCCTAATGCGACGTCATGGTCAGTATGTTGTGCCTGACCAGACAAGCATATCAGTCCTCTGTACAGCTTTTATAGGAACAATTTCTTGGTCTTCTAAAATATGATTCATCTCCATGGCCTGGATTCGTCTCTTCATTATGTAATATTGTGTTCATATGTTATATTATTATGTCATGTTACGGTAATCCTATGCCATTTCGTGTTATTTCATGTATTTCAATGTCATGACGTTTTATGTCACGCAATTTTTTTTTTCATGTTATGTTATTGCTGTGTAATGTTATGACATGTTACGTTAATGTAATGTAATTTTATGTTATGCTATAATTAGCCAACATCAAATCATTGAGTTCAACGTCACCATCCAACAAACGTGCCACTGAGGTCAATTTCCAGAATACAAGTTATATTAGTTATATATTATTTTATATTTTCTGATTTGATTTTATGTTATTGTTATGCTATGTTATTCCCCAATCAGTCCAACTCCAAATGGAAGAAAGACATGGACGTAAGAAATAGACCTGACCCAATTCACCAGAAACCAACAAAACACCATCTTTCACCTTCGAGCAGGCCACTGCAACCTATTTGGTGACCTACATCAGCTCAGGATGTTCCATACAAGTGGATGCTCATATAGAACTGGAGCCCAGACCCAAGAACATATCCTACAGTACTGCCCAGCATACGATACTAAATCTAGCCTGAGAGCGCTGTGGGGCTACCACCCGGACCTGGGAGGGACTGTGGACTTCATCCGACACGACTACAGATCTAGCATGACCAAAAAGCCTCAAAGCAGCAGAAGACGATGTTATTTTATGTTATTTTAAGTAGCTGCACTGTTAAATTACATGTTATGATGTGTTACTTAGAACCGACATCACTGCATTTCACCTGTTTACAGATGCCCTGTACGTGGTTACAGCAATAAAAAGCCATAACAATACAGAACTTAATGACTTAGGAGCAGAACTCTGTCAACTATGCCAACAGTCTGCACCAAAAAAAGAAGTGGTACAGTGGGTTCAATTCACTGTAACATCCTTCTTCTTCTTCTTCTTCTTCTTCTTCGTATGCTGTCAAACGTCAATCTGTATTTTTTTCGAAAAAAGCAGCGGTCATCCTGAGGCTGTCGACACTGCCATAGAGCTTGTCTAGTGTTGCCACTGGTGATGACCGGATGTGCTTTCTCTGGTCCTCGTATCTCGGGCAGTTTTGTAGCAGATGTTCAGCGGTCATTTTCCCGGTACCACAATCACATTCGTCAGTGCCACCTATCTTCAATTTATTGAATAGGTGGTACCTCAGCCTGTTGTGGCCTGGGCGGAGTCTGACCACGACCTGCTCTCTTCTGTTCAACTGGTAATAGGCATCATTTTTTGTGTAGCAGTATGTTCTGTTTCCCATTTGGCCATGTATCTGGCTCTAATAAGCCTTTTGGACTCTTCGTAGGTCACACTAGAATCTGGTTGTGATAGTCTTGCACCTTATTTTACCAGTCTGTCTGCCTCCCCGTTGCCTTGGATGTTAGTGGGATAGAACCCACTGTACCACTACTCTTTTTGGTGCGGACTGCTGGCATAGTTGACAGAGTACTGCTCTTAAATCATTAAGTTCAGTATTTTTCTCGCTTTTTAGTGCTGCGACTATGGCCAGGGCATCTGTAAACAGGACTATCTGGCTTTCATTTCTTTTGCCTGTCAGCATCGTACCTCAGGGTTATGTCTCTTCTTTCTTTTTTCAGGCTGGCTGTTCTTGTTTGCAATACCTGGTACATTTTCTACCACCTCTGGAAATATATGCTGCTTCCAGGTAGGTTTGCGTACAGTAGGGATGGGCTTTGGTGTTGTTAATGTGTTCATAGGGTCTTCGCTCATCTTTGCTTTGGCTATTTCTGCAAAGTTTCTCCGCTTTAGTTTCCCATTTCCAAATCTATTTAGTCTCTGATGCATTTGATGGTCTGTCAGTCTTATTATTTTCTCTGCTTGCTGCTGGGCTCTGAAGTCTCTTCTGTCGGTCATGGATTGCAGATTTGTAATCTTTTCAAGTTCTACAATTGGCGTTGACTTCATGCCTCATGTTATAACTCTCATAGCTTGGTTTTGAAGTTTGCTAATTTTGTCAAAGTTTGCATTTGCTGCTGTTGTCCATGCCGCAATGCCATACTCGAGAACTGGTCTCACTCTTCCAGTGTACAGTTTCTTTAGTATACTTTCGTCTGCTACCCAGCATGTGCCAGAAAGTTTCCACATGATTGCCATTCTTTGTCTGGCTCTCATTCAGTTTCTCTCGATCTGACTTTTCCATGTCATGCGCCGATCAAATGTGACTCCAAGGTAGTTTGGGTTATCGTTTGGCCGCAGATATTTGCCGTTAAGACTTATTTTGGTGTTATGTGGTTTGTTTGAAAGCGACAATATCGTACATGTTGTTTTTTCCTCATTTAGTTTGACCAGCCATGAGTTCGCCCACTCCCCCAGCCCTAGCTAAACCTTATACAACATACCTACACTCAGGACCGATACCTCCAGTCTCTCGTAACTCAACACAATACGTGTCTGCATAGAAATGGAGACGATGGACGCATTGGAAACTTCCGCCTGTCTAGGTAAACTCTATACAAAATGTATACTCATCTGTCTCGGTCAACTCAATACTAAACGTATACTCGCCTGTCTCGGTCAACGCTATACTAAATGTATACTCGCCTGTCCCGGTCATCTCTATACTAAATGTATACTGGCTTGTCCCGGTCACCTCTATACTAGACGTATACTTGCCTGTCCCGGTCACCTCTATACTAAATGATTACTCGCCTGTCCCGGTCACCTCTATACTAAATGTATACTTGCTAGGATCCGTCACCTCTATACTAAACGTATACTCGCCTGTCCCGGTCACTTCTATACTAAATGTATACTCGCCTGTCCCGGTCACCTATATACTAAACGTATACTCACTAGGATCCGTCACCTTCTCGAAGCCGATCGAACACCGCCATGGACCACATCTCAATCTACTGCTGTGTAATTGAAACACCCAGAGAGAACCAAACTCCTTTAATCTTCACCTTTATCGATTTAAAGAAAGCATTTGGCTCTGTTAAGCCACTTTTCGTCTGCCACTCGCTGCTGGACCAAGGCATTGTTTCTGACTATGTCAAAACCCTTGCTAATTACTACTGAAGACTATACGAAAACCTGTCACCACTTTCAAAGATCGTTAATAGTATCCGACCAGAAAGGTGTTTGCCAGGGGGATCTTATCGTAGCAAGATGATTTAGTGCCCATCACAGAAACAAAGACCTCAACCAGATGGTAGCTATGCTTCATAAAGTAGGGAGAACAACGGGCCTCGAGGTGAATATCTCGAGAAAATGTAAATAAACTCTGGGAAAATATATCCTATGCCAAAAATTTAAACGATAATGTTACCATCATGACGGACACTATCATCCAGGCAGAAAAGAAATCAATTCCACGTGGAAAGCGGAAAATCTATTTACCCTATTGGGGCAATAAACTAGGGAAAATGCACAAGGAACTAAGTGAGGCAAGAGATACCATGGAAAAAAAATCCTTTAACAAAAAAACAGGGAAACACAGCAAAATTAAAAACACATTCATAAAGAAAAAGAAGGGTGAGATCCAAAGAAATTGGCAGAAAAAGACTGAAAGCCTTAACATGGACAGGGATACAAGTAAACTCTGGAAGCTGATAAGAGCCTTAAATGAAGAAACCAGAGGGAGTCATGGGAAGACAGTCATTAAGGAAAATGAGAAACATCACACAGGGAAAATGGCAGCAAACATCCTGGCTGAATTTTTCAGAGAGGAGGGTACTACAACATTGACACAAGAACGCAAAGTAGAGGTCAAAAAAGAGAAAAAAGAAAACCTGAAGACACAGAATGCAGATCCCTGAATGAAGGCATCATTCAAAATAGTAGAGATAAACACTGCTATTCAGAAACTGTAAAAAAAAAAGAAAGCTCCAGGAAAAGATGGCATCACAAATGAAATGATTAAAAACCTAGATCAAGGGTCAAGAATAAAACTCCTTAAAATCGTAAATCAATCATGGAGCACGGGTAGAATCCCAGACCAGTGGCGGGAGGCTATTATTATCCCAATCAGAAAACCACAAAAAGGTCAAGGCAAGCAAGGAAAGCTATAGGCCAATAAGCCTGCTCAGCTGTGTTGGAAAAGTCATGGTAAAAATGATAAACGCAAGACTAATAAAACATCTGGAAAAAAACCAGCTCCTACTCAATTCACAGTCGGCCTTTAGGAAAAACCGCAACAGCAGACCAACTAGTGTACCTAAACCAAAAAATTGAAAACGCATTCCAGGGTAAAGAAAAAGTACTTGCGGTCCTTTTGGAAATAGCAAAATATTTTGACAAGGTATGGAGAGAAGGACTCCTCCTAAAACTATTAAACAATAAAATAGAAGGGAGAATGTACAGCTGGATACAGACTTCCTCCGACGCAGAACAACAAGAGTCAAATCAGATGGATCACCGAGCCATAGAATAATTCTCCAACAAGGCGTACCCCACGGAGGGTCATCTCTCCAACCTTCTTTATCCTGGTCATAAACGACATAGCCGGAAAACTCCCAAAGAAAGTATCCAGTGTCCTACACGCTGACGACTTCGCAATGTGTGAGTGCTGCAGAAAAACTACCAACAGCTAAAAAAAGAATGCAGACAGCACTGGACACTGTTGGAAAATGGGTTACAGATTGGGGATTGCAGATTAACATCTCAAAGACAGTCACAACATGCTTTTAACTGTCCAACACCAAGGAAGAAACAAAACTTAATCTAAATGACAAAGATCTTGTACAAGAAAATGCCCCCGTGTATTTCGGAATTAAAATGGACAAGAGAGACACATGGAGGAAACACATACAGAAGATAGAACAAAAAGCAACCAGAAAACTATCCCTCATGAAGAACCTGGCCGGAACAAGCTGGGCTGCAAATAGCAACATCCTTAAAAATGTATTCACGGGCACAGTCAGGCCAGAACTTGACTACGGGGTGACAACTTGGACCACACCATCAAAAACAAACACGGAACGCCTAAACAAAATTAAAAATTCAGGCTTAAGGATAATAACAGTAGGAATGGCTTGGCTTGGCTTCGTTTGTTCTCAATCTCCCACTACCAAACCCTGAAAGGGCTTAAGAAGCAGAATGTAGTCCAGAGAACAAAATGCGTTTTGTCGTAGTTTTGGTCCAACACATCCGACTTCAGCAAGCATTTTTTGAGTACCGGGTTAGCATTCCCTCTTAAATCCCTTCTCCTTAGCCAGTCTGCCCTGCTCCAGCCTGTTATCTAGGACCATCGCGTGGAGGTGTAGAAGGGTCTTGGCAGCACTGATGTTAGCAGTCAGCTGTTGGTTGCTGACCAATGCAGCTCATGCGCTGCTCAGCATCTTCATCCCACAGAAGGAATGAAGACTACACCAATCCAGAAAATGGAAACATATACAAATATAAGACCCCTAAATGCCAGAAGAGTGGAAAGAGTGCTGACATATTGAAAAGATGCTACGCATGCCTGATCATCCCATACATATCAAACTGAAACACCCAGTTAAAAATAGGCTAAAGAGAACCAGCTTCATCCATATATCCAACCACCTGCACCAAAAATATGGAGAACTAATTCCCAACCAACCTACAGAAATAGAAATGCTAATCAACTATGAAGAGCCAAGCTGCAACATAAACAACATCGAAATAAGTACAGGGATCCCAGGATTCAGAAGAAAAGACCAACACAGTGTTCACAAGCTGAAAATTTTTGCACAAACAATAATTGAAGAGAAATATAATACCAAGGAATGGACACAGGTGTACACAGATGGATCAGCAGAGGGGGCAGTCCGAAGCGGGGGAGGAGGCATATTCATAAGACACAAAAGTGTAAGAATAACAGAAGTTGTCCAGAAACCCCAGAGCAGAATCGAGGGCCCTCCTGCGAGCACTGAGAATACTTCAAACAGAAAGGCAACCTCCAACAAAAATAGATGTATTCACGGACTGCAGAGTACTTTTAGAAACTGCACATGTTAACATACCTACCCTGGGCATTATAGTCCTAGCTAGTATCTTACTATGCTACATCAAGTTTTAAGGTCCTATATATAGCATCTTACTATCCACAAGTTAACATGCCAATATCAAATTTTAATGTCCCACAAAGTCTCTACCTAAACACATGGTAACAGTCATTTATATAATAACGTACTGTTAGAATATTAACATACAGATAATAAACTGTATTGTCCTATAACGTATCGTACTATCCCATGTAAACAGATGTACACTTATACAAAACTTTACAGTCCTACATACTAATTTGCTATCTGTATATTAACAGACCAATACCAAGCTATATTGTCCTTCAAAATATTGTAGAATCCCAATGTTATCAGACAAAAAGCTTTAATGTCCTACACAAAATGTCACAATCCACATTTTAACAAACCAACTCTAGATGTAATTTGCTATACACTATCTACTATCTAGATGTTAAAGACTGATCCAGAACATTGATGCACTACATAGTTTCTTATTGCCACAATGTTAACAAACCAACACAGGGCTTGAATGTCCTATATAGTTTCTCACTGCCACAATGTTAACAAACCAACACAGAGCTTGAATGTCCTACATAGTTTCTTACTGCCACAATGTTAACAAACCAACACAGAGCTTGAATGTCCTACATAGTTTCTTAATGCCATAGTGTTAACAAACCAACACAAAGCTTGAATGTCCTACATGGTTTCTTCCTGCCACAATGTCCTATAGAGTATCTTACTGTCAACAGAAGCAGACCATTTTAGTGCAATACATAATATATTGCAATCTACATGTTAACAGGCAGATGCTGAGCTTAACTGTTAAAAATAATATCTTATTGTTCACATGTTAATAGACAAACACCAAGCTTTTAGCATAGATGACCTACGTAGTATCTTACTCTACAACTGTTAGCAGACAGACACTGAGTTTTATTGTCCCATGTACTATTAAACTCTTTGCATGTTAACAAATCATTATTATTTGTTAATGTCCTACATGTTATCTTACTGTCCAGAAGTTAGCAGTCTCATGGCAATCTTTAATGTCCAACATATTGTTTTACTTTTCACATGTTAACAGAACAACAGCAAGCTTTACTTTGCTACATAGCATCATACTATCTACTTGTTAACAGAACGACAGCAAGTTTTAGTTTGCTACATAGCATCATACTATCCACTTGTTAAGAGAACGACAGCACGTTTTACTTTGCTACATAGCATCAAACTATCCACTTGTTAACAGAACAACAGCAAGTTGTACTTTGCTACATAACATCATACTATCCACTTCTTAACACACCAACGCTTTCATGTCCTACATATTTTCTTAATATCCAAATGTTAATACACAGCAATCGAGATATAATGCTGTATATATTATCTCACTATCCACATGAAAGCAGACTAACATCATTAATGGGTATCCTATATAGTAAAATATTGTTCCCAGGTAAACAGATAAAAATGAGCGGTGATGCCCTACATAGTATTTTACTTTCCGCACGTTAACATACCAACACTGAGCTTTATTGTCCTATATATCCTGTTCATACCCAGATGTTAACAGGCAAATACCAAGCTTTAATGTCCTTTACAGTGTCTTACCTTCCTTTTGTAAACAGACAGACACCAAGAATGAATGTTATAATGGGTTCCTGCTATCTCCATGTCAACAGACAAACACCGAGCTGTAATGTTCTAAAAAAAATTTTTCTTATCAAAATATTAATAGACCCACACTGAGCCTTTTCGCAAACAAACAAAAATTATCTTCCATTCCACAAATAAAGAGATAGCAATCGGCTTAATTATCTTATTATCTGACTATCACTATGGAAAAATAATGACACCGAGGTTTAATGTCCTAAATATTATCTTGATATTCACAAGACAAAAGATGTAGACCTACAACAAGCTTTACTGTCCCATATAGTATCTTACTTTTACCATCTTAACAAACTGACTATGTCCATTAATGTCATGCATATTATCCTACTAATGACATGTTAATAGATCCACACAAGCTTCAATGTCCTACATTTTATATTTGAATTCACATGCCAGAACACTGAGCTTTACTGCCATACATATTATCTTGCCATCCACATGTTAACAGACCAGCACCGAGATTTGATACCCTACGTATTATCTTACCATTCCCACGTTAACAGACCAACAACGAGATTTGATACCCTACATATTAACTTATCATCCACAAGTTAACAGACCAGCACCAAGATTTGATACCCTACATATTATCTTACCATTCCCATGTTAACAGATCAGCACCGAGATTTGATACCCTACATATTATCTTACCACCCCCACGTTAACAGACCAGCACCGAGATTTGATACCCTCCATCTATCTTACTATCTACATGATAACAGACCGCCACTGAGATTTGAAACCCTACATATTTTCAAACTATCCACGTGTTAACAGACCACCACTGAGATTTTATACATTACATATCTTACTTTCCACATAGCAACCGATTTAGGTGGCCACCAAACTTTACAGTCCTACATAATGCAATAGAATCCATGTCACCATGTGAACAGACTTCATGTTTTAGTGAAATCAGATACCAGAGGACACAGCGCTGAGACAGAAGCTGTGGTGCAGCCACTCCGACCTGGAGGGACACCAGGATTTAATGGTCTACATATTATCTTACTATCCACATGTTAGATACTGAGCTTTAATCTCCTACATAAAATCTTACTATTTATAAATCAACAGATGATAATCAACTTGGAGATTTACTGTCTTGAAAAATATCTTACTACCCACATGTTAGTAGACTAACATAATAATGTTCCCTTAGGCGTCTGGGGCCTGTTGCGTCGGATGAACACCACCATGTCCAGTTGTAACTGCATGCTGCCAGGCATCTCACTATCAACATATTAGGAGGCTGATATCAAGTTTAAATCTTCTACATATTATCTTACTATCAACACATTAGCAGACTGACACCAAGCTTTAATCTTCTACATAGTATCTTACTATCCCCAAATTAACCACAATAGTATTACCAACTCTCAAACCCTTGATCTGTTTGCACACACTGACATTAACAAACAATCTAAACTCCTACTGAGTAAATAGTTGCTTAATGGCTGAATCAACAACAACAGAACCAAACAAAGGGGTTCTGCAAGCAATTTGAGAGCTGCATTTTTAAAAGCCAGTATGAACAGTACGTAAGAAGTAATACCAAGTTTTGGAAATCTGTCAATACTGAAGGACTTTACACAGTTGTACACACACGTACACGCAAACGCAAAGCAATATGTGCATGTGTGCGTTAAGGTATTTTTAAAATAATAAGGTATGTATTACTACATTACCAAGCTTTCCATTTGGTGTATGTTAATAGTACCATTACTCGAATAAACCATATGTACACAGAGTGACAGCAAAGAGCAGATTTATCAATACCTGGACTTTAGGAATGTGTACTTTAACATCTGTTTGTTTACATTCGTGAATATGGCATCTTGTGCGTCTGGTGAAATAAACAAGAAACAAACATACACTGGAATAAGGTTCAATGTAATATTTACGTATTTCAGATGTTATGAATATTACTTCTACATTTATTCAGCCAGTAATGAACATAGAAGATTCCTCCATATGACTAGTGTTATTGTAATGATGGTCACGGGTGTCCTGTTTAAAAAAATGTACAGTTTAAAATGTGAATATGTACAATAAGATTGACACTCTACAGTTAGATAAATTTATAACAAAAAAGTCTACGTACCTTTGCTTATATCTCATTAAATCCAACAATTTAAAAGTAGCACACACACATTATAAGCACGCTTAACTCTCAGCACAGATCTTCGATAGCTAGATACAGTTACACGGCCTAGTAGTGAACTGTATTCACACGGACAATGATTACTTCGCCACAAGGGCAATGTATTCAAAAGAAAGGGATGTAATAAATGCATCACAATAATATACATCATTTAATAATTACATGAAAATAAAGCTAATATTTCTAATAGTTAAGGGTGTGTTTAATGCAGCATACTATGTAAACTTTAATTTTGGGCAATTTCTAAAATTTATTTACATTTTATGGATATTATTAAATTACTTTTTGAAAACAATATGCGAGCCGCTGTTACCACAACAGAGCTAACTTAAACAGGCATCAGCATATATGCTAACTCTAACCTTACTATTAACAGCTACAGGAGCAGCCAGTGTTGTCTTCTGCCAGTTACTTGTCTAGTTCGCTCCATGACTTCGACGCCGGTCAAGGTTCAAGGTTCAGCTCTTGTGATAAGCACGGCTTTGCTGTCACAATCGTCGCCGACGAGCGCCCGGGGTCGCGAGCTGTTCCTCCCCATATGTCGTGCACGAGGACGACAACAAGCGTGAGAAATTTGGTCGGGTGGATAATTAACACCTATCGCCTTCAGTGTACAGATGCCAATGTACACGTCCATGTGGTTCTGGTGTAGGGCCATAGCTCACTCGTTCTAGGTTGTACCTGGATAAAGAGGGGAGACGCCCAAGCCAGAATCTCTCACGCAAGTTTTTTATGATGGGATAACTCTTAATTTTTTAATTTTTTGTATTTGTTTGATTGTGTCCCCTACTACGTTTGAAAACACACTGAATGTCAACAACATCAGATACGAATATGGCACACGACATTAAACTGCATCTCCTCCCCACGCCTTCTACGGATACAAACTGATAGAAGATGATGATGCTGATAAGCATGACAATAATAATAAGAAAACATTGATCATTTACTTACAAGAAAACAATTAAATAGATCTTTGAGCATACAACCACGAAGGAATTCCATGAGATAAGCAGAAGGAAAAGTGTGATTCCCATAGAGACATGTTCAAGGAAACATAAGACCACAGCATATGTACATGTAGAACGTAGGATGGAAGTTTTTTTTTTTGGGGGGGGGGGGTCTGCTTCTTTCTGGTTGCAACTTGTTCCAGCCAACCCAGCTGTAAATGAGTACCCGATTTACTGTTAGGAAAAATGAGAAAGGGGCAGGAATTGGTTCTCACAAAAGTTGAAGTTTTTGGTTTGGTTAGAGGTTAGCCTTTCTGGATTCTGTGGAGAGGGCTTGCCCTTTTCCACCCCAGACCGTAGCCCTTTGGGCGGTATCATGACGTATTGGCAAGTTCATGGAGTCGTGTGTAAATAAGAACAATGAAGATTCTAGTACCTCATCCCTGGCGGTAATGACTGATATGGAAATAAATTTACATATCCGTTATATTGTAAGTCAAGACAGCGAGGAAGGGATCTGGCTACCCCCATCTCATAAGAGCTGAGCACTCTTATAGTCGAGTTTCTACCCCAACATCCCCGACTGGGATATAGTTGTATTATTTGATGTATCCATGAATGTAAACAGCGAGTTGGCTGTGTTTATATTCTGACATACTTTCCTTGGCATAATCAAGTTTGTTCAGCGGATTGTCGCTACGGTTGGCAGGTGTTCAAGGCATGTTTTTGTTCGTGACCTTTACTCCCTTGTGTATTTTGTGTTGGTCCCTAACTGGTAGTGCGCGGCGGACATTGGAGTGTCTTATATGATCATGCAGTTCATGTTTGTCACACATTAGTTGGTAGCATTGATTGTGGAGAGTACAGAGAAACAAGAGGACCAAGGTGTAGAGAGAGAGGGAAAGACAGAGCCAAAGACAGACAAGAGGAAGAACTGAAAAGGAAAGGAAGAAAGATGTATATTGTTTAATGACTTAATTGATGCAGGTGTTAAAAAACGATGGTAGATAAATGATTTCAGCGAGAAGGGGAAAAGGTAATCATGTAGGACCCACTGCTGTCGAGGTTGAAGTGTTATAGACTTCACTGTTCTTGGCCTCAGCTTTTTATGAGGTGGAGTGGCTAACTCCCGTACTCGCCACATTTCCTTCACTGATACTAAGCGAGGTACAGGTACAGTTATTAATGAGGATATCATTTGATAGAGTTAAGAGTAAGTAAACACGATTAGAAAAGTGAATAAGTTTCCATGGCTACATGAAAAGGGTTAGATCAAGTGTGTGACTTGATCCATGTCGAGATAGTATTTCTTGTAACCATTACTCCTGTTATAGTTTATAACAATGAAAGAGCCGACATCCTGACTTCAAAAGCCACAACAGCATGTTGTTGTTGTTGATGAAGTTGTTGTTGGTGTTGTTGATGTTGATGTTGTTGGTGTTGTTGATGTTGTTGTTGATGTTGTTGATGATGTTGTTGTTGTAGTTATTATGTTGTTGTTGTTGTTGGTTTTGTTGTTATTGTTGTTGTTGTTGGTTTTGTTGTTGTTGTTGTTGATTATGTTGTTGTTGTTATTGCTGTTGTTGTTGATGATGATTATGGTGTTGTTGTTATTGTTGTTGTTGTTGTTGTCTAATGCCCGCCATATGTAAGATCACTCATCTGTGCACCGTAAAGGGCGTTCAGTAGCGGTTTGCAACAGCATTTAGTAAAAGCTGAAAGTAGCTGCTCTAGCCCTTCTGCACTTCTTGATAGTATCACTGTGTCATCTGCGTATCGTAACTCTGGAATCTCGTACCCCCAATCGTAAAGGGGTCGAACATTTCAATATCCACGTCATCTCGAACATTTCTCATTATACATTCCGCATATATGTTGTATAGTCAAGGTTAGAGGATACATCCCTGTCGTACTTCCTTGTGAACTGCAAACCAATCTGATGTTTGCCCTGCTACTCGGACAACGGCTTGTTAATCTCGGTATAATGTTTCAATGAGATGAACAATATGCAAAGGAAACCAAATTTCCTTCATGATTCTCCAGATTTTGATGTTTTACCGTGTCGAAGACCTTGGTGTAATCAATGAAACATGTGTACAGGTCTACATTAAACTCTCTACATTTTTCATAGATATTTCTTAAATTGAATATGTGGTCCCTGGTCCCTCTGTCTTTCTTGAAACCTGCCTGGACTGCAGGAATTTCAGATTCAAAACTTGTCTCTGTCCTTCTTAATAGGATTCGCACGAGTATCTTGCTATCGTAGCTGATCAGCGCGATAGTTCGGTAGTTCGTGCACAGCTTCAAGTTGCATTTTTTGGGGAGGGGAAAATACATTTTCTTCCATGCTTCTGGCCATTCTGCGCTCTGCCATATCTGCTTACACAGCTTATGATAGACTCGAGCACTTGCATCCCCTCCTGCTTGTATTAGCTCTGCTGGGATATCATCGCATCTTGAGGACTTTCCCTTTTTCATGTTTTTAATTGCCAAGCGTACTTCTTCCAATGCTGGTTCAGGTTCTTTCTCATCCTTTGTTAGGATTGTAGCTGAGCGCTTTGTGCTATCTCCATACAGGGTTCTGCAGTACTCTCTCCATCTTTTCAGTATGTCATTGGTTTCTGTTAATGTGTTATCCACTTTGTCATTGATGACATGTGGAAGCGGATGGAACTCCCTTGCCAGTGTTCTTATTGCCTTAAATGCATCTCTTTCTCTCTGCCTTGTTGCTGTAGGTTTTCTATGTCCTTACACGTTACCACTATGTATCTTCTTTTATCTTTTTTAGCCGTAAATGGACATAGTAAAGATCAAAACCTGTTTATAAATACTCCATTTCACTCCACTTAACTTAACATAACGTGACGTGACGTGAAATGGCTCGGCTCGACTCCACTCGACTCCACTTCACTTCAATCCACTCCACTCCACTTAACTTAACCTGACGTGGCATGTCTCGGATGGACTCCACTCCACTTCACTTCAATCCACTCCACTCCACTTAACTTAACTTAAATTAACGTAACGTGAAGTTTCATGGCTCGGCTCGACTCCAATCGACTCTACTTAACTTCACTCCACTTAACTTAACGTAACGTGACGTGGAATGGCTCGGCTCGACTCCACTCAACTCCACTCCACTTCACTTCAATTCATTCCACTCCACTTCACTTCAATCCACTCCACTTCACTTCAATCCACTCCACTTCACTCCACTCCACTTCGCTTCAATCCACTTCACTTCAATCCACTCCAATTTAATCCACTCCACTCCATTTAACGTAACGTCCTTAAACTGGTTAAGACGACCATTCGGAGTCGGTTTACAACCAGTTTCTTGGGGGGAGGCGGTAGTTTTTACTAATGTGTGAGTCCATGTTAATAGATCCAAACACTAGAGCTAAGTAGACCCGCAGTCAGTTAGGCGCCCTCTATAGTTGCTCTTAATGAACCACCTGAGGAAAGGTACAAATAACTTAGGTAGATTTTTAACTTGAATTTTATCCTGGCAACGGCCGTTAAGCCTACTCTTTCCGATTTCCAACTGCCAGGGAGTTTTTAACGTGCTCGACACTGAACACGAGAGTCCGATCTCACTACCCAGAGATCGGGCGAATTTTTACCAGAACATCCACGTGAAAAAAAATCTCGGTCTGCTCCACCCGAGGCAGACACCTTACCTTGAGACCACAGAGTCTAACACTTCATCTCAGACTGCATTGTTTTTGATGCAACTGCCTATGTATACTTCGACAAATTCTTGGAAATAAACAGTAAGATGATAATGTCTATATATCCTGACAATTTATACCTTAACATAATTTCAATATAATCAATTGTTACCGACTCTGTGCAGTCAATGTCAAACATGGCCGTTATCCAAGGTACAGGAAAATTCAATTCTAACCTGTGAAATAAGATGCCCGAGAGAGGTCATCTACGTCACAAGAAGAGATAGGTCATCGACGTCATCAGAAGACAAATGTCATCAACGTCACCAGAAGAGACAGGTCGTCAACGTCACCAGAAGAGACAGGCCATCAAAGTACCCAGAAGAGACAGGTCATCAAGGTCACCAGAAGAGACAGGTCATCGACGTCACCAGAAGAGACATGTCATCAACGTCCCCAGAAGAGACAAGTCATCAACGTCACCAGAAGAGACAGGTCATTAACTTCACCAGAAGAGACAGGTCATCAACTTCACCAGAAGAGAGAGGTCATCAACTTCACTAGAACAGACAGGTAATTAACTTCACCAGTAGAGACAGGTCATCAACTTCACCAGAAGAGACAAGTCATTCTATTCAACAGAAGAGACAGGTCATCAACTTTTTCAAATGAGACAGGTCATCAACTTCACCGGAAGAGACAGGTCATCAACGTCTCCAGAAGAGACAGGTCATCAACGTTACCAGAAGAGACAGGTCATCAATTTCACCAAAATAGACAGGTCATCAACTTCACCAAAAGAGACAGGTCATCAACTTCACAAAAACAGACAGGTCATCAACTTCACCAGAAGAGACAGGTCATTAACGTCACAAGAAGAGACAGGTCATCAACTTCACCAAAAGAGACAGGTCATCAACTTCACCAGAAGAGGCAGGTCATCAACTTCACCAAAAGAGACAGGTCATTAACGTCACCAGAAGAGAGAACCTGAGAACTAACTTAACGTAAACTTATCATCTTTAAACTGGTTTAGAAGACACTGTTGAGTCTGTATACAACCAGATTCTTTTACTTTCACTTGATATAAATGAGGTAAGAAACATTGTGGGAACAACATGCAACCAAGAATACACGATTAGACAGAAAGTAAATTGGTTTGGTGCCATCTCACGAGAATAAAACCAGATCAGCTGCCCTTAAAAACATACAGCAGTAAGGGATTGAGGTTCAGAGCATAGAGGAAGACCACGAGGCAAAGGGATAGAAAACATCAAAGACATCATATACCAGCATAGGCTACCAACAGCAACAGCAACATATCTGTCGCTTTATGACATCCGTGGAAGGATAAAGTCAAGAATCCTATACCAGCATTGGCTCGCAAAACAACCACAGCAACACATGTGGCATAAGAGCGAGACCTGCATCTCCCCACGGCGCTTCACGGCATCAGTGGAAGGATAAAGTCAAGTATCATATACCAGCATGGACTGACAGCAACCACAGAAACACATCTGACCCAAGGATGAGACCTGCATCTCCTCACGACGCTTTACGGCATCAGTGAAAGGATAAAGTCAAGTATCCTATACCAGCATGGACTGCTAACAACCACAGAAACACATCTGACCCAAGGATGAGACCTGCATCTCCCCACTGATAGCATGAAGTGTAGTCAAGTATGTCATTACATGTTCGGTGGATGTCCTTGCCGTCAGTACCTTGCCAGTCTGTGATGTTGTACGTGAGTTTTACACGTCCGTGATATGATGTTGTCCCTTTAGTGGACGGAACATGTTGAATTGTTTTGGATTATACTTCAAGTTTATGCTTTTGGGGCCTTTATTAGGGTTCTGGACTGAATGTTGCAAGTACATCGAAGCAAGAAGGTTACGGTAGGAAGAGAGAGAGAGAGAGAGAGAGATAAATATAGATAGATAGATAGATAGATAGATAGATAGATAGATAGATAGATAGATAGATAGATAGATAGATAGATAGATAGATGGGTGGATGGATAGGGAGAAATAGAGAGAAAGTATGTCGAACCCTGATATCAAAACGGTGCAGTTGTAAATTGGTACCTGGCTTACTGCCAGCGTATAAAATGTGACGAGTAAGGGAGCTGTTCATCGCAGCTCATAAAAAAATGAGGCCTGGTACAGAGAAGTCTCTAACACTTCATCCTCGACAGCAGTGACTACCACGAGATTACTTTTGCTTTTTCTCATCATCAATTTGTCAATTTGTCTATGATGCTGTTCGGGAATCTGCTACGGACAAATCAAATGCAGGACACAAGGACGGTTTCTCAATCTGAGACGTCTATAGTCTTACGCCAATGGGATTGAAGCCATGATCTGGGATATCCTGTTTGCTCACGACTGCATCTTCAAAACCTCCTCCGAATAAGACATACAAACAACTGTGATGGAGTGTTCAACAATGTTTACTAAGTTTGGTCTCACAATTAACACTAAAAAATTATCAATTCTTCCAGCCTGCTCGTGGAAAGCCATACATTGAACAATCCAGTACTGTAGAGAACCAATGTCTCCGGGCAATTGATAGCTTTACCTACCTGAGGCGGTACCCTCACTAGTGAAGTAAATATCAACTTTGAAGTTGATAACTGGAATGCAAAGATTAGCTCTGCGATTGGAAGACTGCTAGAATACGTCTCGTCTGGATCCGAAAGAACATCAGTGTCGTCATCAACGCTAAAGTAAATCGTGCCGTAGTATTGACCACTATGCTGGATGCCTGCCAAATATGGAACGTGTACAGCAGACACGCCAGATGGCTAAATTTTTCTTACCTGAGATGTATGCGCACGCTTTTCAGGATCGGGTGGCAGGACAAAGGACCTAACGCTCAGGACGGGTGGCAGGACAATGTGCGTAACTCTGAAATTCTAAATAAGACTGCCATGTTGAACGTCCATACAGCTCTGTATAAAAGATTAACTGGCCTTGTTGTTCATTTGCCTGATAACGGCATCCACAAACAGCTGTTGTAAAGTGTACCTAGAATAGGCAGACGCTCATAAGTGGGACAGAAGAAACGCTGCAGATACTCCTTGAAAGTGTTTGAAAACCTGGAACATTGATGTCATCTTCTGAGATTTGCTAGCACATAATAGTTTCATTTGTACGGTTAGCATCACCAAAGGTGCTCAGAACACAGAGTGAAACGCCATCGGAGGATAGGGTAGGATACACACTGATTTCCTGATTAGTCACTTCGCGTCAAGAAGGCATAGGAACACAACTACAGCTGGTCCCTTTACAGGAATCTTGTATTAACAATATTCTTACATGATGAGGCTGCTAGCTCCATGCACACTTTCGTGATACCATATAGATGCTATGTCGATTCTCCGAAGGGGTCTTGGGGCCTCCTAACTGGGGAGGATACAATAAGGCTGTTGCGTCTCCATGCATATCGTTAAAAGCCGGATATAGAGTTTTCTACATGGGACTAGCGAGCAAGCAAAGTGCTTTGTAGTCGGGTACCGAAGGAAGGCCTCCAGTATTAGTGGTTCCATTCTCCGGTTGGAGTGAAAAGGAGTCCAAGAGAAGATATGTCAGAAGACATGATAAAACTTGGTTTTAAAGTTTAATGGGAATTAATCGAAGAAATTACAGATAACCCAGTTGTTTCCCATTCTCTTTTCATTGGTGCAAAACATGTACTGAGAGATGTTACGGAATCACTTTGGGTACGGAATCACTTTGGGAATACAAGGGCACATTATTAATAGATCCTCCGTAGGGCACTAATGTTAATAACCTTCAACCTGTCAACACACTTTCTGTTGAATTTGGCGCTAAAGTGGCGATTACATGTCACGTGTTAGGCAAGCTCGTTTGGTACTTACATGGTGTTTTAACAGGTCAAGGTTTCTCAGACGATCAACCCTATGGGTCTGCAGAATGTCTCTAGGACATCCACCGGAAGTCAAAATTGAATATAATTAAAGAAGGTTTAATAAAAAGGAAATTTAACTTGCAGTTGAGGACACTGACCGAGCAGCCCAATGTGTCCGTACACAATTAATCGAATGCATTTGATATTCCTGTGTTGTTGTTGTTGTTTCGAATGCCCACAATGAGTTGATTTACCTTTTTGTGAGCCCTGAAAAAGACGTTAAGTGTCCGGTTGCAGCAGCTTTCCCCATATCCCAAGCGTGCTGATGATGGCGGCCCGGGAGTCTACAGACGGTTGTGCTATGCTTTGCCTCATCTGTGTCGCTCACTACTACGGATATCACGTTGATCCCATACCACGTTAGCCAGGCTGCTATGACAACAGCCATATTCCAGGAAGGGCAACGAGGAAACCAAGGTGAGAGTCTAGGCCAGTATATTTTTGCCTGACCAAACGTTAGTCTTCCTCCCCTAATCATCGTGACAGTTAACATATTCTGGTCTTACCATACGCAGACTTCTACCTTCAATTCATTTCAATTTCTGTCTCCGCAACGAAGGTTGACTGTAAGAGCCATAGAGCTTGTCTAGTGTTGCCACTGGTGATGGCCACATCGGCTCTCTCTAGTCCTCGTATGTCGGGCAGTTTTGCAGCAGATGCGGTCATTTTATCGGTACCACACGGGCATTCGTCAGTGCCACTTATCTTCAATTTGTTGAATAGGTGGTACCTTAGTCTATTGTGGACAGTGCGAAGTCTGAAGACAACGACCTGCTCTCTTCGGTTCAACTGGTAATATGCATCGTTTTTGGTGTAGCCAGTATGTTCGGTTTCCCATTTGGTCACGTATCTAGCTCTAATAAGCCGTTTTGACTCTTCGTACGTCATACTGCTATCTGTTTGTGGTAGCCTTGCACCGTCTTTTGCCAGTCTGTCTGCCTCCTCGTTGCCTTGGATGTTGCAGTGTGACGGAATCCACTGTACCACTACCATTTTTGGTGCGGACTGCTGGCACAGTTTGCATAGTGCTGCTCTTAAGTCATTAAGCTCAGTGTTTTTCTGGCTTTTTAGCGCTGTGACTACGGCGAGAGCATCTGTCAGCAGGACTATATGGCTCTCATATAATAATAATAATCGCAATACAGTAATACAGTAACTAACATTCTCGGGGTAGCCGAGTATATAACCTTTAGGGGGCACAACACAGTTATAAAAAACACACCTACCCATTTAAACCAGTACACATTTACACTCCATATACATATAACAAGTTCTAGTGTTCTTGTTCTTTCTGAAAACTCCTTCCAGGCGTCGCCGAAAACAAAGTCAATTCTCCTCATTGAACCGCTGGACAAGGACGGGAGCAGCACTTCTGGGGTTGTATCGCTACTCAGTCCTTGCCCAGCTCCCGCCCGTCCATCATGGTCGTGCAAAGCAGACGGACCGGCTCGCCCTCGTCCGAGCTAATGTCGTCCACCCCCGGTGAGGGCATGGGGGATATCTGGTTGTCGCTGGCGATGTCCCGACTTGGCGGGGACACCGGATCGACGCTGTCAGTGCGTTCTGGTGACGGTTCTGGTTCCGGTGACGGTTCTGGTACCGTCTCCGGCAAGGGTTCTGGCAGGTTCTCTGGTGCAGGTTCTGGTGCAGTTTCTTGGCGTGTCGATGCCTCTGCGGTTTTGGAGGCCAGCGTTGTGTTGCCGGTCCCCATTTTGGTGACTGGAGGAGAGGAACTCCTCTTCCTCGAGTTTCTTTTCCTCTTGCGTCATCTTGTCCACCTCGGTATAGCCATCATCCGAGGTGGCGGGGTGCTCCTCAGCGAAGGGTGGAGGTGGTGGAGGCTGAGCTTCAGCCAGCTTTGGGTTTGGCGGTCGCTCAGCCTCTCTCACGATGTCTGGCCGTCGCCTCTTGGTGCACTAGCTTGTCCAGTGAGTATCTTCTCCCCATCCTTCGCATGGGGTGCGGCGGCAGGTGATGGTCACCCACAACCTTATGGGCTTGGCGTCCCCACTCAGGAACCTGACGGTCACGTAGTGGGGAAACTCCACTTTGCTTTTCTTGTAAGCAAAGGCCCACTTGTCGGAGATGTTTTGTTGTGGTAACACCTCGGCGTTTTTGTCGCCTGTGATCTTGATCACGACCGCCTTGACCGCCTCCAGCTTGCTGGTCTCGGGCACCCAGTTGAGCACCCTTCTCTCTCCCCCTCTCTCTCTCTCTCTCTCTTGCTCTTGGTGCTCGATGGATAGTGAGATCTTCGGTGTTGATCAGGCTCTTGAAATGCAGTATGTGGGCTGACTAGGTCAGCCGCACATACCACACGCGTGGGTTTGCGAACCTGTAAATAACTGTAACGCCGGAGGGCCCAATGCCCATTGGCCCGGCTAGGATGCTTGCCATCTCGTGAGGTTTTAGGCTGGCTGACAGCTCGCCAGCGACTGTGATTTTCAGGTCCCATTGCGAAAGACACTGCCATCATCCATAAAGGTATCTTAACTTTCGAAGTCAACGATGGCCTCCATCACGTTCATCTTGGTGGAAATAAACACCGTGAAATATATATGAAAACGGGAACAACACAGTCCGAATAGCACTTCCAAAGACACAAGACGAGATCAGCTCTCCAAAGCGTCCACTCCGTCTTTAGAATAAGCACTTTATTGGCATCAACTTGTTCCTGTGATATAGACCTGTTACATGTTAGTGTCAATTGGTTCCTGTGATATAGACCTGTTACATGTCAGTGTCAATTGGTTCATGTGATATAGACCTGTTACATGTTAGTGTCAATTGGTTCCTGTGATATAGACCTGTTACATGTTAGTGTCAATTGGTTCCTGTGATATATTCATGTTACATGTTAGTGACAAATGGTTCCTGTGATATAGACCTGTTACCTGTTAGTGTCAATTGCTTCCTGTGATATAGACCTGGTACATGTTAGTGTCAATTGGTTCCTGTGATATAGACCTGGTACATGTTAGTGTCAATTGGTTCCTGTGATATAGACCTGGTACATGTCAGTGTCAATTGGTTCCTGTGATATATTCATGTTACATGTTAGTGTCAAATGGTTCCTGTGATATAGACCTGGTACATGTTAGTGTCAATTGGTTCCTGTGATATAGACCTGGTACATGTCAGTGTCAATTGGTTCTTGTGATATATACCTGTTACATGTTAGTGTCAATTGGTTCCTGTGATATAGACCTGTTACATGTTAGTGTCAATTGGTTCCTGTGATATAGATCTGTTACATGTCAGTGTCAATTGGTTCCTGTGATATAGACCTGTTACATGTTAGTGTCAATTGGTTCCTGTGATATAGACCTGTTACATGTCAGTGTCAATTGGTTCCTGTGATATAGACCTGGTACATGTCAGTGTCAATTGGTTCCTGTGATATAGAACTTTTACATGTTAAAGTCAATTGGTTCCTGTGATATAGACCTGTTATATGTTAGTGTCAATTGGTTCCTGTGATATAGACCTGTTACATGTTAGTGTCAATTGGTTCCTGTGATATAGACCTGTTACATGTTAGTGTCAATTGGTTTCTGTATATAGACCTGTTATATGTCAGTGTCAATTGGTTCATGTGATATAGACCTGGTACATGTTAGTATCAATTGGTTCCTGTGATATAGACCTGGTACATGTCAGTGTCAATTGGTTCCTGTGATATATACCTATTACATGTTAGTGTCAATTGGTTCCTGTGATATAGACCTGATATATGTTAGTGTCAATTGGTTCATGTTATATAGACCTGGTACATGTCAGTGTCAATTGGTTCCTGTGATATAGACCTGTTACATGTTTGTGTCAATTGGTTCTTGTGATATAGACCTGTTACATGTCAGAGTCAATTGGTTCCTGTGATATAGACCTGTTACATGTTCGTGTCAATTGGTTCCTGTGATATAGACCTGTTACATGTCAGTGTCAATTGGTTCCTGTGATATAGACCTGTTACATGTTAGTGTCAATTGGTTCCTGTGATATAGATCTGTTACATGTCAGTGTCAATTGGTTCCTGTGATATAGACCTGTTACATGTTAGTGTCAATTGGTTCTTGTTATATAGACCTGTTACATGTCAGTGTCAATTGGTTCCTGTGATATAGACCTGGTACATGTCAGTATCAATTGGTTCCTGTGATATAGACCTTTTACATGTTAATGTCAATTGGTTCCTGTGATATAGACCTGTTATATGTTAGTGTCAATTGGTTCCTGTGATATAGACCTGTTACATGTTAGTGTCAATTGGTTCCTGTGATATAGACCTGTTACATGTTAGTGTCAATTGGTTTCTGTATATAGACCTGTTATATGTCAGTGTCAATTGGTTCCATTGATATAGACCTGGTGCATGTTGGTATCAATTGGTTCCTGTGATATAGAACTGGTACATGTCAGTGTCAATTGGTTCCTGTGATATATACCTGTTACATGTTAGTGTCAAGTGGTTCCTGTGATATAGACCTGATACATGTTAGTGTCAATTGGTTCCTGTTATATAGACCTGGTACATGTGAGTGTCAATTCGTTCCTGAGATATATACCTGTTACATGTTAGTGTCAATTGGTTCCTGTGATATAGACCTGTTACATGTTAGTGTCAATTGGTTCTTGTTATATAGACCTGTTACATGTCAGAGTCAATTGGTTCCTGTGATATAGACCTGTTACATGTTAGTGTCAATTAGTTCCTGTGATATAGACCTGTTACATGTCAGTGTCAATTGGTTCATGTGATATAGACCTGTTACATGTTAGTGTCAATTGGTTCCTGTTATATAGACCTGTTACATGTTAGTGTCAATTGGTTCCTGTGACATAGACCTGTTACATGTCAGAGTCAATTGGTTCGTGTGATATAGACCTGTTACATGTTAGTGTCAATTGGTTCCTGTGATATAGACTTGTTACATGTCAGTGTCAATTGGTTCCTGTGATATAGACCTGGTACATGTCAGTGTCAATTGGTTCCTGTGATATAGACCTTTTACATGTTAATGTCAATTGGTTCCTGTGATATAGACATGTTATATGTTAGTGTCAATTGGTTCCTGTGATAAAGACCTGTTACATGTTAGTGTCAATTGGTTCCTGTGATATATACCTGTTACATGTTAGTGTCAATTGGTTTCTGTATATAGACCTGTTATATGTCAGTGTCAATTGGTTCCTGTGATATAGACCTGGTACATGTTAGTATCAATTGGTTCCTGTGATATAGACCTGGTACATGTCAGTGTCAATTGGTTCCTGTGATATATACCTGTTACATGTTAGTGTCAATTGGTTCCTGTGATATAGACCTGATACATGTTAGTGTCAATTGGTTCCTGTTATATAGACCTGGTACATGTCCGTGTCAATTGGTTCCTGAGATATATACCTGTTATATGTTAGTGTCAATTGGTTCCTTTGATATAGACCTGTTACATGTTAGTGTCAATTGGTTCTTGTGATATAGACCTGTTACATGTCAGAGTCAATTGGTTCCTGTGATATAGACCTGTTACATGTTAGTGTCAATTGGTTCCTGTGATATAGACCTGTTACATGTCAGTGTCAATTGGTTCCTGTGATATAGACCTGTTACATGTTAGTGTCAATTGGTTCCTGTGATATAGACCTGTTACATGTTAGTGTCAATTGGTTCCTGTGATATAGACCTGTTACATGTCAGTGTCAATTGGTTCCTGTGATATAGACCTGTTACATGTTAGTGTCAATTAGTTCCTGTGATATAGACTTGTTACATGTTAGTGTCAATTGGTTCCTGTTATATAGACCTGTTACATGTTAGTGTCAATTGGTTCCTGTGATATAGACCTGTTACATGTCAGTGTCAATTGGTTCCTGTGTGAGATAGGAATGCAAATAAAAAAAAGGTGGTCCCAGTTAGCAAAAAGCGTTGGAGATTAAGCGTTATAGACTTCGCTGCACAAGATTCCAGCCTTATATGTTTGTGAGACTACCAACTTCCCTCGCCACTGTCATGCTCTGCATCAGATTGCGTCAGGTACTATTTATGTTTGGGTAGACTGGAGCGTGTCAAAGATTGATTTAGAGCACATATGATGCATATAGGTTTGAACCCTCGCTGCATGTTCTTTTTGTTTCACAGACACTCTAAGACCGACTTGTGAACAAACTATCGAATACACCAGGAACAGAACAGGGGTGTGTACTATCACCACTTTTTGTCCATTGTATCCATATATCAGACAACAGCTGAAGCAAAACCAGAAACCACCACAATGAGCGGGTATCTTTAGTAGATGATCAGAGCCTCTATCATTCCGATGAACAAAACCTCCAGGAACATCTGAATGCCCTTGATAATGTCTGCGATAGATTTTATTTAAGGACTAGTACAGCAAAGTTAGAGACAATGAACATCAGTGGAATACAGAAAACACTAAATATTCAGGTTAAAAGCTCAGAACTTAAACTGGTCAGTGAATTCAAATTCTTGGCAGCGTGTTCACACAAGATGGAAGGCTAGATAGAGAGGCGGAATCACAAGATGGAGGGCTAGATAGAGAGGTGGAATAACACGATGGAAGGCTAGATAGAAAAGTGGAATCACAAGATGGAGGGTTAGATAGAGAGGTGGAATCCCAAGATGGAGGGTTAGATAGAGAGGTGGAATCACAAGATGGAAGGCGAGATAGAGAGGTGGAATCACAAGATGGAAGGCTAGATAGAGAGGTGGAATCACAAGATGAAGGGCTAGATAGAGAGCTGGAATCACAAGATGGAGGGTTAGATAGAGAGGTGGAATCACACGATGGAAGGCTAGATAGAAAAGTGGAATCACAAGATGGAGGGTTAGACAGAGAGGTGGAATCTCAAGATGGAAGGCTAGATAGAGAGATGGAATCACAAGATGGAAGACTAGATAGAGAGGTGGAATCACAAGATGGAAGGCTAGATAGAGAGGTGGAATCATAAGATGGAGGGCTAGATAGAGAGGTGGAATCACAAGATGAAGGTCTAGATAGAGAGGTGGAATCACAAGATGGAAGGCTAGATAGAGAGTTGGAATCACAAGATGGAAGGCTAGATAGGTGGAATCACAAGGTGGAGGGCTAGATAGAGAGGTGGAATCACAAGATAGTGGGCTAGATAGAGAGGTGGAATCACAATATGGAAGGCTAGATAGAGAAGTGGAATCACAAGATGGAGGGCTAGATAGAGAGGTGGAATCACAAGATGGAGGGCTAGATCGAGAGGTGGAATCACAAGATGGAAGGCTAGATAGAGAGGTGGAATCACAAGATGAAGGTCTAGATAGAGAGGTGGAATCACAAGATGGAGGGCTAGATAGAGAGGTGGAATCACAAGATGAAGGTCTAGATAGAGAGGTGGAATCACAAGATGAAGGTCTAGATAGAGAGGTGGAATCACAAGATGGAAGGCTAGATAGAGAGGTGGAATTACAAGATGGAAGGCTAGATAGAGAGGTGGAATCACAAGATGGAAGGCTAGATAGAGAGGTGGAATCACAAGATGGAAGGCTAGATAGAGAGGTGGAATCACAAGATGGAAGGCTAGATAGAGAGGTGGAATCACAAGATGGAAGGCTAGATAGAGAGGTGGAATCACAAGATGGAAGGATAGATAGAGAGGTGGAATCACAAGATGGAAGGATAGATAGAGAGGTGGAATCAGAAGATGGACGGCTAGATAGATAGGTGAAATCAAGAACACAAAAAGCTAATGAGGTTTTCTATCAGCTCTCATCATCACTAAATAGACAGCTGATAAATAGTATGTTTATACCAACTCTCTGCTACCAGTGTCAGAAATGGAAACTCACTAAGGCACAAGAAAGAAAAATCATATTATGGGAAATGAGGGGTTTGAGAGAGGCTGTCGAGTCTCAAGGCTGTCGGGTCGCAAGGCTGTTGGGTGACAGGGCTGTCGGGGTAACAAGGCTGTCGGGGTCACAAGGCTGTTGGGGTCACAAGCATGTCGGAGTCACAAGGCTGTTGGGGTCACAAGGATGTCGGAGTCACAATGATGTCGGGGCACAAGGATGTCGGCGTCACAAGACTGTTGGGGTCACAAGGATGTCGGGGTCACAAGGATGGACAGAGTACGAAAGGAATTAATCAGACAGACAATGGGTACAACACCGTGCATGACATACATGGAGAGGCAGAGAATAAAGTGGTTCGGACACTTGACAAGATTGCAACCAATGTTACCAGCTGTACAGATTACCGGAGGTTGACATCAGACGTCAGTCAACCAAAGGGTCTTTCCTGGGAGGACGAAGTGGGAGGTTCGACAACCAGCTGGCGGCAGGAACCTTGAGTATCTATGTCCATTGCCATTTCCTGAAAAACACGGTCCACAACATAACATTATGACATTCCATACCATAATATAATATACAATACAGTACAATACAATACAATACAATACAATACAATACAATACAATACAATACAGTACAATACAATACATTACAATACAATACAATACAATACAATACAATACAATACAATACAATATCCTCGACTTCAGCCCAATAGGTGTGCCGTATGCGAGGTAGCCAACAATGTCCGGTACGCAGTCCCATCTTTCGCCGTGTCGTACCATTTCGGACCCAGGTCTCTCAGCAGACCATCTCGCTATCGTTTGGGTGGGCGACGGGTGGTCGTGTATAATGATATGGCTACCAGAACGTCGTTCTGAGTGTCCATCTGTTATCTGACATGCACACCACGTGACCAACCCAGTGGTATTTGCGAGACAACTCAGCCTCCGCGACGTCTCGAAATAGATTGCGTTCTCTTATTTCAGTATTGTGGATTTGATTTCTGATCGAGATTCCAAGGATGCGTCTTTCCTTTTCTTGCTGGGTAACTCGTAGTTTCTCTGTATCCGCATTGCGTAGATTCCATAATTCACATCATGACTGGTATGACCGCAGAATTAAAAATATGCGCTTTTGCAATGGCGTCTTTCAGCTGCAGTAGTATAAGATTTATGGTATTGATGCTAGATCAGGCTGCAGCTCTTCGTCATGAGATTTCTCGTTCTATGGTGCGGGTGGAATTTATTTCTAGCCCTAAGTATATGTAGGAGCTGACATATTCGATATGATCCTTTGCCAGCTTGATATCGAATTTGCTGCAGTTAGAGTTTTGGAGACATTGCGTTTTGTTTTGCTCATCCGTAGTCCGACACCTCTACCGACCCCATTTACTTCGTTCAGGAAGTGTTTTGCGTTCTCGATAGTGTGGCTTATGAGCACAATACATTCTGCAAAGCGTATGTGGGTGAGCCTTTCCCCATCTATATGTATGCCTCTATCGACCCAACTCAGCTTTTGGAAGATGTCCTCACGCGCCGTTGTGAACAGCTTTGGAGAAATTGTGTCGCCCTGTCGCACTCCTCTTGATAGTGGAACAGTTAAAGGGCGGTGGAACAGGGTAATGTCCGTACTGCGGTCTACGCTTATTTCTTTGAACATCCTAGTGTAATTTTTTTATTAAATTTTTGCAAGTTTCTTATAGGATTTATTGCGGAATCGATTTCAGTACAGCCGAAGGTCTTTTCATAGTATATAAACAATAGATATACGGGCAGATGTAGTTCACGTGCTCTCTCCAGCAGCTGGTGGACTGTGTGTAGGTGGTTTGTGGTGGAGAACAGTCTTCATATATATATATATATATATATATAGGAATCAAGCAATGGCTTTGTGTCGATCCTAGCTTTCCCCACCATCGCCAATACCTACCCTGTATTTTTTTGGCCCTGATAATAAGTCATCGGCCCTAACCTCCTTTGCTTTATCTGTTACACATATGTACTTGCTGACAATTTTACTAACACAATTTTTAACTGCATTGGAACCATGCCCATCAGTAATAAAACTACAGATGGCCATGATTGGAACGCACGAAAGGCTGACATAACTGTTCAAAACTCGTGCGCTTTGGGTTAAAGCTGGGCAGATTTAGTAAGACTCGGGGAACATGTTATTTTCAAAAATACAGTAATGAAAGGGGTAATTATTTCATAAGACTGGTTTCATTAGGATCGTTGGCTCTTGTATAACGTCAATAAAGAAACGATGGGTATTCAGCTTGTTTCAGGGCACTATTATGTGAAAGGATCACTATCAACTGTGATTTGTTGTGTTTTGTACCTTCAGTTTGTTTCAGGGCACTATTATGTGAAAGGATCACTATAAACTGTGATTTGTTGTGTTTTGTACCTTCAGTTTGTTTCAGGGCACTATTATGTGAAAGGATCACTTTCAACTGTGATTTGTTGTCTTTTGTACCTTCAGCTTGTTTGAGGGCACTATTATGTGAAAGGATCACTATCAACTGTGATTTGTTGTGTTTTGTACCTTCAGTTTGTTTTAATTCTCTGTGTGGATGATGTCAGGTCAGGTCAGGTCAGGTCAGATCAGGTAATCCTGTAACCAGGGATACCCTTCTCTTACATCAGCCGCTGCTAGTGCCTCTTCTAGTAGGAAATTGATCCATTGTTTTATGTTGTCCTCCAACCTCCTTTTAGGACAGCCTCTTTATTGTCTGTTTTGCACCTTTCCATGCATGATCGTATTTGCAATACTATTTGAGGATGTATGGATGATGTATGGAGCAATTATAAGCCTCGGCACAATACAAGTACTGATGAGTTATGTAATTTAGTTGGCCTATACACGTGACGTTTCATGGGTATTTCCCCCTATGAGTAAGACGGACTTCTATATAAAGATGGCCATAATCTGGCACAGCTCAGAGTGGCTACAGGCTTGAACGAGATCCATCTCTATTTCTCTCCCAAATTAAAGGTAACTTTAAGCTGTGCACAAACTACTGCACTATTGCGCTAATAAGTCACGCCAGCAAGATCCTCACGAGGATAATATTGAAGAGGATAGAAAGAAAAGTTGAATGTGAAATCCATGAAGTGCAAGCAAGCTTCAGAAAAGACAGAAGGGCTAAATATCACATATGTAATAATATCACTAACATCTATGATAAATGTAGAAAGTATAACTTAGATATGTTTACATATTTTATCAATTACACTCAGACCTTCGATTGCGTAAAACATTAGAAATTGTGGAAAATAATGAAAGATGTGAGGTTTCCAGTACATCTAAACCATCTAATCCAATCATTATATCATAAACAACAGGCTGCTGTCAGAGTATCTAGACAAAAATAAGATTGGTTCGAAGTACAAATGGTAGTAAGGCAGGGATGTATGCTCTCCCCATAATTAATTGCCGTTTATGCAGAGTGCATCAATAGGAACGTTAAAGAAGATGAGAATGTCGAAAGTTATGATCCTCTTACAATCGGCGGATACAAGATCCCAGAGCTAAGATACGCAGACGATACTGTTATAATATCAAACACTGCAGATGGGTTATAACAGCGAATTGCACCCGTAAACAAATGCAGCGAAGATTAAAAAAAGACCTCTCTGTGAACATAAAAAATCTAAGATAATGGTCACTTACAAAACAAGAAGTCAATTTAAATTCACGTTTGGGAGTGTGGAAATAGACCAAGTCATGGACTTCGAGTAGATGGACTCCAGAATTGACAACAATGGCGACTGCTCAACGGAAATCAGAAGAAGATTGGCAATAGAAATGCAGAGGAAACTTGAAGAAACTATGGCAGAATACCAGCAATCCAACAACAGTGAAACTGTTGAGAACCTGTGTTTTTCTTGTTTTGCAACATGCTGCTGCGAAATATGCACAGTAAATCAAACACAAAGGAAGAGAATCGAGTCTTTCCAGTTAAAATCTTATAGAAAAGTCCTCAAAATACAACAGACTGAAAAAAGAAGAATGCAGACATTTTGCCAAATTTGAACATTGAGGAGAACTGGATCATAAATTCCACCGTGAACAGAAAATTGAAATACTATGGCCACATCAAAAGACAATGGTCTTGGAAGAGAGAAAAGCAGGGGAAAGTATGCCAACAGAGGCAAAGGCAGACCAAGAAGGTGATGGCACTACAAAGATGTCAAGAAATGTTTAGACATGCCTCTCGAGCAGGCTGGAGATTTGGAGTGAGATCGAGTTTCGTTCGAAGCTGTGATGGCAGTGACGTTCTGCAAAGGACATGCTACACCATGATGTAACTTTCATTTTCTATTCATTGAATTTCACTTGTCCTTTTAATTAAATTTTTTTTTTAAATATGTAAATAATATTTTTTAATGCATGTGTATATGATAACTTGATGGTTTGAAGAAAAACTGAAAAAAAACAAAATAAAAAAGAATGGTCATTTTACTTTATATAAAAAAGTGTTGGTAGCAAAGTAAATATATCCATCCTTTAATAAAGGACCTACATTTTTATTATTTTTGGATTTTGACATTAGGAACTGGTTTGTGTACACCAACGGAGGAACATAACAATTTTTTCTTTAATTTTGGTTATTTGAAAAAAGAAAACTTAATGTATTGGGTAAGCGATGTAGAATTATCACCGTGAGAACACTGAATCAACAGCTACACTTCTGTACAGCAGAAACATTAGCTAATAAGTGCATACATATATACATACGGATCTATACACTGGCCAATACGTCCTGATAAAACCTAACAAACTACAATCTGGGATTGGGGTGCCAGTAGAATCAAGAAAGGAAAACCATTAATAAACAAAATTATTTCACAACTCTCTACCCTCACCTCAATGTGTTAATCTATCACTTTCCAATTGCACAGATCTTTACCCACATTGTGTTTGGCGGTCACTTTCCCATTCCACAGATCTATCCTCACTGTGTTAATCTTCACTTTCCCATTGCACAACTCTCTACCATCACTGTGTTAATTTTCACTTTCCCATTGCACAACTCTCTATCATCACTGTGTTAATCTTCACTTTCCCATTGCACAACTCTCTACCATCACTGTGTTAATCTTCACTTTCCCATTGCACAACTCTCTACCCTCACTGTGTTAATCTTCACTTTCCTTTTACACAGATCTTTACCCCCATTGTGTTAGTCGGTCACTTTCCCAATTCATCACACTCTACACGTGTTATGTTAGTCTGTTACTTTATCCCGTGTATGGATCTATTTTTTTCTTTTAATTTTGTCTGAACTGTAATCAAGATAGTCCAACTATCGTCTTCGAGTCACCTATTATATTCCTCTTTATTCTCGCTCGGTTGTTGTCTGCAACTTGTATACACAATGGGTGTATGTTGTGTGCTGTAACTCACAAGCAACCTTTTCTCTGGGCTAGTTCATATTTGAACGTGACTAACTCAAGTTCTAAAATGAATTTCATCTTCATAACAGGGTTAGCTGTAGTATAGCCTAGGACCAGTCTCATTTCTTCTATCTGGATTCTTTGTAATCTTTCAGGTTATGACTTTTCACAGTTTGCGAATTCACAGCCCATAATCTACTACTAACAAGAACACATGACGATCAGTAGTCGCTGCTGCATAGCTTCAGCTGTGATTGTCTTGAGTACTGTCACATCTTTTATGTATCTCTGAGGAATGAGACTTGTATCGTACTTTTATAACAGACTGCGATTGAGATCAGATTTCGATAAAAATTTGAGACTGGTCTGTAGATGGCAAATGGGGTTTAATATAGATAAATGTACAGTCATTCACATGGGTAGATCCAATATGGAACATAATTACAGAATAATAAGAAAAGGTACCTAGGGCTTATAATAGATCATACAGGTAAGGTGAGTTAGCAAGTCCAGGTAGCAGTGAATAAGGGAAACGCAATGTTAGGAATGATAAAAAGAAATATTAAACATAGGAGTAAGGAAGTGATTGTCAAATTCTATTAAGCATTAGTTATACCTAGATTGGAGTACTGTGTACAGGTGTGGAATACTTATCGTAGAGGAGATATAAACATGCTGGAAAGGATATAAAGAAAAACGCCAAAACTGATAGTGGCATTCCAGAATTACAGTTATGAGGAAAGACTCCGAAACACTGGCCTACACTGAGAAAAGAGAAGAATTCGAGGGGGCAATACAGGTTTATAAGATAATCACAAGAAGGGTTGAATTAGACTGTAACACGTTTTTAACAATACAGCCACCCACAAGAACAAGAGGGTACAGGTACAAAGTAACTAAAGAAAGGTCCAGATTGGATATTAATAAATTTTTAGTAAGTCAGATAGTGGTGAATGCTTAGAATGCATTACCCTAGGAGGAAGTCGAGGCAGGGATAGTTAATGCATTTAATAATAGATTGGATGCGCACAGCTTTTACAACAGAGTAATGCAAATGTAACTGATTGTATACAGACTCTGATGAGTCTTCTAAACCAATGTAAAAACGTTAAGTTAAGTTAGCTTAAGTTAAGTTAAGTTAGGTTAAGAAGATATGTCTTCTATAAGTTAGCCTGTAAGTCACATTCCAATAAACACATTTTGTAAAATTTCCTGCTCCAGTAGATTTTTTAAATTATTTCCAGATTTTCCACATAAAGCGATAGGTTGCGCACTCCTTCGGCAGTACTGTATCTGTAACAGCCTTGTTGTTTTTGTTGTTGTTTTTGTTGTTGTTGTTTTTGTTTTTGTTGTTGTTGTTTTTGTTGTTGTTGTTTTTGTTGTTGTTTTTGTTGTTGTAGTTTTTGTTGTTGTTGTTTTTGTTTCTGTTGTTGTTGTTCTTGTTTTTGAAGATAGGTGGCACCGACGAATGCCCGTGTGGTACCGCGAAAATGACCGCTGAGCATTTGCTGCAAAACTGCCCGACATACAAAGATCAGAGAGAGCAGATGTGGACATCACCAGTGGCAACACTAGACAAGCTCTATGGCAGTGTCGACAGCCTCAGGATGACGGCTGCTTTTTTCGAAAAAATAATAGTTACTGTCTGACTGCGTATGACGACGAAGAAGAAGAAGAAGTTCTTGTTTTTGTTGCTGTTGTAGTTTTTGTTGTTCAATATCCACAATGAGTAAGTTTACTTGTTTAGTGCACCCTAAAAAGGACGTTAACTGGCAAATTCTAGCAGCTTTCCTCACATCCCCAGCATGCTGATATGCTGATGAAGGTGGACCATTGTACACCAAGCGGTGGTGCTATGCAAGGCTTCATCTGCATAATGCTCACTACTACGGGAATCACGTAGATCCACATCTCGTCACCCAGAAAACATTATGTTCTATGGAATGCTGCATTGAAGAGAGACAGTGGTCTTATACAATATATTTTATCTGACCCTCACGTGACATCCTGGTCAGTATGTTTGTGCCTGACAGGACAAGCGTCTTAGTTCCTAATCACCACAGGTTAAAACCTACTCAATCAGTAATGGAGTTTAATGCACATAAATTTAAGACTAGTGCTAATTCATATAGCCGATGTCTTTGCCAGGAGAATCGGCGGGAAGACAACTAAAAAAAAAAAACGAATTAACCAGTCCAAATGGAAAACAACGACACGTTTCGGTGAACACAAGTGTAAGTCGTCGACTAGTGGGAATTCCAGGCAATTCCGTAGTCTGACGGCATCCGTAATGAACTAAAATAGTAGAGTAATGTAGACCCGCAGCCTGTAGGGCGCCATATCTATGTCTACATGTTTATCTCTTTGTCCATCTAATCTCTCTACTAATTTACCAACATATCTACCTACCAATGCAGTACGTTTGCCTATCTACCTTCTAACTAGGTAATCCACCTATTAACCATTCTGTATGTCTAGATTCCTGTCTACTAACTTAACCACCCACTTACCATTTAGCATGGGTACCTACATGTTAACCTACCTATCTACTTACCTGTCTAATAATAATTATTATTGCCCATTGCAAGCAATTATGGCCACAATATCAGATGGTTTTGTCTTAATAATGTGATGTGCAATGTGAATAAGAAGAAAAAGAAGAAAAAGAAAACAAAAGAAGAAGAAGAAGAATGTGATGTAAGCTGTATTTGGATTACAGTGGGGAAGCCAATGCGCTGGTCATCAATCTCACTCTCTTGTCTTCAGCTACCTTGAAACTTGTGGGACTCGATCGCCCACCTTTTCCATTCATCGCTGTGAGAGACGAGTGCCTTAACCTCTTGACTACAGCAACACCCCCCATTCCACATACCTTATATATAATTTCCTTGTTTCACGGAACGTCTACATAAAAGTTAGCACGTATTAAACATCTATAGGTGTACCACGAGAACACAAATGGGGGTGGGGGGGGGGGGGTGTGTCTGGATTCAAATAACAGTAACACTGTAACCTGCCAGATATGTCATGTAACTAAGGAGGACTCGCATGGGGCTGGCTACCCTGCCCTGTATAAACTTGAAACCCCACAAAAATTAAATTAGTTGTGAAAAGGTTTTTTGGGATCAAGATGCTGAGTAGCGAATGAGCTGCAGTGGTCAGCGACCCATATCTGACTGCTAGCGTCAGGGCCAGCGAACCAGAGCTGCCAAGACACTTCTACAACTCCACGCGGTGATCCTGGATAACAGGCTGCAGTAGGGCAGACTGGCTAAGGAGTAGGGATCAAATAGGGAATGCTAACCCGGTACTCAAAAAATGCTTGCTGAAGTCGGATGTGTTTGACCGAAAGACGCAAATATCGCAGTCAAGCTGCAAACTACGTCACAACGCATTCCATTCTCTCGGCTATATTCTGCTACTTAATCCCTTTCAGGGTTTGGTAGCGGAAGATAGAGAACGAACGAAACCAAGCCAAGCCAAGCCAAGCCAAGCCAAGTCAAGCCAAACCAAGCCAAGCCAAGCCAAGCCAAGCCAAGCCAATCCGAAAGGTTGTTCTTGTTCTTGTTTAATGTCCACAATAGGTAAGTTTACCCTTTTATGCGCCCTGAAAAGGACGTTAAGTGACGGGTTGTAGTAGCTTTCCTTACAACTCGAGCACGCTGATGAAGATGGACTGCGGTCCTCCAGACGGTTGTGCTATGCTTGGCTTCACCTTCGTAGCGCTCACTACTAAGGGGATCCCATCGATCCCATCGTAATCTTTGCTTATCCTATAACAGAACTGACTGGATGCTGGAACATTGCTCATCGTAATCTTTGCTTATCCTATAACTATTGTATTTATTGTTTACATATTTCTCCATAGATGGAGGCACTGCATTCAGACATTAATATCATAGGTATGGAACTCAAGAAAATATTGGATGAAGAAGTTGCAACTAACCCGGATGAATTGGTGAACACAAATGTGTTGCTTTTAAATACTTCTTTCTAGTTTATCCTTTAATTAATCCGACCTATTTCTTTCTAGCTTATCCGGCAATTAATCCTGCCTATTTCTTCCTAGTTTATCCTTCAATTAATCCTACCTATTTCTTTCTAGCTTATCCGTCAATTAATCCTACCTATTTCTTTCTAGTTCATCCTTCAATTAATCCGACCTATTTCTTTCTACTTCATCCTTCAATTAATCCTACCTATTTATTTCTAGTTTATCCTTCAACTAATCCTTCCTATTTCTTCTAGCTTATCTGTCAATTAATCCGACCTATTTCTCTCAGAAAAATAGAGGCAGAAGACGTCTCTCAATGCCATACAGTTTATCCTTGAAATAACCACATATTCAACGCCGGTGTCCAGTCGGTGTTGCGCTTATGGAGTGGACATATGGAGAACAAATAAGGACATACAACAAAGACTCCAGCCCTTCGTTAAGAGATGCCTACACAGGATAATGGGCATAAAGTGGCAGGACATGGTGAGGAGGGACGAAGACATGTGGGAAACAAGAAAACAACATCCATTGGAACAACAAATTAAGCGAAGAAAATGGGGATGGCTAGAACATACACTGCAGAAGGCACCATCCAACATAGCAGACAGGCTCTTACATGGAATCCTCAAAGGGAGAGAGAGTTTGAGCCAAAAAAATACACGAAGAAGAGAATGTGAGAAGGAACTAAAATTAAATGATTACACACGGAGAGAGGCAGAAAGAGCAGCCCAGCGACGGGCTTTGATTGATTGATTGATTGATTGATTACACACGGAGAGAGGCAGAAAGAGCAGCCCAGCGACGGGCTTTGATTGATTGATTGATTGATTGATTGATTGATTGAACCACACCTATTTTCCTCACTATATTAGACGCCCATGTCAGATGTCTCTCGACGTTTTACCCCGGTCTTAACCACAAACAAATTGGCAGGAGTCCGCTTAGTGTTCTCAACGTACTTGAGCTATCTTTATACATTGATCTGAATCAACAAGGTAGCTTGACTGACTGGCAACACTACTGACAAACAAACATTTGCAGTGCTGCCCTCAAACAGTTGTTATATCTGTATAAAGCATTAGTTAGACCTAGATTGGAGTACTGTGTACAGGTCTGGAGTCCTTATCGTAGAGTGGATATAAACATCCTGGAGTAAAGTAAAGAAACCCATAGCATTGCTGCCGTACAGGGCTAACACTTCTTGTTTGCGACCTCACATTTCAAAGGCTCGGCTATATGAGGGCGGCAGCCATCTCCTCTCCCTCGTCGCTTTTACTTCCCGGACTGAACCGGTACCAAATGAAGGCTGGGTCGACCCCGGAGCTGTTGCATTTTGAAAAAACATGTCCGCCTCAACTGGGAAATGAACCCAGGACCACTCAGATGCGAAGCAGCGCGCTAACCTCTTCGCTACGCGGCTTCCTAAACATGCTGGAAAGGATATAAGAAAGAGTGACAAAGCTGATAGTGGGATTCCAAAATTACAGTTATGAGGAAAGACTCAGAAAAACCGGCCTACAGTGTCTAGAAAAGAGAAGAATTCGTGGTGACAATACAGGTTTATAAGATGATCAGAGGAATGGATTAATTAGACTATAACAAGTTTTCCAAATACAACCACCGACAAGAACAAGAAGGCATAACTACAAATAAACAAAAGAAATGTCCAGATTAAATAGTACGAAATATATTTTTAGTCAGAGGGTGGTGAATGTTTGAAATCCATTGTCACAGGAAGTAGTGGAGGAAAGGGACAATTAATGCATTCAAGAATTGACTAGATGCGCATAGCTTTGACAGCAAAGAAATGTAAATGAAACTGGTTGTATACAGACTCTGCAGAGTCTTCTAAACCAGTATAAAGACGTTCAGTTAAGTTAAAAGACCAGTGATATAACGGAACTCAAAATATTCAAACTTTAGGTTGTTTTTTTGGGTTGTTTTTTTTGAATTAAAGATTTGCCTTTCTGGATTCTACTGGCGAAGGCACACCATTTAGTCATCAAGTAACCACATCTTTTTCCCGCACAAAAATAGTAGCTCACTTTAGGCTGCTCTCAAAGCTGTACCCCGGTCTTAACCCTAAACCAATTTGTGAGTCTGGTGTTCTTGTCGCCACTGTAGAATTTATGTGCTTTCATTTGGTTATCCTGTTTGTTTTGTTTTATCTTACTGCATTTTTGACTGGCTTAAGCCGTGGGAAACCAGTCCTTGATGGCGTTCAACATCCCGCTTACCTGCACCCTGAAATTCAGCCCAAGTTAACGCTATTCAAGGGCCATCCTGCTTGGACTGAAATTGCCTTCCTTCTGCCCCTGACCACTGGAGGTTACACGATACCTCTCCAAATTTCGTATCAGCACAGTAGGAGTCACGCTTTCCCGAAGGTGGACACAATCCAGAGGCATCAGGGGCGGAACAGAAAAAAAAACAGGGAGTCAAACATGGACAAAAAAAGCCTGACACAAACATTGGTCTAACACACACTCCTCGCTACTCCCATCCCGAGGCAGTAGAGTACTCGGCTCCACCTGAGTAGCATGTAGGGATTTCAGTCGACAAGCTACGCATGAACAAGCCCCAGCAGTTGGACATGGTAGTGGTCGATCGACGCAACAGGCCGTAGATGCCTAGGAGAACATAATTATTGTTATTATTAACCCATAACATGTGAAGGAAGACTAACGTCTGGTCAAGCAAAATATAATGATCAGACATGGCATTCAGGGCCAGGCAAGACATACTGGTCAACACCCTCACCGTGACTTCCTCGTTACCTTTCATGGAAACGGGCCCTTTCCATTGCAGCCTGGCTAACAAAGTGAGGGATCGACATTTTCCCTGCAGTAGTGAGTGACATGCAGATGAAGCCAAGCATAGCACATACGTCTGGAGGGCCCCGGTTCACCTTCATCAGCACGCTCGGGATGTGTGGAAAGCTACTGCAGCCAGCCACTTAACGTCCTTTTCACGGCTCACAAAAGCGTTAGCCTACTCATTGAGATCATTCGAAATTACAACAACAACAATCCTATATCACACTGACTTAACTGGTTACCTACCACAAGCCGCTCCCAGCGCCAGAACACTTATAATTATTTAGCCGCGGCCATAAGCCGCTGTGACCGCCAATGTTTGTTTCATAGTAAAACAAGTTATAAATTTATAGTTTTCCTTTCCGTTTCGGTACGAGATTTTATTTACCGAAGGGAAGTTGATTTTTGAATCACATGTGGACAAAATCGAATGTTAAAAATTGTATTCTTGTCATAATTATCATATTTTCAAGCTAGTTACCGAACTGTAAAAAATTGTTTACCATGGCAACAAGCGATAAGGTCACCAAAAGCACTTGTACGGCTCGTCTAACTATTGAACAGGCTAGAAACTTGTTTCAACAGATAAATAATATATCTAGTAAGTGAAACAGATGTCGATAATAATGATTCAATTGATTTTGATGATTACGAAAAAAATAGTAGTGACAGCGCAAGTACTGAGTAGTGATAGCGAAGATGGTGCACGTCCTGGACCATCAAAATTCCCTAAAAAGGCTAAGACGGCTGCTAGATTTACAAATAGTAAAACATGGAGCTCAAGGAAGAGAACAGTGGCACCAAGTAACTGAAGGTGAAACAACAGGCAGTATTCTCTTTGTTCCAACTCGTGAACCAGGTATGCATGCAAAACTAGATGCATCTTCCTCTGAACTAGATTGTTGGTTTGCCTTGATAACACCAGATGTGTTAGATTCATTGGTATCAATGATCAATGAATATGCAGAATTGAAGAAATCCAAACAAGTTTCTTTACAAAAGTCTACACTTGCAAGTTGGAAGCCTATCATTGAATATGAGCTGTTAAAATTTTTGGCCGTGATTATTGCAATAGGTTTAGGTAAAAAAGCATCGGTGAAGGATTATTGGGCACACAAACCGCACAACTACAGCCCATGGTACAGTCAGATGTTTCCCAGATTGAGATTTGAAATCATTTACCACACCATGATGCATCTTGGAGATGCTGAATCTGTAGGCAAGGACAAAATAGAGCCATTCTTGAATTCACTAATACTAGCAGTTCCAGGATGCATTTTATCCATTTCAGGATCTGGCCATTGATGAAATGGTAATAGGCTATAACGGACGCTGGAAGCACAAGCAGTACAATGCCTCCAAGCCAAGCAAGTATCACATCAAGACTTTTGGCTTGTGTGATTCTACTACAGGGTATGTCTACTCTGTATTGACATACTTCGGAAAAAACACATCATATCTCCTTGCCAATGACCGTACAAGTCAGGCCGTGAAGGTGTTTGATTACCTGCTGCAAGGAATTGGAAAAGGCCACCATGTATTTGCGGATAGGTACTACACTGTAGACACCGTGATTACATTTCTGTTGAGTAGGGGTATTGATTATACTGGCACACTCAACATCAACAGGAAAAATTTTCCGCTTCAGTTGAAGACCATTTCTCTACAGCTCCGAGAAGCTAGGTGGTACAGAAATAATGATGGATCCCAGATATGTGTTGCTTGGCGAGATAAGAAAGCCAAAAGGCCGTGTATTGTTGTCTCCACCCAGACTACAGTTCAGATGGAGCAGGTTACAACTAGACGAGGCAACACAGTTGAAAAACCCAAAGTAGTGCAGCGATACAACATGTGTATGAATGGATGTGACCATAGCGACCAGATGGTATCATACTATGGCAGCTTCCAAAGAAAAACAAGAAAATGGTGGAAACAAATATTTTATTGGATCATTGAGGTTTCACAGGTAAATGCTCATATATTATACACACTCTGTCATGCTGATGAGAAGCCTATGCCCTTGAAAGTCTTCAAAGAAAATTGTGAGACTGAGAGCTGACTGAGAAGGCTGCATCCATCATCCCGCAAGAGGTAGTAACCACAAACAGCACTAAAGTTGGGAGAAAATTCAAAGAAGGAAACACAATTAAAAGATATGAGGGTGCTGTGCATCTTGTGGATCACTCAGACAAAGACAGGAACTGCATTGTATGCTCAACTCCTGCAAAGAGAGCCCGCACAAACTTTTATTGCACTGGTTGCCCAGAAAAGCCACATCTCCATCCGAAGAACTGTTTTAGAGTGTACCATACACATGATCCTGCAGATGGTGCTCACTAAAGACATTGATGTACTGTAAATAAATTGGAGATATATATTTTTTTTTTAATGTTAATTTGTTAATGTTTAATTTTTTCTGATCTGGCCTACAAGTGGTTACATTAGCTATTAGAAGTGTAAATATTATCCAATTTCTGTGTTCTTGGATTTGTTTTTCTTATTGTTGGATATACTTTGTGATAACCACCAAGTAAAAGACATTAAATGTTTTGGACATTCAAAAATTTAAGGTAAGTTGGCACTTTTTTTATAATTTTGTAATGCTTTTCTGTTGTAAATAATAATTTACCATTTACAAATTTCCTACTAAAAAATAACACACAATTGTTTTAGATCTATCTTAGTGAACATTCATTTACCTACAAAATGGTATATTATATCATTCATAAAAATATGTTAATAATTAAGAAAACTGCAGCTAAATTTGTACATACACCTGCAAATGAGAAAATGGGACCTAAATTTAATTCTGCCACATCCTTTTTTTCAATTCAGTAGCTAATCAGTTTTAAAGTTGTGAGTATAAATATATACAAGTTTAAACGTTCAATCTCTCATCACATTGTCTTGTATTCATGAATATTTTCTCACAGAAAAGGGCATTGGCTTCAGAACTGGTCTGGGACAGAAATTGACTCAAGCTAAAGACAAATTTATTCGAAGAAGCAAAAGTGAACAGGTGATCATGCTAGCGTCTTCTTCTTCTCCCTCTTTATCGTCTTTGTCTTTTGTGTGTATTATCCCTAGTATGAATCCCGTGCATGAGAAGGGCAAGAATAGCACTACAGCCCCACAGAGAGCATGTCGTAAGAGGCAACTAACTGTTTGACATGGCATAACAGCCGGACATGGTTAGGTGGTTTGTTAGCAGCAGCATAGATGGCGCCTAACGGGCTGCGGGTCTACTTTGATCTAGTGTTTGAGTCCATTAAGATGGACTCGCACATCAGTTAACCACCCTTCAAGATACTGGTTGTATACCAGTATAAATACACTGTTGTTGTTACTGTTGTTGTTACTGTTGTTGTTGTTATGGATCCAGAAGCGTCCGGGTTGTCTTCTACTTTTCTCTAATATTTGAGTCTATTAAGATGGCCTCGGACATCGGTTAACAACCCATCGCGGCACTTGTTTCAATGATGCGCAGTAATGAGCTGCTCGAGCCTTGCCTGCTAAGTAGGAAATCCTAATCTCGACTACATCCATCTCAACCCAGAGCTGGAACCAGCATAGGGGCATCCACCCCTGTAGAAGTAAAGGCCAACTAAGACTAAGACGATTTGGACATTGGTATGGGATCCATGATTGAAAATTTGCGGATGACACAAACTATGTAGGAGTGTCTTATCTATAGCAGAAGTCGATATATTGAGATCAGATTTCGATAAAAATTTGAGACTGGTCTGTAGATGGCAAATGGGGTTTAATATAGATAAATGTACAGTCATTCACATGGGTAGATCCAATATGGAACATAATTACAGAATAATAAGAAAAGGTACCCAGGGCTTATAATAGATCATACAGGTAAGGTGAGTTAGCAAGTCCAGGTAGCAGTGAATAAGGGAAACGCAATGTTAGGAATGATAAAAAGAAATATTAAACATAGGAGTAAGGAAGTGATTGTCAAATTCTATTAAGCATTAGTTATACCTAGATTGGAGTACTGTGTACAGGTGTGGAATACTTATCGTAGAGGAGATATAAACATGCTGGAAAGGATATAAAGAAAAACGCCAAAACTGATAGTGGCATTCCAGAATTATAGTTATGAGGAAAGACTCCGAAACACTGGCCTACACTGAGAAAAGAGAAGAATTCGAGGGGGCAATACAGGTTTATAAGATAATCACAAGAAGGGTTGAATTAGACTGTAACACGTTTTTAACAATACAGCCACCCACAAGAACAAGAGGGTACAGGTACAAAGTAACTAAAGAAAGGTCCAGATTGGATATTAATACATTTTTAGTAAGTCAGATAGTGGTGAATGCTTGGAATGCATTACCCTAGGAGGAAGTCGAGGCAGGGATAGTTAATGCATTTAAGAATAGATTGGATGCGCACAGCTTTTACAACAGAGTAATGCAAATGTAACTGATTGTATACAGACTCTGATGAGTCTTCTAAACCAATGTAAAAACGTTAAGTTAAGTTAGGTTAAGTTAAGTTAGGTTAAGAAGATATGTCTTCTATAAGTTAGCCTGTAAGTCACATTCCAATAAACACATTTTGTAAAATTTCCTGCTCCAGTAGATTTTTTTAATTATTTCCAGATTTTCCACATAAAATTGTAACAAATTACAATTTTCTGTACTTTATTATACTTTCAAAAACAATAACAAATATGTTATTTTGAATACCAACATTGGTGAGTAGTTTTACTCTTTTGTGCGCCCTGAAAAGGACGTTACGTGTTGCAGTAGCTTTCCTCACATCCCAAGTTTGCTGATGAAGGTGAACCGGGGTCCTCCATGTGATTTTGCTATGCTTATCTTCACCTGCATGTCGCTCACTACTACGGAGATCACGGCGATCCATCACCTAGTTAACCAGCCTGCCATGAAAATATCCCATTTCCAGGAATGGCTGCAAGGAAGCCAATGTGAGGATCTTGGCCAGTATGTTTTTCCTGACCCTGATGAACATGTCTGATCAATATATTTTGCCTGACCAAACGTTAGTCTTCCTTCCCTATAACAAATATAAAATGGATTAAATTTTTTAAATGTATAAACGATTTATAAATCAGTCTATTTCACCGCGCCTTTATCCATTACTTTCAGCTGGAAGGACTCACTCCTACAGAAGATGGACCATCTAGTTGAAAATGGACATAAATGAAAGGATACTCCAAGACCTGCAGAAGGAAACAAGGATAGAGAATTTTAAACAACTGGTTTTCAGAATTTAAGAAATAAATGCAATAAAAATCAATTACCAGTAGTTTGATCAATAATTTAAAGTGAGAAGTAAAAGAGGAATAGGTTTGAGTGATAGTTATATTCATACAAACATGTATTAATTCATCTATTTTAAGTTCATGACTCAGTGGTTCGCCCATCACTCAGTGGTTCGCCAATGGTTCACCCATCACTCAGTGGTTTGCCAATGGTTCACCCATCACTCAGTAGTTCACCAATGGTTCACCCATCACTCAGTCATTCGCCAATGGTTTGCCCATCACTCAGTGGTTCGCCAAAGGTTCACCCATCACTCGGTAGTTCATCAATGGTTCACCCATCACTCAGCAAGTAGTCATTGGTTGGTTTAAAATTGAGCGTATGCTTGTAATTTAAGTAGTTAACTTATCTTAAAAGTTACAACATAAATCTACACCACGACACGACTTCAACACAGTCGGACACAGTAAACACTATCCTGACCTAAAAACAAACAATATCATTTATTACACGAATAATCATTGCACAATATCATGGCACAATATCAACAATATCAACAAAAACCATAGAATTTCTAAACTTAATAATCACGTTATATATATATATACAGTTCTGCCGCGCAAAGAACAGGAGTTGGACTTTGTTGTCAGAGGCTAAATAAGACGCACGCCATGGGAGCATTTAGTTGGTGTAGGTGTGCGTTTTGACAAACAGGAGAAGGGCGGAAGTTGAGTCACTGGCCCCTTAAAACAAATAATTTTGGGCAGATGGGACTCGAAAGCCTGGGAAGGCAGCTCATCTAGGAGAAGGAAAACTTTGCATTCCAAATCATCTGAAGCCTTGCAGATACGATACTGGCGTTTCTTATCGGGTTTTGTCAGATATGGCTGTGGAACCTGTTTTCTGATTACTCTGAAAGTTGGTCAGCATCTACCAATCCTGACAACAGACGATGTGCGAAGGAGCACACGCAAGAGGATACAATGCCTTATCTTAGAGCGAGGAAAGAGAACCTCAGCTGAGTGTTGTGGTAGGGCAGGCCAGGCATTTAGCCTTGGTTGGTAGCTGGTCTAGGAGTGAAGCCCCAAGAGGCGAACAGATAGAGCATTGCTGATCGGGCAGAGTCACCTTTTCCTTGGAGTAAACATTGCAGACCGAAAGAAGGACCATACAGCATGGGCTACACATGGTCTCTATATTTCTGCCCGGGCTTTTGTGCTAATATCACAATTACTATCGTCTGACAAGTTGAAAAGAGCCAATGATACGTGTCAACCCAGTTTCTACGTCTATATCTATATCTGCAACAACAACACTTTACAACCTCAAGAAATATTATAGACGTCTTCTTCTGCACCCTCACCATCGGATTACGTACTCAGTCGATTTGTGCATTAACACACAATCAGTTCACGAATCTGTACGCTCACACATAAACAGACATTCACATCATAAGCTCATAACCAAACAACCATGCAAACTTCCAGACTCACGCCCCAGTCATTTCAGAGTTGGCAGAGTAGGCTAGACATTCTATGAACTGTATCATTGTAACAGTAACACTGTAACAGTAACACCATAGCAGTAGCACTGTAACAGTAACACTGTAACAGTAACACTTTAACAGTAACACTATAACAGTAGCACTGTAACAGTAACACTGTAACAGTAACACTGTAACAGAAGCACTGTAACAGTAACACTGTAACAGTGACACTGTAACAGTAACACTGTAACAGTAGCACTGTAACAGTAGCACTGTTACAGTAACACTGTAACAGAAACACTGTAACAGTAACACTGTAACAGTAACACCGTAACTCCTCCAGGTGATGGTTTCCTACTGCAAGTTTGTTCAGTACGTGTGTTCAATCATTGAGTTCACTGAGTACATCCACGGATCTTAGACTAACACCCCGACATCCACAAAATGTCACCTTTCCGAAACTGCCATTGTGAACTGCAGTGTTACTGTTACAGTTGGTCAATGCTTCATTTATCACTCACCAGTTGTCACCAATCACTCAATCACTCACCAGTTGTTACCAATCACTCAATCACTCACCAGCTGTCACCAATCACTCACCAGTTGTCACTAAATCACTCACCAGTTGTCACCAATCACTGAATCACTCACCAGCTGTCACCAATCACTCACCAGTTGTCACAAACTCAATCACTCACCAGTTGTCACCAATCACTCACCAGTTGTCACAATATCTCACCAGTTGTAATCAATCACTCACCAGTTGTCACCAATCACTCAATCGCTCACCAGCTGTCCCCAATCACTCACCCGTTGGAGAGCGATGACTAGGCAAGCACTCCAAACACTAGTTATCCCCCTCCCCCCCCCCCTCTTTCTAGAAACCAATATAACAGTCCATTACCAGTAAGATCAAGAATTGATAATAAGAAGCACAAATTCAATAGATGTAAGTGATATTCATACATTTATTCCCTGTAAGTTCATCACTCAGAAGTTTTCCAATCGTTCACCTATCACTAAATCACTCAGCAATGGTTCATCCGTAACTCAGCAGTTGGCCAATCGTTCACTCAATCACTCAGCAGTTGGAGAAATGGTAGGCATGCACTTCTTCTTCTTCTGCGTTCGTTCTCAATCTGCCGCTTCCAAGTCCTGAACAGGACTTTGCAAGTAGCAGGATGTCGTCCGGAGAATGGAATGCGTTGTGTCGCTAGTTTACAGTTTGACTGCGATATTTGCACCTTTCGGTCCGACACATCCATCTTCGGCAGAAGGCGTGCACTAAATGGCAGGAAGGGCGAAGCCTAAGCAAGCACAGTCCCCATTCCCTCCTCACTCCAGCAGAGGTAAGCAGGTTAGAGATTGGACAGATGATACAGCTGTCCCTGCCCTATTGGCTATTCTCCTGGTTTCCTACAGCAGGTATGCATATAAGTGCCCCCTCTCACGTTTGTCTGTGAATGTGTTCAATCAACAATGCCAGCCCTTGCATATGTGTTTTATTCTGAGTCCTCACTGGTGAGTACTTCCACGGATCTTAGACTAACACCCTGGTATCCACAGACTAACAACCCACAAAATGTATCCTGTCCGAAACTGCTATTGTAAACTGCCAAGTAATAATAATAGCTGTCCATCGTTGTCGATGAGGACCGCCGACATCATCCTTGTCACAGATTTCCCTGTTGGGTGTGGGTGCGCATGTGGCTGAACAGGCCAATGCGAGCACGAAAACATCTGCTACATATCGGGCACACGAGAGTTGTAGAAGGGGATGGTGTTCCCGCTGCTCGGGATTTCCGTGTCTCGCGTCTGTTCTGGGCTTTCACAACACGGTCATCTTCACCGGCAGCTACACCCGATTAGACTGCGCTTCTTCAGTCAGATCTGTTTTTCGCAAGACATTCCCAGGTGTCGAAGTCTATCTGGCAACATTTTAGTGAATCCTTCAGACCGTCTTTAAAACGTTTCTTTGGGCGCCCTCTCTCGCGCCATCCGTCTCTCAGCTCGCCGTAGAGAAGCTTCTTTGGGAGCCGCTCGTCTGACATACGGACGAGGTGTCCGGCCCATCCTAGTCGTGCTTTTTCTAGCAGTGCATGTATGCTGGGCATGTTAGCCCTCGAGAGAACCTCGATGTCAGTGACACGATCTTGCCATCGGATGTGGAATATTCGCCTCAGGCAACCTGTGTGGAAGTGGTTTAACCTCCTTGCATGTCCAGAGTATACAGTCCAGCTTTTGCAAGCCTATAATAGGGTTGGAATGAGGGTTGCACGGTAGACTTTCAATTTGGTCTTGACGCTGATGCCACGACGTGCCCAGACCATCGAGCGCATTCTACCAAAGGCTGTGCTGGCCTTTGCTATTCTGCTTGCCACCTCATCGTCTAGGCTGACAGATCTCGACAGCGTGCTGCCCAGATATGTGAATTTGTCTATGGCATTCAACGTCTGCCCGCTGACTGTAGTCTCTGGTTTTGTGTACGGCATGCCTGGTGCTGGTTGGTACATGACCTCTGTTTTTTTGGCATTTATGGTCAGGCCAAAATTTTCGCATGCGGCAGAGAACTGGTCCATTCCAACCTGCATGTTCAGTTCTGAGTTGCTCATTAGAGCACAGTCGTCAGCAAATACAAGTTCCCTGATTATGTCGCCAGCCATTTTGGTTTTGGCCTTCATTCTTCTGGAATTGAGTAACTTGCCATCTGTGCGGTACTTTATGGGTATTCCAAGCTCCAATGATCTGAAGGCATCTGTCATCGTGGCCGCAAACATCATGCTGAACAAAGTCGGGGCGAGTACACATCCTTGTTTTACTCCGTTTGATACTAGAAACGTTTTTGAGATTGCACCGCTGTCCAGTACACGAGCACACATGCCTTCGTGTAGCTGTTTCACCATTGTTATGAACTTGTTGGGGCAGCCAAACTTAGACATTATCATCCACAGCCCTCCTCTGTTTACTGTATCAAATGCCTTTGTCAAATCAATAAATGTGGTGTACAAGGCCTGATTTTGCTCTCGACACTTCTCTTGTACTTGGCGAGCGGCAAAAATCATGTCCACTGTTCCTCTTCCGGCTCTGAATCTACATTGGCTTTCTGGGAGGTGGTGGCTTTGTTCAAGGTATTTGTTGAGCCTGTTTAGCAGTAAGCGCGCTAGGATCTTGCCTGCTACGGAGAGAAGCGATATTCCTCGATGATTGTCGCATTCCTGACGATTGCCTTTTCTTTTGTATAGGTGAACGATTGAGGTGTCCTTTAGCTCCTGCGGAATTTTACCTTCAGCCCACATGTGACAGAAGAGTTCAGTGATCCTTCTGGTGAGGAATGGGCCAGCTGTCTTATATACCTCTGCTGGTATTGCATCAGCTCCTGGAGCTTTTCCTATAGATAGTGAACTGATTGCCCTGTCGACTTCCTCCTCAGTAATGACTTCATCCAACGCCAGGTTCAGTTCCACCTCCGGCATTCGCCGGATGGCCTCTTTATTTATGGACGATGGGTGGTTTAGTATTTTGCAGAAGTGGTCTGCCCATCTGTCTAGAATCTGAACCTTATCTGTTAGCAGTACCCCATCCGCACTGCGAACTGGAGTATTACTATAGGGCTGCGGGCCGTAGAGAGCTTTCAGTGCTCAATGATGTTCAATCAATAAACGCATAGTGCTAGTGTTAAATTGGAGTACAGGTTGACAAGAAGAACTCATCACTCAGCGGTTGGCCATTGGTTCACGCATCACTCAGCAGTTGGTCAATGGTCCACCCATCACTTGGTCCATGGTTCACCCATCACTCAGCAGTTGACAGCCTGTGGTCATTGGTTGGTTTCAAAATATAGACTATGTGTTATGTTTCACTACACCGTGTTAAGTTGTGTTACAAATGTGGATAAATGTACAGTCATCGACATGGGTTGATCCAATATGGAACATAATTACAGATGGAAATGAGCAATATTAGAATGATAGAAAAGGAAAGTGACCTAGGATTTAAATAGATGAAATTGGGCAGTAAAAAGGGCCAATATAAAAATAAATATTAAACAAAAGAGCAAGGAAGTGATAGTTAAACTGTATAAAGCATTAGTTAGACCTAGATTGGCATACTGTGTACAGGTGTGGGAACATTATCGTAGAGGGGATATAAACATGCTGGAAAGGATACAAAAAAGACAGACAACGCTGATAATGGGAATCCAGGTGACTTTATTCTGTTCTGTTTCTGTTTCCAAGAATCACTGCACTCCGGGCATACCCATAGGTGCTCAGTCTCTCTCATCAAGTGGCGTAGTAAGGTATGGATGCTGATGGTCCCTGTTGCTCGCTGGTTGTACACTCTCCTGCTCTGTCCTCTCATTCACCCCACTCCGCTCGAACCTCGTTTAATGTCGAAACTTTGCAGTCAGTGGATTGCTGCTTCATCTATTGCGGAGTCCTCATACAGCAGTCGGTCATTGATTGATTTCAAATGTCACATCTATGACTAAATAAAGGAACGGATAAATTAGACTTAAACAAGTTTTTTTTTCAAAATACAACCACCTACAAGAACAATAGGTTCTTGATATTCATAGCTACAAATTAACTAAAGATTAGAAATATTTTTTTGTGATCGTTCTCAATCTCCCTTACCAAGCCGGTTATGCAAATAGCAGGATGTAGTCCGTAAAACGGAATGCGTTGTTACAGCTTGACTGCGATATTTGCAGCTTTCGGTCCAACACATCCGTCTTGGAATGCATATTGCTACAGGACAAGGAAAAAAAACAATACCACTGTAACATTAACACTGTAACAGTAGCACTGTAACAGTAGCACTGTAAATTACTGTTTCCTATTGCAGGTATACGTGTGTTCAATCCGTTTGTTTCAATCGTTTGTTCAATACGTGTGTTCAATCACTGAGTACTTCCACAGACTAACACCCTGGTATCCACAAAATGTCCGAACTGCCATTGTGAACTGCCAATAGCAGCAATCAATGATATTCACTAAACAGTGAATGGATCATTTCTCATTTCCTTCTCGATTCTTCATCATACTTGATCATGTGTGATACAGGTTTGTTGTTGCTGCTGTTGTTGTTGAATGCCCAACAATGAGGAAGTTGACTCTATTGTGCGCCCTGAAAATTGCGTTAAGTGGCGGGTTGTAGATGAAGGTGGACCATTGTCCTCCAGGCAGTTGTGCTATGATTGACTTTATCTGCACGATGCTCACTACTACGGGAATCACATTGATCCACATATTGTAAGCCAGAATGCTTTGAAAACAATATGTTTCCAGGAACGCTACAGGGAAGAGAGATTGTCTGTTTCGTCAGTATGTTGTGCCTGACCCTGATGCAACATCCTGGTCAGTATGTTGGGCCTGACCCTGACGCGACGTCCTGGTCAGTATGTTGTTCCTGACCCTGACGCGATGTCCTGATCAGTATGTTGTGCCTGACCCTAACGCGACGTCATGGTCAGTATGTTGTGCCTGACCAGACAAGCATCTCAGTCCTCTGTACAGCTTTTATAGGAACAATTTCTTGGTCTTCTAAAATATGTTTCATCTCCATGGCCTGGATTCGTCTCTTCATTATGTAATGGTGTGTTCATATGTTATATTATTATGTCATGTTACGGTAATCCTATGCCATTTCGTGTTATTTCATGTATTTCAATGTCATGACGTGTTATGTCACGCAATTTTTTTTTTCATGTTATGTTATTGCTGTGTAATGTTATGACATGTTACGTTAATGTAATGTAATTTTATGTTATGCTATAATTAGCCAACATCAAATCATTGAGTTCAAGGTCACCATCCAACAAACGTGCCACTGAGGTCAATTTCCAGAATACATGTTATATTAGTTATTTATTATTTTATATTTTCTGATTTGATTTTATGTTATTGTTATGCTATGTTATTCCCCAATCAGTCCAACTCCAATTGGAAGAAAGACATGGACGTAAGAAATAGACCTGACCCAATTCACCAGAAACCAACAAAACACCATCTTTTGCCTGCGAGCAGGCCACTGCAACCTATTTGGTGACCTACATCAGCTCAGGATGTTCCATACAAGTGGATGCTCATGTAGAACTGGAGCCCAGACCCCAGAACATATCCTACAGTACTGCCCAGCATACGATACTAAATCTAGCCTGAGAGCGCTGTGGGGCTACCACCCGGACCTGGGGAGGACTGTGGACTTCATCCGACACGACTACAGATCTAGCATGACCAAAAAGCCTCAAAGCAGCAGAAGACGATGTTATTTTATGTTATTTTAAGTAGCTGCACTGTTAAATTACATGTTATGATGTGTTACTTAGAACCGACATCACTGCATTTCACCTGTTTACAGATGCCCTGTACGTGGTTACAGCAATAAAAAGCCATAACAATACAGAACTTAATGACTTAAGAGCAGAATTCTGTCAACTATGTCAACAGTCTGCACCAAAAAAAGTAGTGGTACAGTGGGTTCAATTCACTGTAACATCCTTCTTCTTCTTCTTCTTCTTCGTATGCTGTCAAACGTCAATCTGTATTTTTTTCGAAAAAAGCAGCGGTCATCCTGAGGCTGTCGACACTGCCATAGAGCTTGTCTAGTGTTGCCACTGGTGATGACCGCATGTGCTTTCTCTGGTCCTCGTATCTCGGGCAGTTTTGTAGCAGATGTTCAGCGGTCATTTTCCCGGTACCACAATTGCATTCGTCAGTGCCACCTATCTTCAATTTATTGAATAGGTGGTACCTCAGCCTGTTGTGGCCTGGGCGGAGTCTGACCACGACCTGCTCTCTTCTGTTCAACTGGTAATAGGCATCATTTTTTGTGTAGCAGTATGTTCTGTTTCCCATTTGGCCATGTATCTGGCTCTAATAAGCCTTTTGGACTCTTCGTAGGTCACACTAGAATCTGGTTGTGATAGTCTTGCACCTTATTTTACCAGTCTGTCTGCCTCCTCGTTGCCTTGGATGTTAGTGGGATAGAACCCACTGTACCACTACTCTTTTTGGTGCGGACTGCTGGCATAGTTGACAGAGTACTGCTCTTAAATCATTAAGTTCAGTATTTTTCTCGCTTTTTAGTGCTGCGACTATGGCCAGGGCATCTGTAAACAGGACTATCTGGCTTTCATTTCTTTTGCCTGTCAGCATCGTACCTCAGGGTTATGTCTCTTCTTTCTTTTTTCAGGCTGGCTGTTCTTGTTTGCAATACCTGGTACATTTTCTACCACCTCCGGAAATATATGCTGCTTCCAGGTAGGTTTCCGTACAGTAGGGATGGGCTTTGGTGTTGTTAATGTGTTCATAGGGTCTTCGCTCATCTTTGCTTTGGCTATTTCTGCAAAGTTTCTCCGCTTTAGTTTCCCATTTCCAAATCTATTTAGTCTCTGATGCATTTGATGGTCTGTCAGTCTTATTATTTTCTCTGCTTGCTGCTGGGCTCTGAAGTCTCTTCTGTCCGTCATGGATTGCAGATTTGTAATCTTTTCAAGTTCTACAATTGGCGTTGACTTCATGCCTCATGTTATAACTCTCATGGCTTGGTTTTGAAGTTTGCTAATTCTGTCAAAGTTTGCCTTTGCTACTGTTGTCCATGCCGCAATGCCATACTCGAGAACTGGTCTCACTCTTCCAGTGTACAGTTTCTTTAGTATACTTTCGTCTGCTACCCAGCATGTGCCAGCAAGTTTCCTCATGATTGCCATTCTTTGTCTGGCTCTCATTCAGTTTCTCTCGATCTGACTTTTCCATGTCATGCGCCGATCAAATGTGACTCCCAGGTAGTTTGGGTTATCGTTTGGCCGCAGATAATTGCCGTTAAGACTTATTTTGGTGTTATGTGGTTTGTTTGAAAGCGACAATATCGTACATGTTGTTTTTTCCTCATTTAGTTTGACCAGCCATGAGTTCGCCCACTCCTCCAGCCCTAGCTAAACGTTATACAACATACCTACACTCAGGACCGATACCTCCAGTCTCTCGTAACTCAACACAATACGTGTCTGCATAGAAATGGAGACGATGGACGCATTGGAAACTTCCGCCTGTCTAGGTAAACTCTATACAAAATGTATACTCATCTGTCTCGGTCAACTCAATACTAAACGTATACTCGCCTGTCTCGGTCAACGCTATACTAAATGTATACTGGCTTGTCCCGGTCACCTCTATACTAGATGTATACTTGCCTGTCCCGGTCACCTCTATACTAAACGATTACTCGCCTGTCCCGGTCACCTCTATACTAAATGTATACTTGCTAGGATCCGTCACCTCTATACTAAACGTATACTCGCCTGTCCCGGTCACTTCTATACTAAATGTATACTCGCCTGTCCCGGTCACCTATATACTAAACGTATACTCACTAGGATCCGTCACCTTCTCGAAGCCGCGCAGCCGATCGAACACCGCCATGGACCACATCTTAATCTACTGCTGTGTAATTGAAAAACCCAGAAGGAACCAAACTCCTTTAATCTTCACCTTTATCGATTTAAAGAAAGCATTTGGCTCTGTACAGCCACTTTTCGTCTGCCACTCGCTGCTGGACCAAGGCATTGTTTCTGACTATGTCAAAACCCTTGCTAATTACTACTGAAGACTACGAAAACCTGTCACCACTTTCAAAGATCGTTAATAGTATCCGACGAGAAAGGTGTTTGCCAGGGGGATCTTATCGTAGCAAGATGATTTAGTGCCCGTCACAGAAACAAAGACCTCAACCAGATGGTAGCTATGCTTCATAAAGTAGGGAGAACAACGGGCCTCGAGGTGAATATCTCGAGAAAATGTAAATAAACTCTGGGAAAATATATCCTATGTAAAAATTTAAACGATAATGTTACCATCATGACGGACACTATCATCCAGGCAGCAAAGAAATCAATTCCACGTGGAAAGCGGAAAATCTATTTACCCTATTGGGGCAATAAACTAGGGAAAATGCACAAGGAACTAAGTGAGGCAAGAGATACCATGGAAAAAAGATCCTTTAACAAAAAAACAGGGAAACACAGCAAAATTAAAAACACATTCATAAAGAAAAAGAAGGGTGAGATCCAAAGAAATTGGCAGAAAAAGACTGAAAGCCTTAACATGGACAGGGATACAAGTAAACTCTGGAAGCTGATAAGAGCCTTAAATGAAGAAACCAGAGGGAGTCATGGGAAGACAGTCATTAAGGAAAATGAGAAACATCACACAGGGAAAATGGCAGCAAACATCCTGGTTGAATTTTTCAGAGAGGAGGGTACTACAACATTGACACAAGAACGCAAAGTAGAGGTCAAAAAAGAGAAAAAAGAAAACCTGAAGACACAGAATGCAGATCCCTGAATGAAGGCATCATTCAAAATAGTAGAGATAAACACTGCTATTCAGAAACTGAAAAAAAAAAAGAAAGCTCCAGGAAAAGATGGCATCACAAATGAAATGATTAAAAACCTAGATCAAGGGTCAAGAATAAAACTCCTTAAAATCGTAATTCAATCATGGAGCACGGGTAGGATCCCAGACCAGTGGCGGGAGGCTATTATTATCCCAATCAGAAAACCACAAAAAGGTCAAGGCAAGCAAGGAAAGCTATAGGCCAATAAGCCTGCTCAGCTGTGTTGGAAAAGTCATGGTAAAAATGATAAACGCAAGACTAATAAAACATCTGGAAAAAAACCAGCTCCTACTCAATTCACAGTCGGTCTTTAGGAAAAACCGCAACAGCAGACCAACTAGTGTACCTAAACCAAAAAATTGAAAACGCATTCCAGGGTAAAGAAAAAGTACTTGCGGTCTTTTTGGAAATAGCAAAAGATTTTGACAAGGTATGGAGAGAAGGACTCCTCCTAAAACTATTAAACAATAAAATAGAAGGGAGAATGTACAGCTGGATACAGACTTCCTCCGATGCAGAACAAGAGTCAAATCAGATGGATCACCGAGCCATAGAATAACTCTCCAACAAGGCGTACCCCAGGGAGGGTCATCTCTCCAACCTTCTTTATCCTGGTCATAAACGACATAGCCGGAAAACTCCCAAAGAAAGTATCCAGTGTCCTACACGCTGACGACTTCGCAATGTGTGAGTGCTGCAGAAAAACTACCAACAGCTAAAAAAAGAATGCAGACAGCACTGGAGACTGTTGGAAAATGGGTTACAGATTGGGGATTGCAGATTAACGTCTCAAAGACAGTCACAACATGAAACACCCAGTTAAAAATAGGCTAAAGAGAACCAGCTTCATCCATATATCCAACCACCTGCACCAAAAATATGGAGAACTAATTCCCAACCAACCTACGGAAATAGAAATGCTAATCAACTATGAAGAGCCAAGCTGCAACATAAACAACATCAAAATAAGTACAGGGATCCCAGGATTCAGAAGAAAAGACCAACACAGTGTTCACAAGCTTAAAATTTTTGCACAAACAATAATTGAAGAGAAATATAATACCAAGGAATGGACACAGGTGTACACAGATGGATCAGCAGAGGGGGCAGTCCGAAGCGGGGGAGGAGGCATATTCATAAGACACAAAAGTTCAAGTATAACAGAAGAGGCCCTCCCAACAGGAAAGTTGTCCAGAAACCCCAGAGCAGAATCGAGGGCCCTCCTGCGAGCACTGAGAATACTTTAAACAGAAAGGCAACCTCCAACAAAAATAGATGTATTCACGGACTGCAGAGTACTTTTAGAAACTGCACATGTTAACATACCTACCCTGGGCATTATAGTCCTAGCTAGTATCTTACTATGCTACATCAAGTTTTAAGGTCCTATATATAGCATCTTACTATCCACAAGTTAACATGCCAATATCAAGTTTTAATGTCCCACAAAGTATCTACCTAAACACATGGTAACAGTCATTTGTATAATAACGTACTGTTAGAATATTAACATACAGATAATAAACTGTATTGTCCTATAACGTATCGTACTATCCAGTGTAAACAGATGTACACTTATACAAAACTTTACAGTCCTACATACTAATTTGCTATCTGTATATTAACAGACCAATACCAAGCTATATTGTCCTTCAAAATATTGTAGAATCCCAATGTTATCAGACAAAAAGCTTTAATGTCCTACACAAAATGTCACAATCCACATTTTAACAAACCAACTCTAGATGTAATTTGCTATACACTATCTACTATCTAGATGTTAAAGACTGATCCAGAACATTGATGCACTACATAGTTTCTTATTGCCACAATGTTAACAAACCAACACAGGGCTTGAATGTCCTATATAGTTTCTCACTGCCACAATGTTAACAAACCAACACAGAGCTTGAATGTCCTACATAGTTTCTTACTGCCACAATGTTAACAAACCAACACAGAGCTTGAATGTCCTACATAGTTTCTTAATGCCATAGTGTTAACAAACCAACACAAAGCTTGAATGTCCTACATGGTTTCTTCCTGCCACAATGTCCTATAGAGTATCTTACTGTCAACAGAAGCAGACCATTTTAGTGCAATACATAATATATTGCAATCTACATGTTAACAGGCAGATGCTGAGCTTAACTGTTAAAAATAATATCTTACTGTTCACATGTTAATAGACAAACACCAAGCTTTTAGCATAGATGACCTACGTAGTATCTTACTCTACAACTGTTAGCAGACAGACACTGAGTTTTATTGTCCCATGTACTATTAAACTCTTTGCATGTTAACAAATCATTATTATTTGTTAATGTCCTACATGTTATCTTACTGTCCAGAAGTTAGCAGTCTCATGGCAATCTTTAATGTCCAACATATTGTTTTACTTTTCACATGTTAACAGAACAACAGCAAGCTTTACTTTGCTACATAGCATCATACTATCTACTTGTTAACAGAACGACAGCAAGTTTTAGTTTGCTACATAGCATCATACTATCCACTTGTTAAGAGAACGACAGCACGTTTTACTTTGCTACATAGCATCAAACTATCCACTTGTTAACAGAACAACAGCAAGTTGTACTTTGCTACATAACATCATACTATCCACTTCTTAACACACCAACGCTTTCATGTCCTACATATTTTCTTAATATCCAAATGTTAATACACAGCAATCGAGATATAATGCTGTATATATTATCTCACTATCCACATGAAAGCAGACTAACATCATTAATGGGTATCCTATATAGTAAAATATTGTTCCCAGGTAAACAGATAAAAATGAGCGGTGATGCCCTACATAGTATTTTACTTTCCGCACGTTAACATACCAACACTGAGCTTTATTGTCCTATATATCCTGTTCATACCCAGATGTTAACAGGCAAATACCAAGCTTTAATGTCCTTTACAGTGTCTTACCTTCCTTTTGTAAACAGACAGACACCAAGAATGAATGTTATAATGGGTTCCTGCTATCTCCATGTCAACAGACAAACACCGAGCTGTAATGTTCTAAAAAAAATTTTTCTTATCAAAATATTAATAGACCCACACTGAGCCTTTTCGCAAACAAACAAAAATTATCTTCCATTCCACAAATAAAGAGATAGCAATCGGCTTAATTATCTTATTATCTGACTATCACTATGGAAAAATAATGACACCGAGGTTTAATGTCCTAAATATTATCTTGATATTCACAAGACAAAAGATGTAGACCTACAACAAGCTTTACTGTCCCATATAGTATCTTACTTTTACCATCTTAACAAACTGACTATGTCCATTAATGTCATGCATATTATCCTACTAATGACATGTTAATAGATCCACACAAGCTTCAATGTCCTACATTTTATATTTGAATTCACATGCCAGAACACTGAGCTTTACTGCCATACATATTATCTTGCCATCCACATGTTAACAGACCAGCACCGAGATTTGATACCCTACGTATTATCTTACCATTCCCACGTTAACAGACCAACAACGAGATTTGATACCCTACATATTAACTTATCATCCACAAGTTAACAGACCAGCACCAAGATTTGATACCCTACATATTATCTTACCATTCCCATGTTAACAGATCAGCACCGAGATTTGATACCCTACATATTATCTTACCACCCCCACGTTAACAGACCAGCACCGAGATTTGATACCCTCCATCTATCTTACTATCTACATGATAACAGACCGCCACTGAGATTTGAAACCCTACATATTTTCAAACTATCCACGTGTTAACAGACCACCACTGAGATTTTATACATTACATATCTTACTTTCCACATAGCAACCGATTTAGGTGGCCACCAAACTTTACAGTCCTACATAATGCAATAGAATCCATGTCACCATGTGAACAGACTTCATGTTTTAGTGAAATCAGATACCAGAGGACACAGCGCTGAGACAGAAGCTGTGGTGCAGCCACTCCGACCTGGAGGGACACCAGGATTTAATGGTCTTCATATTATCTTACTATCCACATGTTAGATACTGAGCTTTAATCTCCTACATAAAATCTTACTATTTATAAATCAACAGATGATAATCAACTTGGAGATTTACTGTCTTGAAAAATATCTTACTACCCACATGTTAGTAGACTAACATAATAATGTTCCCTTAGGCGTCTGGGGCCTGTTGCGTCGGATGAACACCACCATGTCCAGTTGTAACTGCATGCTGCCAGGCATCTCACTATCAACATATTAGGAGGCTGATATCAAGTTTAAATCTTCTACATATTATCTTACTATCAACATATTAGCAGACTGACACCAAGCTTTAATCTTCTACATAGTATCTTACTATCCACATGTTAACACATACACAACAATATTTAAATTCCTACATATTATCTTACTATCCCCAAATTAACCACAATAGTATTACCAACTCTCAAACCCTTGATCTGTTTGCACACACTGACATTAACAAACAATCTAAACTCCTACTGAGTAAATAGTTGCTTAATGGCTGAATCAACAACAACAGAACCAAACAAAGGGGTTCTGCAAGCAATTTGAGAGCTGCATTTTTAAAAGCCAGTATGAACAGTACGTAAGAAGTATTACCAAGTTTTGGAAATCTGTCAATACTGAAGGACTTTACACAGTTGTACACACACGTACACGCAAACGCAAAGCAATATGTGCATGTGTGCGTTAAGGTATTTTTAAAATAATAAGGTATGTATTACTACATTACCAAGCTTTCCATTTGGTGTATGTTAATAGTACCATTACTCGAATAAACCATATGTACACAGAGTGACAGCAAAGAGCAGATTTATCAATACCTGGACTTTAGGAATGTGTACTTTAACATCTGTTTGTTTACATTCGTGAATATGGCATCTTGTGCGTCTGGTGAAATAAACAAGAAACAAACATACACTGGAATAAGGTTCAATGTAATATTTACGTATTTCAGATGTTATGAATATTACTTCTACATTTATTCAGCCAGTAATGAACATAGAAGATTCCTCCATATGACTAGTGTTATTGTAATGATGGTCACGGGTGTCCTGTTTAAAAAAATGTACAGTTTAAAATGTGAATATGTACAATAAGATTGACACTCTACAGTTAGATAAATTTATAACAAAAAAGTCTACGTACCTTTGCTTATATCTCATTAAATCCAACAATTTAAAAGTAGCACACACACATTATAAGCACGCTTAACTCTCAGCACAGATCTTCGATAGCTAGATACAGTTACACGGCCTAGTAGTGAACTGTATTCACACGGACAATGATTACTTCGCCACAAGGGCAATGTATTCAAAAGAAAGGGATGTAATAAATGCATCACAATAATATACATCATTTAATAATTACATGAAAATAAAGCTAATATTTCTAATAGTTAAGGGTGTGTTTAATGCAGCATACTATGTAAACTTTAATTTTGGGCAATTTCTAAAATTTATTTACATTTTATGGATATTATTAAATTACTTTTTGAAAACAATATGCGAGCCGCTGTTACCACAACAGAGCTAACTTAAACAGGCATCAGCATATATGCTAACTCTAACCTTACTATTAACAGCTACAGGAGCAGCCAGTGTTGTCTTCTGCCAGTTACTTGTCTAGTTCGCTCCATGACTTCGACGCCGGTCAAGGTTCAAGGTTCAGCTCTTGTGATAAGCACGGCTTTGCTGTCACAATCGTCGCCGACGAGCGCCCGGGGTCGCGAGCTGTTCCTCCCCATATGTCGTGCACGAGGACGACAACAAGCGTGAGAAATTTGGTCGGGTGGATAATTAACACCTATCGCCTTCAGTGTACAGATGCCAATGTACACGTCCATGTGGTTCTGGTGTAGGGCCATAGCTCACTCGTTCTAGGTTGTACCTGGATAAAGAGGGGAGACGCCCAAGCCAGAATCTCTCACGCAAGTTTTTTATGATGGGATAACTCTTAATTTTTTAATTTTTTGTATTTGTTTGATTATGTCCCCTACTACGTTTGAAAACACACTGAATGTCAACAACATCAGATACGAATATGGCACACGACATTAAACTGCATCTCCTCCCCACGCCTTCTACGGATACAAACTGATAGAAGATGATGATGCTGATAAGCATGACAATAATAATAAGAAAACATTGATCATTTACTTACAAGAAAACAATTAAATAGATCTTTGAGCATACAACCACGAAGGAATTCCATGAGATAAGCAGAAGGAAAAGTGTGATTCCCATAGAGACATGTTCAAGGAAACATAAGACCACAGCATATGTACATGTAGAACGTAGGATGGAAGTTTTTTTTTTGGGGGGGGGGGGGCGGGGGGGGGGGTCTGCTTCTTTCTGGTTGCAACTTGTTCCAGCCAACCCAGCTGTAAATGAGTACCCGATTTACTGTTAGGAAAAATGAGAAAGGGGCAGGAATTGGTTCTCACAAAAGTTGAAGTTTTTGGTTTGGTTAGAGGTTAGCCTTTCTGGATTCTGTGGAGAGGGCTTGCCCTTTTCCACCCCAGACCGTAGCCCTTTGGGCGGTATCATGACGTATTGGCAAGTTCATGGAGTCGTGTGTAAATAAGAACAATGAAGATTCTAGTACCTCATCCCTGGCGGTAATGACTGATATGGAAATAAATTTACATATCCGTTATATTGTAAGTCAAGACAGCGAGGAAGGGATCTGGCTACCCCCATCTCATAAGAGCTGAGCACTCTTATAGTCGAGTTTCTACCCCAACATCCCCGACTGGGATATAGTTGTATTATTTGATGTATCCATGAATGTAAACAGCGAGTTGGCTGTGTTTATATTCTGACATACTTTCCTTGGCATAATCAAGTTTGTTCAGCGGATTGTCGCTACGGTTGGCAGGTGTTCAAGGCATGTTTTTGTTCGTGACCTTTACTCCCTTGTGTATTTTGTGTTGGTCCCTAACTGGTAGTGCGCGGCGGACATTGGAGTGTCTTATATAATCATGCAGTTCATGTTTGTCACACATTAGTTGGTAGCATTGATTGTGGAGAGTACAGAGAAACAAGAGGACCAAGGTGTAGAGAGAGAGAGAGAGATCAAAATGAGACAGGGAAAGAGAGAGAGAGCGATAGAGCGCGAGAGAGAGAGGGAAAGACAGAGCCAAAGACAGACAAGAGGAAGAACTGAAAAGGAAAGGAAGAAAGATGTATATTGTTTAATGACTTAATTGATGCAGGTGTTAAAAAACGATGGTAGGTAAATGATTTCAGCGAGAAGGGGAAAAGGTAATCATGTAGGACCCACTGCTGTCGAGGTTGAAGTGTTATAGACTTCACTGTTCTTGGCCTCAGCTTTTTATGAGGTGGAGTGGCTAACTCCCGTACTCGCCACATTTCCTTCACTGATACTAAGCGAGGTACAGGTACAGTTATTAATGAGGATATCATTTGATAGAGTTAAGAGTAAGTAAACACGATTAGAAAAGTGAATAAGTTTCCATGGCTACATGAAAAGGGTTAGATCAAGTGTGTGACTTGATCCATGTCGAGATAGTATTTCTTGTAACCATTACTCCTGTTATAGTTTATAACAATGAAAGAGCCGACATCCTGACTTCAAAAGCCACAACAGCATGTTGTTGTTGTTGATGAAGTTGTTGTTGGTGTTGTTGATGTTGATGTTGTTGATGTTGGTGATGTTGTTGTTGATGTTGTTGATGATGTTGTTGTTGTAGTTATTATGTTGTTGTTGTTGTTGGTTTTGTTGTTATTGTTGTTGTTGATTATGTTGTTGTTGGTTTTGTTGTTGTTGTTGTTGATTATGTTGTTGTTGTTGTTGTTATTGCTGTTGTTGTTGATGATGATTATGGTGTTGTTGTTATTGTTGTTGTTATTGTTGTTGTTGTTGTTGTCTAATGCCCGCCATATGTAAGATCACTCATCTGTGCACCGTAAAGGGCGTTCAGTAGCGGTTTGCAACAGCATTTAGTAAAAGCTGAAAGTAGCTGCTCTAGCCCTTCTGCACTTCTTGATAGTATCACTGTGTCATCTGCGTATCGTAACTCTGGAATCTCGTACCCCCAATCGTAAAGGGGTCGAACATTTCAATATCCACGTCATCTCGAACATTTCTCATTATACATTCCGCATATATGTTGTATAGTCAAGGTTAGAGGATACATCCCTGTCGTACTTCCTTGTGTACTGCAAACCAATCTGATGTTTGCCCTGATACTCGGACAACGGCTTGTTGATCTCGGTATAATGTTTCAATGAGATGAACAATATGCAAAGGAAACCACATTTCCTTCATGATTCTCCAGATTTTGATGTTTTACCGTGTCGAAGACCTTGGTGTAATCAATGAAACATGTGTACAGGTCTACATTAAACTCTCTACATTTTTCATAGATATTTCTTAAATTGAATATGTGGTCCCTCTGTCTTTCTTGAAACCTGCCTGGACTGCAGGAATTTCAGATTCAAAACTTGTCTCTGTCCTTCTTAATAGGATTCGCACGAGTATCTTGCTAGCGTAGCTGATCAGCGCGATAGTTCGGTAGTTCGTGCACAGCTTCAAGTTGCATTTTTTGGGGAGGGGAAAATACATTTTCTTCCATGCTTCTGGCCATTCTGCGCTCTGCCATATCTGCTTACACAGCTTATGATAGACTCGAGCACTTGCATCCCCTCCTGCTTGTATTAGCTCTGCTGTGATATCATCGCATCTTGAGGACTTTCCCTTTTTCATGTTTTTAATTGCCAAGCGTACTTCTTCCAATGCTGGTTCAGGTTCTTTCTCATCCTTTGTTAGGATTGTAGCTGAGCGCTTTGTGCTATCTCCATACAGGGTTCTGCAGTACTCTCTCCATCTTTTCAGTATGTCATTGGTTTCTGTTAATGTGTTATCCACTTTGTCATTGATGACATGTGGAAGCGGATGGAACTCCCTTGCCAGTGTTCTTATTGCCTTAAATGCATCTCTTTCTCTCTGCCTTGTTGCTGTAGGTTTTCTATGTCCTTACACGTTACCACTATGTATCTTCTTTTATCTTTTTTAGCCGTAAATGGACATAGTAAAGATCAAAACCTGTTTATAAATACTCCATTTCACTCCACTTAACTTAACATAACGTGACGTGACGTGAAATGGCTCGGCTCGACTCCACTCGACTCCACTTCACTTCAATCCACTCCACTCCACTTAACTTAACCTGACGTGGCATGTCTCGGATGGACTCCACTCCACTTCACTTCAATCCACTCCACTCCACTTAACTTAACTTAAATTAACGTAACGTGAAGTTTCATGGCTCGGCTCGACTCCAATCGACTCTACTTAACTTCACTCCACTTAACTTAACGTAACGTGACGTGGAATGGCTCGGCTCGACTCCACTCAACTCCACTCCACTTCACTTCAATCCATTCCACTCCACTTCACTTCAATCCACTCCACTTCGCTTCAATCCACTTCACTTCAATCCACTCCAATTTAATCCACTCCACTCCATTTAACGTAACGTCCTTAAACTGGTTAAGACGACCATTCGGAGTCGGTTTACAACCAGTTTCTTGGGGGGGAGGCGGTAGTTTTTACTAATGTGTGAGTCCATGTTAATAGATCCAAACACTAGAGCTAAGTAGACCCGCAGTCAGTTAGGCGCCCTCTATAGTTGCTCTTAATGAACCACCTGAGGAAAGGTACAAATAACTTAGGTAGATTTTTAACTTGAATTTTATCCTGGCAACGGCCGTTAGGCCTACTCTTTCCGATTTCCAACTGCCAGGGAGTTTTTAACGTGCTCGACACTGAACACGAGAGTCCGATCTCACTACCCAGAGATCGGGCGAATTTTTACCAGAACATCCACGTGAAAAAAAATCTCGGTCTGCTCCACCCGAGGCAGACACCTTACCTTGAGACCACAGAGTCTAACACGTCATCTCAGACTGCATTGTTTTTGATGCAACTGCCTATGTATACTTCGACAAATTCTTGGAAATAAACAGTAAGATGATAATGTCTATATATCCTGACAATTTATACCTTAACATAATTTCAATATAATCAATTGTTACCGACTCTGTGCAGTCAATGTCAAACATGGCCGTTATCCAAGGTACAGGAAAATTCAATTCTAACCTGTGAAATAAGATGCCCGAGAGAGGTCATCTACGTCACAAGAAGAGATAGGTCATCGACGTCATCAGAAGACAAATGTCATCAACGTCACCAGAAGAGACAGGTCGTCAACGTCACCAGAAGAGACAGGCCATCAAAGTACCCAGAAGAGACAGGTCATCAAGGTCACCAGAAGAGACAGGTCATCGACGTCACCAGAAGAGACAGGTCATCAACGTCCCCAGAAGAGACAAGTCATCAACGTCACCAGAAGAGACAGGTCATTAACTTCACCAGAAGAGACAGGTCATCAACTTCACCAGAAGAGAGAGGTCATCAACTTCACTAGAACAGACAGGTAATTAACTTCACCAGTAGAGACAGGTCATCAACTTCACCAGAAGAGACAAGTCATTCTATTCAACAGAAGAGACAGGTCATCAACTTTTTCAAATGAGACAGGTCATCAACTTCACCGGAAGAGACAGGTCATCAACGTCTCCAGAAGAGACAGGTCATCAACGTTACCAGAAGAGACAGGTCATCAATTTCACCAAAATAGACAGGTCATCAACTTCACCAAAAGAGACAGGTCATCAACTTCACAAAAACAGACAGGTCATCAACTTCACCAGAAGAGACAGGTCATTAACGTCACAAGAAGAGACAGGTCATCAACTTCACCAAAAGAGACAGGTCATCAACTTCACCAGAAGAGGCAGGTCATCAACTTCACCAAAAGAGACAGGTCATTAACGTCACCAGAAGAGAGAACCTGAGAACTAACTTAACGTAAACTTATCATCTTTAAACTGGTTTAGAAGACACTGTTGAGTCTGTATACAACCAGATTCTTTTACTTTCACTTGATATAAATGAGGTAAGAAACATTGTGGGAACAACATGCAACCAAGAATACACGATTAGACAGAAAGTAAATTGGTTTGGTGCCATCTCACGAGAATAAAACCAGATCAGCTGCCCTTAAAAACATACAGCAGTAAGGGATTGAGGTTCAGAGCATAGAGGAAGACCACGAGGCAAAGGGATAGAAAACATCAAAGACATCATATACCAGCATAGGCTACCAACAGCAACAGCAACATATCTGTCGCTTTATGACATCCGTGGAAGGATAAAGTCAAGAATCCTATACCAGCATTGGCTCGCAAAACAACCACAGCAACACATGTGGCATAAGAGCGAGACCTGCATCTCCCCACGGCGCTTCACGGCATCAGTGGAAGGATAAAGTCAAGTATCATATACCAGCATGGACTGACAGCAACCACAGAAACACATCTGACCCAAGGATGAGACCTGCATCTCCTCACGACGCTTTACGGCATCAGTGAAAGGATAAAGTCAAGTATCCTATACCAGCATGGACTGCTAACAACCACAGAAACACATCTGACCCAAGGATGAGACCTGCATCTCCCCACTGATAGCATGAAGTGTAGTCAATTATGTCATTACATGTTCGGTGGATGTCCTTGCCGTCAGTACCTTGCCAGTCTGTGATGTTGTACGTGAGTTTTACACGTCCGTGATATGATGTTGTCCCTTTAGTGGACGGAACATGTTGAATTGTTTTGGATTATACTTCAAGTTTATGCTTTTGGGGCCTTTATTAGGGTTCTGGACTGAATGTTGCAAGTACATCGAAGCAAGAAGGTTACGGTAGGAAGAGAGAGAGAGAGAGAGAGAGAGATAAATATAGATAGATAGATAGATAGATAGATAGATAGATAGATAGATAGATAGATGGGTGGATGGATAGGGAGAAATAGAGAGAAAGTATGTCGAACCCTGATATCAAAACGGTGCAGTTGTAAATTGGTACCTGGCTTACTGCCAGCGTATAAAATGTGACGAGTAAGGGAGCTGTTCATCGCAGCTCATAAAAAAATGAGGCCTGGTACAGAGAAGTCTCTAACACTTCATCCTCGACAGCAGTGACTACCACGAGATTACTTTTGCTTTTTCTCATCATCAATTTGTCAATTTGTCTATGATGCTGTTCGGGAATCTGCTACGGACAAATCAAATGCAGGACACAAGGACGGTTTCTCAATCTGAGACGTCTATAGTCTTACGCCAATGGGATTGAAGCCATGATCTGGGATATCCTGTTTGCTCACGACTGCATCTTCAAAACCTCCTCCGAATAAGACATACAAACAACTGTGATGGAGTGTTCAACAATGTTTACTAAGTTTGGTCTCACAATTAACACTAAAAAATTATCAATTCTTCCAGCCTGCTCGTGGAAAGCCATACATTGAACAATCCAGTACTGTAGAGAACCAATGTCTCCGGGCAATTGATAGCTTTACCTACCTGAGGCGGTACCCTCACTAGTGAAGTAAATATCAACTTTGAAGTTGATAACTGGAATGCAAAGATTAGCTCTGCGATTGGAAGACTGCTAGAATACGTCTCGTCTGGATCCGAAAGAACATCAGTGTCGTCATCAACGCTAAAGTAAATCGTGCCGTAGTATTGACCACTATGCTGGATGCCTGCCAAATATGGAACGTGTACAGCAGACACGCCAGATGGCTAAATTTTTCTTACCTGAGATGTATGCGCACGCTTTTCAGGATCGGGTGGCAGGACAAAGGACCTAACGCTCAGGATCGGGTGGCAGGACAAAGTGCCTAACTCTCAGGACAGGTGACAGGACAAAGGACCTAACTCTCAGGACGGGTGGCAGGACAAAGTGCGTAACTCTGAAATTCTAAATAAGACTGCCATGTTGAACGTCCATACAGCTCTGTATAAAAGATTAACTGGCCTTGTTGTTCATTTGCCTGATAACGGCATCCACAAACAGCTGTTGTAAAGTGTACCTAGAATAGGCAGACGCTCATAAGTGGGACAGAAGAAACGCTGCAGATACTCCTTGAAAGTGTTAGAAAACCTGGAACATTGATGTCATCTTCTGAGATTTGCTAGCACATAATAGTTTCATTTGTACGGTTAGCATCACCAAAGGTGCTCAGAACACAGAGTGAAACGCCATCGGAGGATAGGGTAGGATACACACTGATTTCCTGATTAGTCACTTCGCGTCAAGAAGGCATAGGAACACAACTACAGCTGGTCCCTTTACAGGAATCTTGTATTAACAATATTCTTACATGATGAGGCTGCTAGCTCCATGCACACTTTCGTGATACCATATAGATGCTATGTCGATTCTCCGAAGGGGTCTTGGGGCCTCCTAACTGGGGAGGATACAATAAGGCTGTTGCGTCTCCATGCATATCGTTAAAAGCCGGATATAGAGTTTTCTACATGGGACTAGCGAGCAAGCAAAGTGCTTTGTTGTCGGGTACCGAAGGAAGGCCTCCAGTATTAGTGGTTCCATTCTCCGGTTGGAGTGAAAAGGAGTCCAAGAGAAGATATGTCAGAAGACATGATAAAACTTGGTTTTAAAGTTTAATGGGAATTAATCGAAGAAATTACAGATAACCCAGTTGTTTCCCATTCTCTTTTCATTGGTGCAAAACATGTACTGAGAGATGTTACGGAATCACTTTGGGTACGGAATCACTTTGGGAATACAAGGGCACATTATTAATAGATCCTCCGTAGGGCACTAATGTTAATAACCTTCAACCTGTCACACACTTTCTGTTGAATTTGGCGCTAAAGTGGCGATTACATGTCACGTGTTAGGCAAGCTCGTTTGGTACTTACATGGTGTTTTAACAGGTCAAGGTTTCTCAGACGATCAACCCTATGGGTCTGCAGAATGTCTCTAGGACATCCACCGGAAGTCAAAATTGAATATAATTAAAGAAGGTTTAATAAAAAGGAAATTTAACTTGCAGTTGAGGACACTGACCGAGCAGCCCAATGTGTCCGTACACAATTAATCGAATGCATTTGATATTCCTGTGTTGTTGTTGTTGTTTCGAATGCCCACAATGAGTTGATTTACCTTTTTGTGCGCCCTGAAAAAGACGTTAAGTGTCCGGTTGCAGCAGCTTTCCCCATATCCCAAGCGTGCTGATGATGGCGGCCCGGGAGTCTACAGACGGTTGTGCTATGCTTTGCCTCATCTGTGTCGCTCACTACTACGGATATCACGTTGATCCCATACCACGTTAGCCAGGCTGCTATGACAACAGCCATATTCCAGGAAGGGCAACGAGGAAACCAAGGTGAGAGTCTAGGCCAGTATATTTTTGCCTGACCAAACGTTAGTCTTCCTCCCCTAATCATCGTGACAGTTAACATATTCTGGTCTTACCATACGCAGACTTCTACCTTCAATTCATTTCAATTTCTGTCTCCGCAACGAAGGTTGACTGTAAGAATCTTCCAATATCTTCTGTCAGTTGTCTTGGCGTTACACTCTGGCAGACTAACATTAGTTCATCTTTTGATGTTGTTCTCCCCATTACAGTGCTGTCTGCATCTTGTCCGCCAACCTTCAACCTTTCGTTCCCAGTATAGTTTTCAAAAATAGTATCGTGCCTTTTTATAGGATCAGACTATTTAACTTTTCCTAATTGTAATGTCTATCAAACGTTCTCTGTCCAGCCTTCTCTCGCCAGGACATGTACATGAGTTTGGCCACAATGTTAGTCAAATTCCATTTGGGGCATTTGACATATTCAAGTCTCTACCACACTAAGCCTTACCAAAACCCACTCGAGCAACTGAAAATACCGTTCGTGGTACCCACATATAACTTGAGAACCCTGCCCGAGAGGTTCAGTTTATCGAATGGGGCATTTTACTTAATTCTCAAACAATGCAGTTTAAAACTGTCCAGCCAAAATGTTTCTCTTTCCCATGATTCTACGGGGAATTCCACGACCTATAAGTCATCCAGTAGTGTTAAAAACACGGCAGCCTTTCTCTGGGGCACGACAGATCAAATAAAGTTTGAGGGAAATGAACTTAACTAAGTAGGCATTGACCAAAGCGGGGAATTTAGCATATATAAGCTGGGGAGACGGATCAGGGTGACAGATCAGAAGTAGCAGAGAAGGGAATTATACCGTGCAGTTTAGTAGATAGCATAGTAGACAAGAACAGTTGACTAGATAAAACTACACAACTTAGCCAGTGAGTGACCAGAACAGAGAAATATAATTAGAAGCCACCAAAGCAGACCAACACTGAAAGGCAACGAGAGACCACGCACGTGTAAGAATCTGTCTGTGTGTGATGTGCTGTTTGAGTCGTCGCTAACACCTGTCTCTCGTGACCCGACTTCATTCTCGTCAGAGGAAGACGTGTTGCAACGCGAAGCTGTCATCCTGGAAAACACATCCAGATGTATGTGTGTCTCGTCCTGACAACGACAGTAACGGAACCAATGTTGTCTGTCATAGACATGAGCACAGATGCAGTCGTCGTCTTCCTGATGTTGAGACGAAACAAGAGACTCGGTAGACATCTGCCTTGCATTGAGACGAGACAAGAGGCTCGGTAGACATCCACGTTGTGTAAGCTGAGAGGTGGAACATAAGGCCATCAGACGAGTGAAGACAGAGAGATGAGGACTGAGAACAAGTAGATAGACAGCATTATATCAACGCACAGTGATAGTGAATAGAACAAATGCTAGATTCCGACCACGTGATTAGAACCCTGGGTGAAGTTTAGGGCAAGAGGAACACCTGTGCTAATTGCACGCCACTCTTGAAAGACGTTATAGTTGGAGAAGTGTGATAACATTCTTGAGAGACATTAAAATTAGTTAATAATTGATGAACTATATAGTATCATTTACGAGCTTAGTGCATTGATATGATATGTATGATGTTTGTGGAATAAACATTCTTTGTTTTGCTTTTGTTAAAAGAATTGTTAGGGGTTTAATTAAAGTGAGTTAAGGAGTGATAGTGGCAAGGAAAGAAGATAGTAAATAAAGTGATACAATAACATTAGAAGACCTGTTATATAATAGATTAAATAGTACCGTGACCTAGATAATAACGTTAACCATGTTGTTCTGCTTCTGTTACCAAGAAACAACTTTACTGCACTCCGGGCATAACGGCAAGGGCTCACTCTCTCTCTCTCTCTCTCTCTCAGCAAATGGCTGAATTTTTTCGAAAAAGCAGCGGTCATCCTGAGGCTGTCGACACTGCCATAGAGCTTGTCTAGTGTTGCCACTGGTGATGGCCACATCGGCTCTCTCTAGTCCTCGTATGTCGGGCAGTTTTGCAGCAGATGCGGTCATTTTATCGGTACCACACGGGCATTCGTCAGTGCCACTTATCTTCAATTTGTTGAATAGGTGGTACCTTAGTCTATTGTGGACAGTGCGAAGTCTGAAGACCACGACCTGCTCTCTTCTGTTCAACTGGTAATATGCATCGTTTTTGGTGTAGCCAGTATGTTCGGTTTCCCATTTGGTCACGTATCTAGCTCTAATAAGCCGTTTTGACTCTTCGTATGTCATATTAGTATCTGGTTGTGGTAGTCTTGCACCTTCTTTTGCCAGTCTGTCTGCCTCCTCGTTGCCTTGGATGTTGCAGTGGGATGGAACCCACTGTATCACTAGCATTTTTGGTGCGGACTGCTGGCATAGTTGACAGAGTGCTGCTCTTAAATGATTAAGTTCAGTGTTTTTCTGGCTTTTTAGTGCTGTGGCTACGGCCAAGGCATCTGTAATCAGGACTAAATGGCTTTCATTACTTTTACCTGTCACCATTTGTTCCACTGCCGCCCTCAGTGCCTCTGCCTCCGCTCTGAAATTGCTTGTGTATTTTCCAGTAGTGAATGACAGTGTTATTTTTCTGCCATTTGGTAGGCTCAGAAATGCTCCTGCCCCTCCGTTCTGTGTTGCGTTTGTTACAGAACCGTCGGTGTATGCATGGGTCCAGTCCATGCTTGGGTAGTTTTTCATTATGTAGCTCATGGTAGTATCTCTTCTTTCTTTTTCAGTCTGGCAGTTTTTGTTTCCAATACCTGGTATATTTTCTACCACCTCTGGATATATATGCTGCATCCAGGTAGATTTCGTACAGTAGGGATGGGCTTTGTTGTTGTTAGTGCGTTCGGGGGGTCTTCGTGCATCTTTGCTTTGGCTATTTCTGCAAAGTTTCTCCGCTTTAGTTTCCCATTTCCGAAATTGTTTAGTCTCTGGTCAATTGGATGGTCAGTCAGTCTTCTGAGTTTCTCTGATTGCTGCTGGGCTATGCAGTCTCTTCTGTCGGTCATGGATTGCAGTTTTGTAATATTTTCAAGTTCTACAATTGGCGTTGACTTCATGCCTCCCGTTATAACTCTCATGGCTTGGTTTTGGAGTTCGCAAATTTTATCGAAGTTCGCCTTTGCTGCTGTTGTCCATGCCACAATGCGATACTCGAGAACTGGTCTCACTCTTCCAGTGTACAGTTTCTTTAGTATACTTTCGTCTGCTCCCCAGCTTGTGCCAGCAAGTTTCCTCATGATTGCCATTCTTTCTCTGGCTCTCATTCGGTTTCTCTTGATTTGGTTGTTGTTTGGCTGTTGGTATTTGCCGTTAAGACTTAATTTGTTGTTTTCGGGTTTGTTTGATAGCGAGAATATTGTACATGTCGTTTTGTCCTCGTTTATTTTGACCAGCCATGAGTTCGCCCACTCTTCCAGCGATTTTAGGGCCTGCTGCATCCGATTTCTTGCTATGGTGAGATTCTTTTCAGAGGTCCACATAGCCAGATCGTCTGCAAACATTGAGCTATGGACTCTTCTTGGTATATTCACTGTTATGTCATTTACTATGTGTTTTTGCTCCTGGTAGGCATCTTATATTTCCTGGGCTATGAGGATGACCTGATCCATAGTGGATCTGTTCTGTCTAAAGCCTGCTTGCTGTGGCATTAGTATGCGTTTTTCTTCCGGATGCCACATGAGTCTGGTGTTTATCATACGTTCCATCAGTTTGCCGACACAGCTCAGTAGGCTGATAGGCCTATATCCATTTGGATCTGTTTTGTCTTTTCCTTTCTTTGGTACTGGTACAAGTACTGCGTCTTTCCATGCCTGGGGTACAATACCCCTTTTCCAGCTTTGGTTCCGGACTGATAGCAGTTTCCTCTTTGCTGTTTGGCCCAGCCCCATCAGCATTTCGTTTGTTATCCCGTCTTTCCCGGGAGATTTCCTTTTCTTTAATGTTCTCATGGCCTCTTCAATTTCGTTCATTGTTAATTTTGCCATCATATCCTCTTCTGGTGCCATATTGATGTTGTCGTGCCCCTTTTGATATTCACTAATGTCTGTATGCCTTTCTGCATGTACATCAATGTGGTTTGCTCTGGCATAATGTTCAACAAAGGCGTTTGCTGCTTTTTTTCCAGTGAGCAAGTTTTCGCCCTGCTTGATGGTAATTTTTTTGTTTGGTGGAGTTTTGTCATTCATGGCTCTGACTAGCTTCCATAGTTTGTTCCCTTCTTTGTCTAAATGGAGGCTTTCTGTTTTGTTTTTCCAGCTTCCTCTTGCTGTTTGGTTTAGAGTGTATTTGTATTTCGCCGTGGCGGCTTTGAGGCCGATATTTGCCTCCATAGATTGTTCTCGCTCTGCCATGTTCCTAGCATTTGTGAATGCGTCTTCCGCTTTCTGCAAATCATCATTCCAATAGGGCTTATAATTTTTCCTTGTCCCTCTTGGGATGGTTTCAGTGGCATCTTGCATTATTGCTTTGCTTAGGCTTTCCACCATGGGCTTCATTTTGTTGTTCCGTGTGTTGATGGTTTCACACAGCCCATCTGTCAGACTTGCAAATCTGTCCCAGTCCGCTCGTTTGTAATTCCAACGTGGGAGCGGTTTTGTTTCCTGTGGGCCTACTTCCATATCAACTTTTAGCCTAATTGGTCTGTGGTCGCAACATAACAATTGGTTTAGCACCTGGCGGTCTATTTTATTGTGAATGTCCACTGTGGAAAAGGCCACGTCTGGAGTCGAGGTGGTATGCCATGTTCTAGAATAGAAGCTAGGGCTATCCTCCGGCGTATTGATTAGATAGAGATTTGTGTCTATCTCCCAATCTTCCACTTCGTCACCTCTGCTGTCTGTGTCCGAGTATCCCCATCTCTCCGAGTGGCTGTTGAAGTCTCCAAATACAATGCAGTTGGAGTCTTTGACTACCATACTCGAGAGCGAGCGGTCTTTATTTCGTGGTCCGTACAGGTTGAAGATGCGGATCTTCGTCTCTTGAGCCATTATGTCAACTCCTACAATTTCTGCTTGTCCTGTGTGATTGACAGATACCGCGCTACTCGGTATGCAGTTTCGGGTCAGTATCAGAACCCCTCCTTTGTGACCTTCTCTATCCAGACGGAAGGTCTGGTATCCTCTGATTGAGAATTTTTGGTTGTTGTTGAGGTGCGTTTTTATGGATACATGCCACGTCAATCTTACCTTCATGCAAGTGATGTGTTAGGGAAAGCTTTTTGTTAATGACTCCCTCCTCTGAGGGTCTTGTGTGTTTGGTCAATAGAAATTTCCCCATAGCCATGTGCCTCGACTCCACAACACATGGGTGGGTGACCACCAGTAGTCAAGGGTGGGCTCCTTCGAGGCGTGAGGCTCGGCACTCTCGCTGCCTGGCGGGACTCCACAGGATGAGCGCCATACTTTTTTCTGATCATGTACTGTCATCATACTGAGATTTACGTTGCACTGTTTTGTTAGGCCTGTGGCCCAGTGCATCCGATTTCAACAGGCGCTTCTGTAGGGATGCCCTCCTTAGCCTTTGGCTGTCCCCAGCCTATCTGCAAGGCAGCAGTTGTTTGTGATCAGAGTTGTCTCTCTTACAGGACTGACGAGTCTTCACTACTCGTGTCTATAGGGTGCGGTGATGATATATGAGAAATTATATATGATATGAACTATGTACTGGTTTCTACTAACCCGGAAGAGAGGCAGTCCATTGTGTCTGTATCCCAGGATCGTCACGTCCTGCCAGAAACGTAGCATATGCATGTGAGTGGGGTATCTCTTTGCTCACTTTATTTTCTCGGCACATCTGCAGTGATGGTACGCCTAGCATTCCCCGCCACCTGGGAGGTTGACACAGTAGGGCAGATGTGCAATGTCCTCTAGCCTGCATTTCTTCTGCGTCCATTAGTATGTCTGATAGCAGACAGAGGTAGAGATCGAGGCAGGAGTGCATATAACCAGGGGACAAGCCTGGTAATGTCACGGAGATGTTGTTCGCTTGGTGTGCGGACATATTTCATGGTCAGGGGCTGAGTCTCGACAGTTCACAGTGAGGTGGCTGCTCTACTGTTTACGACACCCCGACCAAGAACTGAGTCTTCTGTTGGTGGTTTCGCACCTCATCGGTGAATATCGAGCTGCTACCCGCCCGCTTTGATCGGTGGACGGCAGAGACCTCTTTCTGCGGCTCGACTGGGTGAGGCTGGGACGCGAGCCCCAGGTCCCGACCATATCGAAGCCTCCCATCGCAGTGGTGCCAAGATTTTGGGCGGGATTCCAGCTTAGAGGCGTTCGGCCGTAATCCCACACATGGTAGCCTCGCGCCATTGGCTTATCGGCCTAGTACGTGAACCAAATGTCTGCGGCTCCTCTCAAGTTGAGCAGGATTACCGTAGCAACGCCCTGTCATTAGTAGGGTAAAACTGACCTGTCTTCCGAGGGTATATTACCAGCACCCGTTCACTATTAGACCGGACGAATCAATAGAGGATTTTGCTTTCGGGTCTCTTATATATTATTTGTATCCATTTGGTGAGGTATTCCCCAATGTTATTTTTATTTCATATTTCGGTGAGAAAGGAATGTGAGACTCTGTGGAAAGCTTTTTCTTGATCAATTGAGAGAATGCCAGATTGGATGTTTTTGTCGCTAGTATATTGTATAATGTCTCGTAGGAAATATGCATGTTTACTGATTTTCCTATCCATTATGCTACATTGTTGGTCTTTATGTACTAGATGTTGCATACAGGGTCTAATCTTTAGTGTGTGGGCTTTGGTCAGAATTGTATAGTCTACGTTCAGGAGAGAAATTGGTCTGTAGTTTTTGGCCTCTAGCTTGTCACTGTCCGGTTTTAGGGATCAGTGTAATGTAAGATTCATTAAGGCTATTTGGCAATTCGCCTGTTTCAAATGCTTCATTTAAAACTTTCAAAAGGGTGGGTCCAATGCTGTCGAAAAAGGTTACGTAGAACTCTACGGTCTAGCCGTCAGAACCTGGGCTTTTGTTTTTCAGAAAGGAGTCGAGTGAGTTCTTTAAGTCAATTAAGGACAGGGGTGTACTGATGGCATACCTGTCTGTGTCACTCAACTGCTTTGTATACTCATAAATTTTCCGCACTCAGTGTGCGTGGTATTCTCTGCAGAATACAACGTCGTGTAGTTGTGATGAAAGGTCTGTCGTATTTCGTGGGGTTCAGTTAAAATATGTCCTGTTAGTCCCTTGATTTTGTGTATTTGTCGTGAACGTTGTATGTTCTGTTCTACGGCTAAGTACTGTTGTTTCTTTTTTAGTCCATTAATATTAATAGAAACAATGTGTATGGAGTTTAGTGTAGACATTGGACGGATTCAAAGTATTGGGCCTGTCAAGGTAGCAGATCTCCACTGACGCGGGTCAGGTAGGAATTCTGAAGTACAGGTGGTTGGGGGTACATATGCAAATAAATAACATGGTAAAAAACAATTTTTGAGGGTTATACACTGGTCGCACACGTGGGTGGGCGAGCCCCGTCAACATAACATAGTAATAATAATAATCGCAATACAGCAATACAGTAACTTACATTCTCGGGGTAGCCGAGTATATAACCTTTAGGGGGCACAACACAGTTATAAAAAACACACCTACCCATTTAAACCAGTACACATTTACACTCCATATACATATAACAAGTTCTAGTGTTCTTGTTCTTTCTGAAAACTCCTTCCAGGCGTCGCCGAAAACAAAGTCAATTGTCCTCATTGAACCGCTGGACAAGGACGTGAGCAGCACTTCTGGGGTTGTATCGCTACTCAGTCCTTGCCCAGCTCCCGCCCGTCCATCATGGTCGTGCAAAGCAGACGGACCGGCTCGCCCTCGTCCGAGCTAATGTCGTCCACCCCCGGTGAGGGCATGGGGGATATCTGGTCGTCGCTGGCGATGTCCCGACTTGGCGGGGACACCGGATCGACGCTGTCAGTGCGTTCTGGTGACGGTTCTGGTTCCGGTGACGGTTCTGGTACCGTCTCCGGCAAGGGTTCTGGCAGGTTCTCTGGTGCAGGTTCTGGTGCAGTTTCTTGGCGTGTCGATGCCTCTGCGGTTTTGGAGGCCAGCGTTGTGTTGCCGGTCCCCATTTTGGTGACTGGAGGAGAGGAACTCCTCTTCCTCGAGTTTCTTTTCCTCTTGCGTCATCTTGTCCACCTCGGTATAGCCATCATCCGAGGTGGCGGGGTGCTCCTCAGCGAAGGGTGGAGGTGGTGGAGGCTGAGCTTCAGCCAGCTTTGGGTTTGGCGGTCGCTCAGCCTCTCTCACGATGTCTGGCCGTCGCCTCTTGGTGCACTGGCTTGTCCAGTGAGTATCTTCTCCCCATCCTTCGCATGGGGTGCGGCGGCCGGTGATGGTCACCCACAACCTTATGGGCTTGGCGTCCCCACTCAGGAACCTGACGGTCACGTAGTGGGGAAACTCCACTTTGCTTTTCTTGTAAGCAAAGGCCCACTTGTCGGAGATGTTTCGTTGTGGTAACACCTCGGCGTTTTTGTCGCCTGTGATCTTGATCACGACCGCCTTGACCGCCTCCAGCTTGCTGGTCTTGGGCACCCAGTTGAGCACCCTTCTCTCTTCCCCTCTCTCTCTCTCTCTCTTGCTCTTGGTGCTCGATGGATAGTGAGATCTTCGGTGTTGATCAGTTTACTCGCCTGCCATGCAGGCTCTTGAAATGCAGTATGTGGGCTGACTGGGTCAGCCGCACATACCACACGCGTGGGTTTGCGAACCTGTAAATAACTGTACCGCCGGAGGGTCCAATGCCCATTGGCCCGGCTAGGATGCTTGCCATCTCGTGAGGTTTTAGGCTGGCTGACAGCTCGCCAGCGACTGTGATTTTCAGGTCCCATTGCGGAAGACACTGCCATCATCCATAAAGGTGTCTTAACTTTCGAAGTCAACGATGGCTTCCATCACGTTCATCTTGGTGGAAATAAACACCGTGAAATATATATGAAAACGGGAACAACACAGTCCGAATAGCACTTCCAAAGACACAAGACGAGATCAGCTCTCCAAAGCGTCCACTCCGTCTTTAGAATAAGCACTTTATTGGCATCAACTTGTTCCTGTGATATAGACCTGTTACATGTTAGTGTCAATTGGTTCATGTGATATAGACCTGTTACATGTTAGTGTCAATTGGTTCCTGTGATATAGACCTGTTACATGTTAGTGTCAATTGGTTCATGTGATATAGACCGGTTACATGTTAGTGTCAATTAGTTCCTGTGATATAGACCTGTTACATGTTATTGTCAATTGGTTCCTGTGATATAGACCTGGTACATGTTAGTGTCAATTGGTTCCTGTGATATAGACCTGGTACATGTTAGTGTCAATTGGTTCCTGTGATATAGACCTGGTACATGTCAGTGTCAATTGGTTCCTGTGATATATTCATGTTACATGTTAGTGTCAAATGGTTCCTGTGATATAGACCTGGTACATCTTAGTGTCAATTGGTTCCTGTGATATAGACCTGGTACATGTCAGTGTCAATTGGTTCTTGTGATATATACCTGTTACATGTTAGTGTCAATTGGTTCCTGTGATATAGACCTGTTACATGTTAGTGTCAATTGGTTCCTGTGATATAGATCTGTTACATGTCAGTGTCAATTGGTTCCTGTGATATAGACCTGTTACATGTTAGTGTCAATTGGTTTCTGTATATAGACCTGTTACATGTCAGTGTCAATTGGTTCCTGTGATATAGACCTGGTACATGTTAGTGTCAATTGGTTCCTGTGATATAGACCTGGTACATGTCAGTGTCAATTGGTTCCTGTGATATATACCTGTTACATGTTAGTGTCAATTGGTTCCTGTGATATAGACCTGATACATGTCAGTGTCAATTGGTTCCTGAGATATATACCTGTTACATGTTAGTGTCAATTGGTTCCTGTGATATAGACCTGTTACATGTTAGTGTCAATTGGTTCTTGTGATATAGACCTGTTACATGTCAGAGTCAATTGGTTCCTGTGATATAGACCTGTTACATGTTAGTGTCAATTGGTTCCTGTGATATAGACCTGTTACATGTCAGTGTCAATTGGTTCCTGTGATATAGACCTGGTACATGTCAGTGTCAATTGGTTCCTGTGATATATACCTGTTACATGTTAGTGTCAATTGGTTCCTGTGATATAGACCTGATACATGTCAGTGTCAATTGGTTCCTGAGATATATACCTGTTACATGTTAGTGTCAATTGGTTCCTGTGATATAGACCTGTTACATGTTAGTGTCAATTGGTTCTTGTGATATAGACCTGTTACATGTCAGAGTCAATTGGTTCCTGTGATATAGACCTGTTACATGTTAGTGTCAATTGGTTCCTGTGATATATACCTGTTACATGTCAGTGTCAATTGGTTCCTGTGATATAGACCTGTTACATGTTAGTGTCAATTGGTTCCTGTGATATAGACCTGTTACATGTTAGTGTCAATTGGTTCCTGTGATATAGACCTGTTACATGTCAGTGTCAATTGGTTCCTGTGATATAGACCTGTTACATATTAGTGTCAATTGGTTCCTGTGATATAGACTTGTTACATGTTAGTGTCAATTGGTTCCTGTGATATAGACCTGTTACATGTTAGTGTCAATTGGTTCCTGTGATATAGACCTGTTACATGTCAGTGTCAATTGTTCCTGTGTGAGATAGGAATGCAAATAAAAAAAAGGTGGTCCCAGTTAGCAAAAAGCGTTGGAGATTAAGCTTTATAGACTTCGCTGCACATGATTCCAGCTTTATATGTTTGTGAGACTACCAACTTCCCTCGCCACTGTCATGCTCTGCATCAGATTGCGTCAGGTACTATTTATGTTTGGGTAGACTGGAGCGTGTCAAAGATTGATTTAGAGCACATATGATGCATATAGGTTTGAACCCTCGCTGCATGTTCTTATTGTTTCACAGACACTCTAAGACCGACTTGTGAACAAACTATCGAATACACTAGGAACAGAACATGGGTGTGTACTATCACCACTTTTTGTCCATTGTATTCATATATCAGACAACAGCTGAAGCAAAACCAGAAACCACCACAATGAGCGGGTATCTTTAGCAGATGATCAGAGCCTCTATCATTCCGATGAACAAAACCTCCAGGAACATCTGAATGCCCTTGATAATGTCTGCGATAGATTTTATTTAAGGACTAGTACAGCAAAGTTAGAGACAATGAACATCAGTGGAATACAGAAAACACTAAATATTCAGGTTAAAAGCTCAGAACTTAAACTGATCAGTGAATTTAAATTCTTGGCAGCGTGTTCACACAAGATGGAAGGCTAGATAGAGAGGCGGAATCACAAGATGGAGGGCTAGATAGAGAGGTGGAATAACACGATGGAAGGCTAGATAGAAAAGTGGAATCACAAGATGGAGGGTTAGACAGAGAGGTGGAATCACAAGATGGAGGGTTACATAGAGAGGTGGAATCCCAAGATGGAGGGTTAGATAGAGAGGTGGAATCACAAGATGGAAGGCTAGATAGAGAGGTGGAATCACAAGATGGAAGGCTAGATAGAGAGGTGGAATCACAAGATGAAGGGCTAGATAGAGAGCTGGAATCACAAGATGGAGGGTTAGATAGAGAGGTGGAATCACACGATGGAAGGCTAGATAGAAAAGTGGAATCACAAGATGGAAGGTTAGACAGAGAGGTGGAATCACAAGATGGAAGGCTAGATAGAGAGGTGGAATCACAAGATGGAAGACTAGATAGAGAGGTGGAATCATAAGATGGAGGGCTAGATAGAGAGGTGGAATCACAAGATGAAGGTCTAGATAGAGAGGTGGAATCACAAGATGGAAGGCTAGATAGAGAAGTGGAATCACAAAATGGAAGGCTAGATAGTGAGGTGGAATCACAAGATGGAGGGCTAGATAGAGAAGTGGAATCACAAGATGAAGGTCTAGATAGAGAGGTGGAATCACTAGATGGAAGGCTAGATAGAGAGGTGGAATCACAAGATGGAAGGCTAGATAGAGAGGTGGAATCACAAGATGGAAGGGTAGATAGAGAGGTGGAATCACAAGATGGAAGGCTAGATAGAGAGGTGGAATCACAAGGTGGAAGGCTAGATAGAGAGGTGGAATCACAAGATCGTGGGCTAGATAGAGAGGTGGAATCACAATATGGAAGGCTAGATAGAGAGGTGGAATCACAAGATGGAGGGCTAGATAGAGAGGTGGAATCACAAGATGGAGGGCTAGATAGAGAGGTGGAATCACAAGATGGAAGGCTAGATAGAGAGGTGGAATCACAAGATGGAAGGCTAGATAGAGAGGTGGAATCACAAGATGGAAGGCTAGATAGAGAGGTGGAATCACAAGATGGAAGGCTAGATAGAGAGGTGGAATCACAAGATGGAAGGCTAGATAGAGAGGTGGAATCACAAGATGGAAGGATAGATAGAGAGGTGGAATCACAAGATGGAAGGATAGATATAGAGGTGGAATCACAAGATGGACGGCTAGATAGATAGGTGAAATCAAGAACACAAAAAGCTAATGAGGTTTTCTATCAGCTCTCATCATCACTAAATAGACAGCTGATAAATAGTATGTTTATACCAACTCTCTGCTACCAGTGTCAGAAATGGAAACTCACTAAGGCACAAGAAAGAAAAATCATATTATGGGAAATGAGGGGTTTGAGAGAGGCTGTCGAGTCTCAAGGCTGTCGGGTCGCAAGGCTGTTGGGTGACAAGGCTGTCGGGGTAACAAGGCTGTCGGGGTCACAAGGCTGTTGGGGTCACAAGCATGTCGGAGTCACAAGGCTGTTGGGGTCACAAGGATGTCGGAGTCACAATGATGTCGGGGCACAAGGATGTCGGCGTCACAAGACTGTTGGGGTCACAAGGATGTCGGGGTCACAAGGATGGACAGAGTACGAAAGGAATTAATCAGACAGACAATGGGTACAACACCGTGCATGACATACATGGAGAGGCAGAGAATAAAGTGGTTCGGACACTTGACAAGATTGCAACCAATGTTACCAGCTGTACAGATTACCGGAGGTTGACATCAGACGTCAGTCAACCAAAGGGTCTTTCCTGGGAGGACGAAGTGGGAGGTTCGACAACCAGCTGGCGGCAGGAACCTTGAGTATCTATGTCCATTGCCATTTCCTGAAAAACACGGTCCACAACATAACATTATGACATTCCATACCATAATATAATATACAATACAGTACAATACAATACAATACAATACAATACAGTACAGTACAATACAATACAGTACAATACAATACAATACAATACAATACAATACAATACAATACAATATCCTCGACTTCAGCCCGATAGGTGTGCCGTATGCGAGGTAGCCAACAATGTCCGGTACGCAGTCCCATCTTTCGCCGTGTCGTACCATTTTGGACCCAGGTCTCTCAGCAGACCATCTCGCTATCGTTTGGGTGGGCGACGGGTGGTCGTGTATAATGATATGGCTACCAGAACGTCGTTCTGAGTGTCCATCTGTTATCTGACATGCACACCACGTGACCAACCCAGTGGTATTTGCGAGACAACTCAGCCTCCGCGACGTCTCGAAATAGATTGCGTTCTCTTATTTCAGTATTGTGGATTTGATTTCTGATCGAGATTCCAAGGATGCGTCTTTCCTTTTCTTGCTGGGTAACTCGTAGTTTCTCTGTATCCGCATTGCGTAGATTCCATAATTCACATCATGACTGGTATGACCGCAGAATTAAAAATATGCGCTTTTGCAATGGCGTCTTTCAGCTGCAGTAGTATAAGATTTATGGTATTGATGCTAGATCAGGCTGCAGCTCTTCGTCATGAGATTTCTCGTTCTATGGTGCGGGTGGAATTTATTTCTAGCCCTAAGTATATGTAGGAGCTGACATATTCGATATGATCCTTTGCCAGCTTGATATCGAATTTGCTGCAGTTAGAGTTTTGGAGACATTGCGTTTTTTTTTGCTCATCCGTAGTCCGACACCTCTACCGACCCCATTTACTTCGTTCAGGAAGTGTTTTGCGTTCTCGATAGTGTGGCTTATGAGCACAATACATTCTGCAAAGCGTATGTGGGTGAGCCTTTCCCAATCTATAGGTATGCCTCTATCGACCCAACTCAGCTTTTGGAAGATGTCCTCACGCGCCGTTGTGAACAGCTTTGGAGAAATTGTGTCGCCCTGTCGCACTCCTCTTGATAGTGGAACAGTTAAAGGGCTGTGGAACAGGGTAATGTCCGTACTGCGGTCTACGTTTATTTCTTTGAACATCCTAGTGTAATTTTGTTATTAAATTTTTGCAAGTTTCTTATAGGATTTATTGCGGAATCGATTTCAGTACAGCCGAAGGTCTTTTCATAGTATACAAACAATAGATATACGGGCAGATGTAGTTCACGTGCTCTCTCCAGCAGCTGGTGGACTGTGTGTAGGTGGTTTGTGGTGGAGAACAGTCTTCATATATATATATATATATATATATATATATATATATATATATATATATATATAGGAATCAAGCAATGGCTTTGTGTCGATCCTAGCTTTCCCCACCATCGCCAATACCTACCCTGTATTTTTTTGGCCCTGATAATAAGTCATCGGCCCTAACCTCCTTTGCTTGATCTGTTACACATATGTACTTGCTGACAATTTTACTAACACAATTTTTAACTGCATTGGAACCATGCCCATCAGTAATAAAACTACAGATGGCCATGATTGGAACGCACGAAAGGCTGACATAACTGTTCAAAACTCGTGCGCTTTGGGTTGAAGCTGGGCAGATTTAGTAAAACTCGGGGAACATGTTATTTTCAAAAATACAGTAATGAAAGGGGTAATTATTTCATAAGACTGGTTTCATTAGGATCGTTGGCTCTTGTATAACGTCAATAAAGAAACGATGGGTATTCAGCTTGTTTCAGGGCACTATTATGTGAAAGGATCACTATCAACTGTGATTTGTTGTGTTTTGTACCTTCAGTTTGTTTCAGGGCACTATTATGTGAAGGGATCACTATAAACTGTGATTTGTTGTGTTTTGTACCTTCAGTTTGTTTCAGGGCACTATTATGTGAAAGGATCACTTTCAACTGTGATTTGTTGTCTTTTGTACCTTCAGCTTGGAATGCATTACCCTAGGAGGAAGTCGAGGCAGGGATAGTTAATGCATTTAAGAATAGATTGGATGCGCACAGCTTTTACAACAGAGTAATGCAAATGTAACTGATTGTATACAGACTCTGATGAGTCTTCTAAACCAATGTAAAAACGTTAAGTTAAGTTTGGTTAAGTTAAGTTAAGTTAGGTTAAGAAGATATGTCTTCTATAAGTTAGCCTGTAAGTCACATTCCAATAAACACATTTTGTAAAATTTCCTGCTCCAGTAGATTTTTTTAATTATTTCCAGATTTTCCACATAAAGCGATAGGTTGCGCACTCCTTCGGCAGTACTGTATCTGTAACAGCCTTGTTGTTTTTGTTGTTGTTTTTGTTGTTGTTGTTTTTGTTGTTGTTGTTGTTTTTGTTGTTGTTGTTTTTGTTGTTGTTTTTGTTGTTGTAGTTTTTGTTGTTGTTGTTTTTGTTTCTGTTGTTGTTGTTCTTGAAGATAGGTGGCACCGACGAATGCCCGTGTGGTACCGCGAAAATGACCGCTGAGCATTTGCTGCAAAACTGCCCGACATACGAAGATCAGAGAGAGCAGATGTGGACATCACCAGTGGCAACACTAGACAAGCTCTATGGCAGTGTCGACAGCCTCAGGATGACGGCTGCTTTTTTCGAAAAAATAATAGTTACTGTCTGACTGCGTATGACGACGAAGAAGAAGAAGAAGTTCTTGTTTTTGTTGCTGTTGTAGTTTTTGTTGTTCAATATCCACAATGAGTAAGTTTACTTGTTTAGTGCACCCTAAAAAGGACGTTAACTGGCAAATTCTAGCAGCTTTCCTCACATCCCCAGCATGCTGATATGCTGATGAAGGTGGACCATTGTACACCAAGCGGTGGTGCTATGCAAGGCTTCATCTGCATAGTGCTCACTACTACGGGAATCACGTAGATCCACATCTCGTCACCCAGAAAACATGTTCTATGGAATGCTGCATTGAAGAGAGACAGTGGTCTTATACAATATATTTTATCTGACCCTCACGTGACATCCTGGTCAGTATGTTTGTGCCTGACAGGACAAGCGTCTTAGTTCCTCATCACCACAGGTTAAAACCTACTCAATCAGTAATGGAGTTTAATGCACATAAATTTAAGAGTAGTGCTAATTCATATAGCCGATGTCTTTGCCAGGAGAATCGGCGGGAAGACAACTAAAAAAAACAAACGAATTAACCAGTCCAAATGGAAAACAACGACACGTTTCGGTGAACACAAGTGTAAGTCGTCGACTAGTGGGAATTCCAGGCAATTCCGTAGTCTGACGGCATCCGTAATGAACTAAAATAGTAGAGTAATGTAGACCCGCAGCCTGTAGGGCGCCATATCTATGTCTATATGTTTATCTCTTTGTCCATCTAATCTCTCTACTAATTTACCAACATATCTACCTACCAATGCAGTACGTTTGCCTATCTACCTTCTAACTAGGTAATCCACCTATTAACCATTCTGTATGTCTAGATTCCTGTCTACTAACTTAACCACCCACTTACCATTTAGCATGGGTACCTACATGTTAACCTACCTATCTACTTACCTGTCTAATAATAATTATTATTGCCCATTGCAAGCAATTATGGCCACAATATCAGATGGTTTTGTCTTAATAATGTGATGTGCAATGTGAATAAGAAGAAAAAGAAGAAAAAGAAAACAAAAGAAGAAGAAGAAGAATGTGATGTAAGCTGTATTTGGATTACAGTGGGGAAGCCAATGCGCTGGTCATCAATCTCACTCTCTTGTCTTCAGCTACCTTGAAACTTGTGGGACTCGATCGCCCACCTTTTCCATTCATCGCTGTGAGAGACGAGTGCCTTAACCTCTTGACTACAGCAACACCCCCCATTCCACATACCTTATATATAATTTCCTTGTTTCACGGAACGTCTACATAAAAGTTAGCACGTATTAAACATCTATAGGTGTACCACGAGAACACAAATGGGGGGGGGGGGGGGGTGTGTGTCTAGATTCAAATAACAGTAACACTGTAACCTGCCAGATATGTCATGTAACTAAGGAGGACTCGCATGGGGCTGGCTACCCTGCCCTGTATAAACTTGAAACCCCACAAAAATTAAATTAGTTGTGAAAAGGTTTTTTGGGATCAAGATGCTGAGTAGCGAATGAGCTGCAGTGGTCAGCGACCCATATCTGACTGCTAGCGTCAGGGCCAGCGAACCAGAGCTGCCAAGACACTTCTACAACTCCACGCGGTGATCCTGGATAACAGGCTGCAGTAGGGCAGACTGGCTAAGGAGTAGGGATCAAATAGGGAATGCTAACCCGGTACTCAAAAAATGCTTGCTGAAGTCGGATGTGTTTGACCGAAAGACGCAAATATCGCAGTCAAGCTGCAAACTACGTCACAACGCATTCCATTCTCTCGGCTATATTCTGCTACTTAATCCCTTTCAGGGTTTGGTAGCGGAAGAAAGAGAACGAACGAAACCAAGCCAAGCCAAGCCAAGCCAAGTCAAGCCAAACCAAGCCAAGCCAAGCCAAGCCAATCCGAAAGGTTGTTCTTGTTCTTGTTTAATGTCCACAATAGGTAAGTTTACCCTTTTATGCGCCCTGAAAAGGACGTTAAGTGACGGGTTGTAGTAGCTTTCCTTACAACTCGAGCACGCTGATGAAGATGGACTGCGGTCCTCCAGACGGTTGTGCTATGCTTGGCTTCACCTTCGTAGCGCTCACTACTAAGGGGATCCCATCGATCCCATCGTAATCTTTGCTTATCCTATAACAGAACTGACTGGATGCTGGAACATTGCTCATCGTAATCTTTGCTTATCCTATAACTATTGTATTTATTGTTTACATATTTCTCCATAGATGGAGGCACTGCATTCAGACATTAATATCATAGGTATGGAACTCAAGAAAATATTGGATGAAGAAGTTGCAACTAACCCGGATGAATTGGTGAACACAAATGTGTTGCTTTTAAATACTTCTTTCTAGTTTATCCTTTAATTAATCCGACCTATTTCTTTCTAGCTTATCCGACAATTAATCCTGCCTATTTCTTCCTAGTTTATCCTTCAATTAATCCTACCTATTTCTTTCTAGCTTATCCGTCAATTAATCCTACATATTTCTTTCTAGTTCATCCTTCAATTAATCCGACCTATTTCTTTCTACTTCATCCTTCAATTAATCCTACCTATTTATTTCTAGTTTATCCTTCAACTAATCCTTCCTATTTCTTCTAGCTTATCTGTCAATTAATCCGACCTATTTCTCTCAGAAAAATAGAGGCAGAAGACGTCTCTCAATGCCATACAGTTTATCCTTGAAATAACCACATATTCAACGCCGGTGTCCAGTCGGTGTTGCGCTTATGGAGTGGACATATGGAGAACAAATAAGGACATACAACAAAGACTCCAGCCCTTCGTTAAGAGATGCCTACACAGGATAATGGGCATAAAGTGGCAGGACATGGTGAGGAGGGACGAAGACATGTGGGAAACAAGAAAACAACATCCATTGGAACAACAAATTAAGCGAAGAAATTGGGGATGGCTAGAACATACACTGCAGAAGGCACCATCCAACATAGCAGACAGGCTCTTACATGGAATCCTCAAAGGGAGAGAGAGTTTGAGCCAAAAAAATACACGAAGAAGAGAATGTGAGAAGGAACTAAAATTAAATGATTACACACGGAGAGAGGCAGAAAGAGCAGCCCAGCGACGGGCTTTGATTGATTGATTGATTGATTACACACGGAGAGAGGCAGAAAGAGCAGCCCAGCGACGGGCTTTGATTGATTGATTGATTGATTGATTGATTGAACCACACCTATTTTCCTCACTATATTAGACGCCCATGTCAGATGTCTCTCGACGTTTTACCCCGGTCTTAACCACAAACAAATTGGCAGGAGTCCGCTTAGTGTTCTCAACGTACTTGAGCTATCTTTATACATTGATCTGAATCAACAAGGTAGCTTGACTGACTGGCAACACTACTGACAAACAAACATTTGCAGTGCTGCCCTCAAACAGTTGTTATATCTGTATAAAGCATTAGTTAGACCTAGATTGGAGTACTGTGTACAGGTCTGGAGTCCTTATCGTAGAGTGGATATAAACATCCTGGAGTAAAGTAAAGAAACCCATAGCATTGCTGCCGTACAGGGCTAACACTTCTTGTTTGCGACCTCACATTTCAAAGGCTCGGCTATATGAGGGCGGCAGCCATCTCCTCTCCCTCGTCGCTTTTACTTCCCGGACTGAACCGGTACCAAATGAAGGCTGGGTCGACCCCGGAGCTGTTGCATTTTGAAAAAACATTTCCGCCTCAACTGGGAAATGAACCCAGGACCACTCAGATGCGAAGCAGCGCGCTAACCTCTTCGCTACGCGGCTTCCTAAACATGCTGGAAAGGATATAAGAAAGAGTGACAAAGCTGATAGTGGGATTCCAAAATTACAGTTATGAGGAAAGACTCAGAAAAACCGGCCTACAGTGTCTAGAAAAGAGAAGAATTCGTGGTGACAATACAGGTTTATAAGATGATCAGAGGAATGGATTAATTAGACTATAACAAGTTTTCCAAATACAACCACCGACAAGAACAAGAAGGCATAACTACAAATAAACAAAAGAAATGTCCAGATTAAATAGTACGAAATATATTTTTAGTCAGAGGGTGGTGAATGTTTGAAATCCATTGTCACAGGAAGTAGTGGAGGAAAGGGACAATTAATGCATTCAAGAATTGACTAGATGCGCATAGCTTTGACAGCAAAGAAATGTAAATGAAACTGGTTGTATACAGACTCTGCAGAGTCTTCTAAACCAGTATAAAGACGTTCAGTTAAGTTAAAAGACCAGTGATATAACGGAACTCAAAATATTCAAACTTTAGGTTGTTTTTTTGGGTTGTTTTTTTTGAATTAAAGATTTGCCTTTCTGGATTCTACTGGCGAAGGCACACCATTTAGTCATCAAGTAACCACATCTTTTTCCCGCACAAAAATAGTAGCTCACTTTAGGCTGCTCTCAAAGCTGTACCCCGGTCTTAACCCTAAACCAATTTGTGAGTCTGGTGTTCTTGTCGCCACTGTAGAATTTATGTGCTTTCATTTGGTTATCCTGTTTGTTTTGTTTTATCTTACTGCATTTTTGACTGGCTTAAGCCGTGGGAAACCAGTCCTTGATGGCGTTCAACATCCCGCTTACCTGCACCCTGAAATTCAGCCCAAGTTAACGCTATTCAAGGGCCATCCTGCTTGGACTGAAATTGCCTTCCTTCTGCCCCTGACCACTGGAGGTTACACGATACCTCTCCAAATTTCGTATCAGCACAGTAGGAGTCACGCTTTCCCGAAGGTGGACACAATCCAGAGGCATCAGGGGCGGAACAGAAAAAAAAACAGGGAGTCAAACATGGACAAAAAAAGCCTGACACAAACATTGGTCTAACACACACTCCTCGCTACTCCCATCCCGAGGCAGTAGAGTACTCGGCTCCACCTGAGTAGCATGTAGGGATTTCAGTCGACAAGCTACGCATGAACAAGCCCCAGCAGTTGGACATGGTAGTGGTCGATCGACGCAACAGGCCGTAGATGCCTAGGAGAACATAATTATTGTTATTATTAACCCATAACATGTGAAGGAAGACTAACGTCTGGTCAAGCAAAATATAATGATCAGACATGGCATTCAGGGCCAGGCAAGACATACTGGTCAACACCCTCACCGTGACTTCCTCGTTACCTTTCATGGAAACGGGCCCTTTCCATTGCAGCCTGGCTAACAAAGTGAGGGATCGACATTTTCCCTGCAGTAGTGAGTGACATGCAGATGAAGCCAAGCATAGCACATACGTCTGGAGGGCCCCGGTTCACCTTCATCAGCACGCTCGGGATGTGTGGAAAGCTACTGCAGCCAGCCACTTAACGTCCTTTTCACGGCTCACAAAAGCGTTAGCCTACTCATTGAGATCATTCGAAATTACAACAACAACAATCCTATATCACACTGACTTAACTGGTTACCTACCACAAGCCGCTCCCAGCGCCAGAACACTTATAATTATTTAGCCGCGGCCATAAGCCGCTGTGACCGCCAATGTTTGTTTCATAGTAAAACAAGTTATAAATTTATAGTTTTCCTTTCCGTTTCGGTACGAGATTTTATTTACCGAAGGGAAGTTGATTTTTGAATCACATGTGGACAAAATCGAATGTTAAAAATTGTATTCTTGTCATAATTATCATATTTTCAAGCTAGTTACCGAACTGTAAAAAATTGTTTACCATGGCAACAAGCGATAAGGTCACCAAAAGCACTTGTACGGCTCGTCTAACTATTGAACAGGCTAGAAACTTGTTTCAACAGATAAATAATATATCTAGTAAGTGAAACAGATGTCGATAATAATGATTCAATTGATTTTGATGATTACGAAAAAAATAGTAGTGACAGCGCAAGTACTGAGTAGTGATAGCGAAGATGGTGCACGTCCTGGACCATCAAAATTCCCTAAAAAGGCTAAGACGGCTGCTAGATTAACAAATAGTAAAACATGGAGCTCAAGGAAGAGAACAGTGGCACCAAGTAACTGAAGGTGAAACAACAGGCAGTATTCTCTTTGTTCCAACTCGTGAACCAGGTATGCATGCAAAACTAGATGCATCTTCCTCTGAACTAGATTGTTGGTTTGCCTTGATAACACCAGATGTGTTAGATTCATTGGTATCAATGAATATGCAGAATTGAAGAAATCCAAACAAGTTTCTTTACAAAAGTCTACACTTGCAAGTTGGAAGCCTATCATTGAATATGAGCTGTTAAAATTTTTGGCCGTGATTATTGCAATAGGTTTAGGTAAAAAAGCATCGGTGAAGGATTATTGGGCACACAAACCGCACAACTACAGCCCATGGTACAGTCAGATGTTTCCCAGATTGAGATTTGAAATCATTTACCACACCATGATGCATCTTGGAGATGCTGAATCTGTAGGCAAGGACAAAATAGAGCCATTCTTGAATTCACTAATACTAGCAGTTACAGGATGCATTTTATCCATTTCAGGATCTGGCCATTGATGAAATGGTAATAGGCTATAACGGACGCTGGAAGCACAAGCAGTACAATGCCTCCAAGCCAAGCAAGTATCACATCAAGACTTTTGGCTTGTGTGATTCTACTACAGGGTATGTCTACTCTGTATTGACATACTTCGGAAAAAACACATCATATCTCCTTGCCAATGACCGTACAAGTCAGGCCGTGAAGGTGTTTGATTACCTGCTGCAAGGAATTGGAAAAGGCCACCATGTATTTGCGGATAGGTACTACACTGTAGACACCGTGATTACATTTCTGTTGAGTAGGGGTATTGATTATACTGGCACACTCAACATCAACAGGAAAAATTTTCCGCTTCAGTTGAAGACCATTTCTCTACAGCTCCGAGAAGCTAGGTGGTACAGAAATAATGATGGATCCCAGATATGTGTTGCTTGGCGAGATAAGAAAGCCAAAAGGCCGTGTATTGTTGTCTCCACCCAGACTACAGTTCAGATGGAGCAGGTTACAACTAGACGAGGCAACACAGTTGAAAAACCCAAAGTAGTGCAGCGATACAACATGTGTATGAATGGATGTGACCATAGCGACCAGATGGTATCATACTATGGCAGCTTCCAAAGAAAAACAAGAAAATGGTGGAAACAAATATTTTATTGGATCATTGAGGTTTCACAGGTAAATGCTCATATATTATACACACTCTGTCATGCTGATGAGAAGCCTATGCCCTTGAAAGTCTTCAAAGAAAATTGTGAGACTGAGAGCTGACTGAGAAGGCTGCATCCATCATCCCGCAAGAGGTAGTAACCACAAACAGCAATAAAGTTGGGAGAAAATTCAAAGAAGGAAACACAATTAAAAGATATGAGGGTGCTGTGCATCTTGTGGATCACTCAGACAAAGACAGGAACTGCATTGTATGCTCAACTCCTGCAAAGAGAGCCCGCACAAACTTTTATTGCACTGGTTGCCCAGAAAAGCCACATCTCCATCCGAAGAACTGTTTTAGAGTGTACCATACACATGATCCTGCAGATGGTGCTCACTAAAGACATTGATGTACTGTAAATAAATTGGAGATATATATTTTTTTTTAAATGTTAATTTGTTAATGTTTAATTTTTTCTGATCTGGCCTACAAGTGGTTACATTAGCTATTAGAAGTGTAAATATTATCCAATTTCTGTGTTCTTGGATTTGTTTTTCTTATTGTTGGATATACTTTGTGATAACCACCAAGTAAAAGACATTAAATGTTTTGGACATTCAAAAATTTAAGGTAAGTTGGCACTTTTTTTATAATTTTGTAATGCTTTTCTGTTGTAAATAATAATTTACCATTTACAAATTTCCTACTAAAAAATAACACACAATTGTTTTAGATCTATCTTAGTGAACATTCATTTACCTACAAAATGGTATATTATATCATTCATAAAAATATGTTAATAATTAAGAAAACTGCAGCTAAATTTGTACATACACCTGCAAATGAGAAAATGGGACCTAAATTTAATTCTGCCACATCCTTTTTTTCAATTCAGTAGCTAATCAGTTTTAAAGTTGTGAGTATAAATATATACAAGTTTAAACGTTCAATCTCTCATCACATTGTCTTGTATTCATGAATATTTTCTCACAGAAAAGGGCATTGGCTTCAGAACTGGTCTGGGACAGAAATTGACTCAAGCTAAAGACAAATTTATTCGAAGAAGCAAAAGTGAACAGGTGATCATGCTAGCGTCTTCTTCTTCTCCCTCTTTATCGTCTTTGTCTTTTGTGTGTATTATCCCTAGTATGAATCCCGTGCATGAGAAGGGCAAGAATAGCACTACAGCCCCACAGAGAGCATGTCGTAAGAGGCAACTAACTGTTTGACATGGCATAACAGCCGGACATGGTTAGGTGGTTTGTTAGCAGCAGCATAGATGGCGCCTAACGGGCTGCGGGTCTACTTTGATCTAGTGTTTGAGTCCATTAAGATGGACTCGCACATCAGTTAACCACCCTTCAAGATACTGGTTGTATACCAGTATAAATACACTGTTGTTGTTACTGTTGTTGTTACTGTTGTTGTTGTTATGGATCCAGAAGCGTCCGGGTTGTCTTCTACTTTTCTCTAATATTTGAGTCTATTAAGATGGCCTCGGACATCGGTTAACAACCCATCGCGGCACTTGTTTCAATGATGCGCAGTAATGAGCTGCTCGAGCCTTGCCTGCTAAGTAGGAAATCCTAATCTCGACTACATCCATCTCAACCCAGAGCTGGAACCAGCATAGGGGCATCCACCCCTGTAGAAGTAAAGGCCAACTAAGACTAAGACGATTTGGACATTGGTATGGGATCCATGATTGAAAATTTGCGGATGACACAAACTATGTAGGAGTGTCTTATCTATAGCAGAAGTCGATATATTGAGATCAGATTTCGATAAAAATTTGAGACTGGTCTGTAGATGGCAAATGGGGTTTAATATAGATAAATGTACAGTCATTCACATGGGTAGATCCAATATGGAACATAATTACAGAATAATAAGAAAAGGTACCTAGGGCTTATAATAGATCATACAGGTAAGGTGAGTTAGCAAGTCCAGGTAGCAGTGAATAAGGGAAACGCAATGTTAGGAATGATAAAAAGAAATATTAAACATAGGAGTAAGGAAGTGATTGTCAAATTCTATTAAGCATTAGTTATACCTAGATTGGAGTACTGTGTACAGGTGTGGAATACTTATCGTAGAGGAGATATAAACATGCTGGAAAGGATATAAAGAAAAACGCCAAAACTGATAGTGGCATTCCAGAATTATAGTTATGAGGAAAGACTCCGAAACACTGGCCTACACTGAGAAAAGAGAAGAATTCGAGGGGGCAATACAGGTTTATAAGATAATCACAAGAAGGGTTGAATTAGACTGTAACACGTTTTTAACAATACAGCCACCCACAAGAACAAGAGGGTACAGGTACAAAGTAACTAAAGAAAGGTCCAGATTGGATATTAATACATTTTTAGTAAGTCAGATAGTGGTGAATGCTTGGAATGCATTACCCTAGGAGGAAGTCGAGGCAGGGATAGTTAATGCATTTAAGAATAGATTGGATGCGCACAGCTTTTACAACAGAGTAATGCAAATGTAACTGATTGTATACAGACTCTGATGAGTCTTCTAAACCAATGTAAAAACGTTAAGTTAAGTTAAGTTAGGTTAAGAAGATATGTCTTCTATAAGTTAGCCTGTAAGTCACATTCCAATAAACACATTTTGTAAAATTTCCTGCTCCAGTAGATTTTTTTAATTATTTCCAGATTTTCCACATAAAATTGTAACAAATTACAATTTTCTGTACTTTATTATACTTTCAAAAACAATAACAAATATGTTATTTTGAATACCAACATTGGTGAGTAGTTTTACTCTTTTGTGCGCCCTGAAAAGGACGTTACGTGTTGCAGTAGCTTTCCTCACATCCCAAGTTTGCTGATGAAGGTGAACCGGGGTCCTCCATGTGATTTTGCTATGCTTATCTTCACCTGCGTGTCGCTCACTACTACGGAGATCACGGCGATCCATCACCTAGTTAACCAGCCTGCCATGAAAACATCCCATTTCCAGGAATGGCTGCAAGGAAGCCAATGTGAGGATCTTGGCCAGTATGTTTTTCCTGACCCTGATGAACATGTCTGATCAATATATTTTGCCTGACCAAACGTTAGTCTTCCTTCCCTATAACAAATATAAGATGGATTAAATTTTTTAAATGTATAAACGATTTATAAATCAGTCTATTTCACCGCGCCTTTATCCATTACTTTCAGCTGGAAGGACTCACTCCTACAGAAGATGGACCATCTAGTTGAAAATGGACATAAATGAAAGGATACTCCAAGACCTGCAGAAGGAAACAAGGATAGAGAATTTTAAACAACTGGTTTTCAGAATTTAAGAAATAAATGCAATAAAAATCAATTACCAGTAGTTTGATCAATAATTTAAAGTGAGAAGTAAAAGAGGAATAGGTTTGAGTGATAGTTATATTCATACAAACATGTATTAATTCATCCATTTTAAGTTCATGACTCGGTGGTTCGCCCATCACTCAGTGGTTCGCCAATGGTTCACCCATCACTCAGTGGTTTGCCAATTGTTCACCCATCACTCAGTAGTTCACCAATGGTTCACCCATCACTCAGTCATTCGCCAATGGTTTGCCCATCACTCAGTGGTTCGCCAAAGGTTCACCCATCACTCAGTGGTTCGCCAATGGTTCACTCATCACTCGGTAGTTCGTCAATGGTTCACCCATCACTCAGCAAGTAGTCATTGGTTGGTTTAAAATTGAGCGTATGCTTGTAATTTAAGTAGTTAACTTATCTTAAAAGTTACAACATAAATCTACACCACGACACGACTTCAACACAGTCGGACACAGTAAACACTATCCTGACCTAAAAACAAACAATATCATTTATTACACGATCAATCATTGCACAATATCATGGCACAATATCAACAATATCAACAATAACCATAGAATTTCTAAACTTAATAATCACGTTATATATATATATACAGTTCTGCCGCGCAAAGAACAGGAGTTGGACTTTGTTGTCAGAGGCTAAATAAGACGCACGCCATGGGAGCATTTAGTTGGTGTAGGTGTGCGTTTTGACAAACAGGAGAAGGGCGGAAGTTGAGTCACTGGCCCCTTAAAACCAATAATTTTGGGCAGATGGGACTCGAAAGCCTGGGAAGGCAGCTCATCTAGGAGAAGGAAAACTTTGCATTCCAAATCATCTGAAGCCTTGCAGATACGATACTGGCGTTTCTTATCGGGTTTTGTCAGATATGGCTGTGGAACCTGTTTTCTGATTACTCTGAAAGTTGGTCAGCATCTACCAATCCTGACAACAGACGATGTGCGAAGGAGCACACGCAAGAGGATACAATGCCTTATCTTAGAGCGAGGAAAGAGAACCTCAATTGAGTGTTGTGGTAGGGCAGGCCAGGCATTTAGCCTTGGTTGGTAGCTGGTCTAGGAGTGAAGCCCCAAGAGGCGAACAGATAGAGCATTGCTGATCGGGCAGAGTCACCTTTTCCTTGGAGTAAACATTGCAGACCGAAAGAAGGACCATACAGCATGGGCTACACATGGTCTCTATATTTCTGCCCGGGCTTTTGTGCTAATATCACAATTACTATCGTCTGACAAGTTGAAAAGAGCCAATGATACGTGTCAACCCAGTTTCTACGTCTATATCTATATCTGCAACAACAACACTTTACAACCTCAAGAAATATTATAGACGTCTTCTTCTGCACCCTCACCATCGGATTACGTACTCAGTCGATTTGTGCATTAACACACAATCAGTTCACGAATCTGTACTCTCACACATAAACAGACATTCACATAACCAAACAACCATGCAAACTTCCAGACTCACACCCCAGTCATTTCAGAGTTGGCTAGACATTCTATGAACTGTATCATTGTAACAGTAACACTGTAACAGTAACACCATAGCAGTAGCACTGTAACAGTAACACTGTAACAGTAACACTGTAACAGTAACACTATAACACTAGCACTGTAACAGTAACACTGTAACAGTAACACTGTAACAGTAACACTGTAACAGTAGCACTGTTACAGTAACACTGTAACAGAAACACTGTAACAGTAACACTGTAACAGTAACACCGTAACTCCTCCAGGTGATGGTTTCCTACTGCAAGTTTGTTCAGTACGTGTGTTCAATCATTGAGTTCACTGAGTACATCCACGGATCTTAGACTAACACCCCGACATCCACAAAATGTCACCTTTCCGAAACTGCCATTGTGAACTGCAGTGTTACTGTTACAGTTGGTCAATGCTTCATTTATCACTCACCAGTTGTCACCAATCACTCAATCACTCACCAGTTGTTACCAATCACTCAATAGCTGTCACCAATCCCTCACCAGTTGTCACTAAATCACTCATCAGTTGTCACCAATCACTGAATATCTCACCAGCTGTCACCAATCACTCACCAGTTGTCACAAACTCAATCACTCACCAGTTGTCACCAATCACTCACCAGTTGTCACAAATCACACAATATCTCCCCAGTTGTAATCAATCACTCACCAGTTGTCACCAATCACTCAATCACTCACCCGTTGGAGAGCGATGACTAGGCAAGCACTCCAAACACTAGTTATCTCCCCCCCCCCCCCTCCCTTTCTAGAAACCAATATAACAGTCCATTACCAGTAAGATCAAGAATTGATAATAAGAAGCACAAATTCAATAGATGTAAGAGATATTCATACATTTATTCCCTGTAAGTTCATCACTCAGAAGTTTTCCAATCGTTCACCTATCACTAAATCACTCAGCAATGGTTCATCCGTAACTCAGCAGTTGGCCAATCGTTCACTAAATCACTCAGCAGTTGGAGAAATGGTAGGCATGCACTTCTTCTTCTTCTTCTTCTGCGTTCGTTCTCAATCTGCCGCTACCAAGTCCTGAACAGGGCTTTGCAAGTAGCAGGATGTCGTCCGGAGAATGGAATGCGTTGTGTCGCTAGTTTACAGTTTGACTGCGATATTTGCACCTTTCGGTCCGACACATCCATCTTCGGCAGAAGGCGTGCACTAAATGGCAGGAAGGGCGAAGCCTAAGCAAGCACAGTCCCCATTCCCTCCTCGCTCCAGCAGAGGTAAGCAGGTTAGAGATTGGACAGATGATACAGCTGTCCCTGCCCTATTGGCTATTCTCCTGGTTTCCTACAGCAGGTATGCATATAAGTGCCCACTCTCACGTTTGTCTGTGAATGTGTTCAATCAACAATGCCAGCCCTTGCATATGTGTTTTATTCTGAGTCCTCACTGGTGAGTACTTCCACGGATCTTAGACTAACACCCTGGTATCCACAGACTAACAACCCACAAAATGTATCCTGTCCGAAACTGCTATTGTAAACTGCCAAGTAATAATAATAGCTGTCCATCGTTGTCGATGAGGACCGCCGACATCATCCTTGTCACAGATTTCCCTGTTGGGTGTGGGTGCGCATGTGGCTGAACAGGCCAATGCGAGCACGAAAACATCTGCTACATATCGGGCACACGAGAGTTGTAGAAGGGGATGGTGTTCCCGCTGCTCGGGATTTCCGCGTCTCGCGTCTGTTCTGGGCTTTCACAACACGGTCATCTTCACCGGCAGCTACACCCGATTTGACTGCGCTTCTCCAGTCAGATCTGTTTTTCTCAAGACATTCCCAGGTGTCGATGTCTATCTGGCAACTTTTTAGTGAGTCCTTCAGACCGTCTTTAAAACGTTTCTTTGGGCGCCCTCTCTCGCCCCATCCGTCTCTCAGCTCGCCGTAGAGAAGCTTCTTTGGGAGCCGTTCGTCTGACATACGGACGAGGTGTCCGGCCCATCCTAGTCGTGCTTTTTCTAGCAGCGCATGTATGCTGGGCATGTTAGCCCTCGAGAGAACCTCGATGTCAGTGACACGATCTTGCCATCGGATGTGGAATATTCGCCTCAGGCAACCTGTGTGGAAGTGGTTTAACCTCCTTGCATGTCCAGAGTATACAGTCCAGCTTTCGCAAGCCTATAATAGGGTTGGAATGAGGGTTGCACGGTAGACTTTCAATTTGGTCTTGACGCTGATGCCACGACGTGCCCAGACCAGCGAGCGCATTCTACCAAAGGCTGTGCTGGCCTTTGCTATTCTGCTTGCCACCTCATCATCTAGGCTGACAGATCTCGACAGCGTGCTGCCCAGATATGTGAATTTGTCTATGGCATTCAACGTCTGCCCGCTGACTGTAGTCTCTGGTTTTGTGTACGGCATGCCTGGTGCTGGTTGGTACATGACCTCTGTTTTTTTGGCATTTATGGTCAGTGCCAAAATTTTTGCATGCGGCAGAGAACTGGTCCATTCCAACCTGCATGTTCAGTTCTGAGTTGCTCATTAGAGCACAGTCGTCAGCAAATACAAGTTCCCTGATTATGTCGCCAGCCACTTTGGTTTTGGCCTTCATTCTTCTGGAATTGAGTAACTTGCCATCTGTGCGGTACTTTATGGGTATTCCAAGCTCCAATGATCTGAAGGCGTCTGTCATCGTGGCCGCGAACATCATGCTGAACAAAGTCGGGGCGAGTACACATCCTTGTTTTACTCCGTTTGATACTAGAAACGTTTTTGAGATTGCACCGCTGTCCAGTACACGAGCACACATGCCTTCGTGTAGCTGTTTCACCATTGTTATGAACTTGTTGGGGCAGCCAAACTTAGACATTATCATCCACAGCCCTCCTCTGTTTACTGTATCAAATGCCTTTGTCAAATCAATAAATGTGGTGTACAAGGCCTGATTTTGCTCTTGACACTTCTCTTGTACTTGGCGAGCGGCAAAAATCATGTCCACTGTTCCTCTTCCGGCTCTGAATCTACATTGGCTTTCTGGGAGGTGGTGGCTTTGTTCAAGGTGTTTGTTGAGCTCGTTTAGCAGTAAGCGCGCTAGGATCTTGCCTGCTACGGAGAGTAGCGATATTCCTCGATGATTGTCGCATTCCTGACGATTGCCTTTTCTTTTGTATAGGTGAACGATTGAGGCGTCCTTTAGCTCCTGCGGAATTTTACCTTCTGCCCACATGTGACAGAAGAGTTCAGTGATCCTTCTGGTGAGGAATGGGCCAGCTGTCTTATATACCTCTGCTGGTATTGCATCAGCTCCTGGAGCTTTTCCTATAGATAGTGAACTGATTGCCCTGTCGACTTCCTCCTCAGTAATGACTTCATCCAACGCCAGGTTCAGTTCCACCTGCGGCATTCGCCGGATGGCCTCTTTATTTATGGACGATGGGTGGTTTAGTATTTTGCAGAAGTGGTCTGCCCATCTGTCTAGAATCTGAACCTAATCTGTTAGCAGTACCCCATCCGCACTGCGAACTGGAGTATTACTAGAGGGCTGCGGGCCGTAGAGAGCTTTCAGTGCTCAATGATGTTCAATCAATAAACGCATAGTGCTAGTGTTACATTGGAGTACAGGTTGACAAGAAGAACCCATCACTCATCACTCAGCGGTTGGCCATTGGTTCACGCATCACTCAGCAGTTGGTCAATGGTCCACCCATCACTTGGTCCATGGTTCACCCATCACTCAGCAGTTGACAGCCTGTGGTCATTGGTTGGTTTCAAAATATAGACTATGTGTTATATTTCACTACACCGTGTTAAGTTGTGTTACAAATGTGGATAAATGTACAGTCATCGACATGGGTTGATCCAATATGGAACATAATTACAGATGGAAATGAGCAATATTAGAATGATAGAAAAGGAAAGTGACCTAGGATTTAAATAGATGAAATTGGGCAGTAAAAAGGGCCAATATAAAAATAAATATTAAACAAAAGAGCAAGGAAGTGATAGTTAAACTGTATAAAGCATTAGTTAGACCTAGATTGGCATACTGTGTACAGGTGTGGGAACATTATCGTAGAGGGGATATAAACATGCTGGAAAGGATACAAAAAAGACAGACAACGCTGATAATGGGAATCCAGGTGACTTTATTCTGTTCTGTTTCTGTTTCCAAGAATCACTGCACTCCGGGCATACCCATAGGTGCTCAGTCTCTCTCATCAAGTGGCGTAGTAAGGTATGGATGCTGATGGTCCTTGTAGCTCGCTGGTTGTACACTCTCCTGCTCTGTCCTCTCATTCACCCCACTCCGCTCGAACCTCGTTTAATGTCGAAACTTTGCAGTCAGTGGATTGCTGCTTCATCTATTGCGGAGTCCTCATACAGCAGTCGGTCATTGATTGATTTCAAATGTCACATCTATGACTAAATAAAGGAACGGATAAATTAGACTAAAACAAGTTTTTTTTTCAAAATACAACCACCTACAAGAACAATAGGTTCTTGATATTCATAGCTACAAATTAACTAAAGATTAGAAATATTTTTTTGTGATCGTTCTCAATCTCCCTTACCAAGCCGGTTTTGCAAATAGCAGGATGTAGTCCGTAAAACGGAATGCGTTGTTACAGCTTGACTGCGATATTTGCAGCTTTCGGTCCAACACATCCGTCTTGGAATGCATATTGCTACAGGACAAGGAAAAAAAACAATACCACTGTAACATTAACACTGTAACAGTAGCACTGTAATAGTAGCACTGTAACAGTAGCACTGTAAATTACTGTTTCCTATTGCAGGTATACGTGTGTTCAATCCGTTTGTTTCAATCGTTTGTTCAATACGTGTGTTCAATCACTGAGTACTTCCACAGACTAACACTCTGGTATCCACAAAATGTCCGAACTGCCATTGTGAACTGCCAATAGCAGCGATCAATGATATTCACCAAACAGTGAATGGATCATTTCTCATTTCCTTCTCGATTCTTCATCATACTTGATCATGTGTGATACAGGTTTGTTGTTGCTGCTGTTGTTGTTGAATGCCCAACAATGAGGAAGTTGACTCTATTGTGCACCCTGAAAATTGCGTTAAGGGGCGGGTTGTAGATGAAGGTGGACCATTGTCCTCCAGGCAGTTGTGCTATGATTGACTTTATCTGCACGATGCTCACTACTACGGGAATCACATCGATCCACATATTGTAAGCCAGAATGCTTTGAAAACAATATGTTTCCAGGAACGCTACATGGAAGAGAGATAGTCTGTTTTGTCAGTATGTTGTGCCTGACCCTGATGCGACGTCCTGATCAGTATGTTGTGCCTGATCCTAACGCGACGTCCTGGTCAGTATGTTGGGCCTGACTCTGACGCGACGTCCTGGTCAGTATGTTGTTCCTGACCCTGACGCGATGTCCTGATCAGTATGTTGTGCCTGACCCTAATGCGACGTCATGGTCAGTATGTTGTGCCTGACCAGACAAGCATATCAGTCCTCTGTACAGCTTTTATAGGAACAATTTCTTGGTCTTCTAAAATATGATTCATCTCCATGGCCTGGATTCGTCTCTTCATTATGTAATATTGTGTTCATATGTTATATTATTATGTCATGTTACGGTAATCCTATGCCATTTCGTGTTATTTCATGTATTTCAATGTCATGACGTTTTATGTCACGCAATTTTTTTTTTCATGTTATGTTATTGCTGTGTAATGTTATGACATGTTACGTTAATGTAATGTAATTTTATGTTATGCTATAATTAGCCAACATCAAATCATTGAGTTCAACGTCACCATCCAACAAACGTGCCACTGAGGTCAATTTCCAGAATACAAGTTATATTAGTTATATATTATTTTATATTTTCTGATTTGATTTTATGTTATTGTTATGCTATGTTATTCCCCAATCAGTCCAACTCCAAATGGAAGAAAGACATGGACGTAAGAAATAGACCTGACCCAATTCACCAGAAACCAACAAAACACCATCTTTCACCTTCGAGCAGGCCACTGCAACCTATTTGGTGACCTACATCAGCTCAGGATGTTCCATACAAGTGGATGCTCATATAGAACTGGAGCCCAGACCCAAGAACATATCCTACAGTACTGCCCAGCATACGATACTAAATCTAGCCTGAGAGCGCTGTGGGGCTACCACCCGGACCTGGGAGGGACTGTGGACTTCATCCGACACGACTACAGATCTAGCATGACCAAAAAGCCTCAAAGCAGCAGAAGACGATGTTATTTTATGTTATTTTAAGTAGCTGCACTGTTAAATTACATGTTATGATGTGTTACTTAGAACCGACATCACTGCATTTCACCTGTTTACAGATGCCCTGTACGTGGTTACAGCAATAAAAAGCCATAACAATACAGAACTTAATGACTTAGGAGCAGAACTCTGTCAACTATGCCAACAGTCTGCACCAAAAAAAGTAGTGGTACAGTGGGTTCAATTCACTGTAACATCCTTCTTCTTCTTCTTCTTCTTCTTCTTCGTATGCTGTCAAACGTCAATCTGTATTTTTTTCGAAAAAAGCAGCGGTCATCCTGAGGCTGTCGACACTGCCATAGAGCTTGTCTAGTGTTGCCACTGGTGATGACCGGATGTGCTTTCTCTGGTCCTCGTATCTCGGGCAGTTTTGTAGCAGATGTTCAGCGGTCATTTTCCCGGTACCACAATCACATTCGTCAGTGCCACCTATCTTCAATTTATTGAATAGGTGGTACCTCAGCCTGTTGTGGCCTGGGCGGAGTCTGACCACGACCTGCTCTCTTCTGTTCAACTGGTAATAGGCATCATTTTTTGTGTAGCAGTATGTTCTGTTTCCCATTTGGCCATGTATCTGGCTCTAATAAGCCTTTTGGACTCTTCGTAGGTCACACTAGAATCTGGTTGTGATAGTCTTGCACCTTATTTTACCAGTCTGTCTGCCTCCCCGTTGCCTTGGATGTTAGTGGGATAGAACCCACTGTACCACTACTCTTTTTGGTGCGGACTGCTGGCATAGTTGACAGAGTACTGCTCTTAAATCATTAAGTTCAGTATTTTTCTCGCTTTTTAGTGCTGCGACTATGGCCAGGGCATCTGTAAACAGGACTATCTGGCTTTCATTTCTTTTGCCTGTCAGCATCGTACCTCAGGGTTATGTCTCTTCTTTCTTTTTTCAGGCTGGCTGTTCTTGTTTGCAATACCTGGTACATTTTCTACCACCTCTGGAAATATATGCTGCTTCCAGGTAGGTTTGCGTACAGTAGGGATGGGCTTTGGTGTTGTTAATGTGTTCATAGGGTCTTCGCTCATCTTTGCTTTGGCTATTTCTGCAAAGTTTCTCCGCTTTAGTTTCCCATTTCCAAATCTATTTAGTCTCTGATGCATTTGATGGTCTGTCAGTCTTATTATTTTCTCTGCTTGCTGCTGGGCTCTGAAGTCTCTTCTGTCGGTCATGGATTGCAGATTTGTAATCTTTTCAAGTTCTACAATTGGCGTTGACTTCATGCCTCATGTTATAACTCTCATAGCTTGGTTTTGAAGTTTGCTAATTTTGTCAAAGTTTGCATTTGCTGCTGTTGTCCATGCCGCAATGCCATACTCGAGAACTGGTCTCACTCTTCCAGTGTACAGTTTCTTTAGTATACTTTCGTCTGCTACCCAGCATGTGCCAGAAAGTTTCCACATGATTGCCATTCTTTGTCTGGCTCTCATTCAGTTTCTCTCGATCTGACTTTTCCATGTCATGCGCCGATCAAATGTGACTCCAAGGTAGTTTGGGTTATCGTTTGGCCGCAGATATTTGCCGTTAAGACTTATTTTGGTGTTATGTGGTTTGTTTGAAAGCGACAATATCGTACATGTTGTTTTTTCCTCATTTAGTTTGACCAGCCATGAGTTCGCCCACTCCCCCAGCCCTAGCTAAACCTTATACAACATACCTACACTCAGGACCGATACCTCCAGTCTCTCGTAACTCAACACAATACGTGTCTGCATAGAAATGGAGACGATGGACGCATTGGAAACTTCCGCCTGTCTAGGTAAACTCTATACAAAATGTATACTCATCTGTCTCGGTCAACTCAATACTAAACGTATACTCGCCTGTCTCGGTCAACGCTATACTAAATGTATACTCGCCTGTCCCGGTCATCTCTATACTAAATGTATACTGGCTTGTCCCGGTCACCTCTATACTAGACGTATACTTGCCTGTCCCGGTCACCTCTATACTAAATGATTACTCGCCTGTCCCGGTCACCTCTATACTAAATGTATACTTGCTAGGATCCGTCACCTCTATACTAAACGTATACTCGCCTGTCCCGGTCACTTCTATACTAAATGTATACTCGCCTGTCCCGGTCACCTATATACTAAACGTATACTCACTAGGATCCGTCACCTTCTCGAAGCCGATCGAACACCGCCATGGACCACATCTCAATCTACTGCTGTGTAATTGAAACACCCAGAGAGAACCAAACTCCTTTAATCTTCACCTTTATCGATTTAAAGAAAGCATTTGGCTCTGTTAAGCCACTTTTCGTCTGCCACTCGCTGCTGGACCAAGGCATTGTTTCTGACTATGTCAAAACCCTTGCTAATTACTACTGAAGACTATACGAAAACCTGTCACCACTTTCAAAGATCGTTAATAGTATCCGACCAGAAAGGTGTTTGCCAGGGGGATCTTATCGTAGCAAGATGATTTAGTGCCCATCACAGAAACAAAGACCTCAACCAGATGGTAGCTATGCTTCATAAAGTAGGGAGAACAACGGGCCTCGAGGTGAATATCTCGAGAAAATGTAAATAAACTCTGGGAAAATATATCCTATGCCAAAAATTTAAACGATAATGTTACCATCATGACGGACACTATCATCCAGGCAGAAAAGAAATCAATTCCACGTGGAAAGCGGAAAATCTATTTACCCTATTGGGGCAATAAACTAGGGAAAATGCACAAGGAACTAAGTGAGGCAAGAGATACCATGGAAAAAAAATCCTTTAACAAAAAAACAGGGAAACACAGCAAAATTAAAAACACATTCATAAAGAAAAAGAAGGGTGAGATCCAAAGAAATTGGCAGAAAAAGACTGAAAGCCTTAACATGGACAGGGATACAAGTAAACTCTGGAAGCTGATAAGAGCCTTAAATGAAGAAACCAGAGGGAGTCATGGGAAGACAGTCATTAAGGAAAATGAGAAACATCACACAGGGAAAATGGCAGCAAACATCCTGGCTGAATTTTTCAGAGAGGAGGGTACTACAACATTGACACAAGAACGCAAAGTAGAGGTCAAAAAAGAGAAAAAAGAAAACCTGAAGACACAGAATGCAGATCCCTGAATGAAGGCATCATTCAAAATAGTAGAGATAAACACTGCTATTCAGAAACTGTAAAAAAAAAAGAAAGCTCCAGGAAAAGATGGCATCACAAATGAAATGATTAAAAACCTAGATCAAGGGTCAAGAATAAAACTCCTTAAAATCGTAAATCAATCATGGAGCACGGGTAGAATCCCAGACCAGTGGCGGGAGGCTATTATTATCCCAATCAGAAAACCACAAAAAGGTCAAGGCAAGCAAGGAAAGCTATAGGCCAATAAGCCTGCTCAGCTGTGTTGGAAAAGTCATGGTAAAAATGATAAACGCAAGACTAATAAAACATCTGGAAAAAAACCAGCTCCTACTCAATTCACAGTCGGCCTTTAGGAAAAACCGCAACAGCAGACCAACTAGTGTACCTAAACCAAAAAATTGAAAACGCATTCCAGGGTAAAGAAAAAGTACTTGCGGTCCTTTTGGAAATAGCAAAATATTTTGACAAGGTATGGAGAGAAGGACTCCTCCTAAAACTATTAAACAATAAAATAGAAGGGAGAATGTACAGCTGGATACAGACTTCCTCCGACGCAGAACAACAAGAGTCAAATCAGATGGATCACCGAGCCATAGAATAATTCTCCAACAAGGCGTACCCCACGGAGGGTCATCTCTCCAACCTTCTTTATCCTGGTCATAAACGACATAGCCGGAAAACTCCCAAAGAAAGTATCCAGTGTCCTACACGCTGACGACTTCGCAATGTGTGAGTGCTGCAGAAAAACTACCAACAGCTAAAAAAAGAATGCAGACAGCACTGGACACTGTTGGAAAATGGGTTACAGATTGGGGATTGCAGATTAACATCTCAAAGACAGTCACAACATGCTTTTAACTGTCCAACACCAAGGAAGAAACAAAACTTAATCTAAATGACAAAGATCTTGTACAAGAAAATGCCCCCGTGTATTTCGGAATTAAAATGGACAAGAGAGACACATGGAGGAAACACATACAGAAGATAGAACAAAAAGCAACCAGAAAACTATCCCTCATGAAGAACCTGGCCGGAACAAGCTGGGCTGCAAATAGCAACATCCTTAAAAATGTATTCACGGGCACAGTCAGGCCAGAACTTGACTACGGGGTGACAACTTGGACCACACCATCAAAAACAAACACGGAACGCCTAAACAAAATTAAAAATTCAGGCTTAAGGATAATAACAGTAGGAATGGCTTGGCTTGGCTTCGTTTGTTCTCAATCTCCCACTACCAAACCCTGAAAGGGCTTAAGAAGCAGAATGTAGTCCAGAGAACAAAATGCGTTTTGTCGTAGTTTTGGTCCAACACATCCGACTTCAGCAAGCATTTTTTGAGTACCGGGTTAGCATTCCCTCTTAAATCCCTTCTCCTTAGCCAGTCTGCCCTGCTCCAGCCTGTTATCTAGGACCATCGCGTGGAGGTGTAGAAGGGTCTTGGCAGCACTGATGTTAGCAGTCAGCTGTTGGTTGCTGACCAATGCAGCTCATGCGCTGCTCAGCATCTTCATCCCACAGAAGGAATGAAGACTACACCAATCCAGAAAATGGAAACATATACAAATATAAGACCCCTAAATGCCAGAAGAGTGGAAAGAGTGCTGACATATTGAAAAGATGCTACGCATGCCTGATCATCCCATACATATCAAACTGAAACACCCAGTTAAAAATAGGCTAAAGAGAACCAGCTTCATCCATATATCCAACCACCTGCACCAAAAATATGGAGAACTAATTCCCAACCAACCTACAGAAATAGAAATGCTAATCAACTATGAAGAGCCAAGCTGCAACATAAACAACATCGAAATAAGTACAGGGATCCCAGGATTCAGAAGAAAAGACCAACACAGTGTTCACAAGCTGAAAATTTTTGCACAAACAATAATTGAAGAGAAATATAATACCAAGGAATGGACACAGGTGTACACAGATGGATCAGCAGAGGGGGCAGTCCGAAGCGGGGGAGGAGGCATATTCATAAGACACAAAAGTGTAAGAATAACAGAAGTTGTCCAGAAACCCCAGAGCAGAATCGAGGGCCCTCCTGCGAGCACTGAGAATACTTCAAACAGAAAGGCAACCTCCAACAAAAATAGATGTATTCACGGACTGCAGAGTACTTTTAGAAACTGCACATGTTAACATACCTACCCTGGGCATTATAGTCCTAGCTAGTATCTTACTATGCTACATCAAGTTTTAAGGTCCTATATATAGCATCTTACTATCCACAAGTTAACATGCTAATATCAAATTTTAATGTCCCACAAAGTCTCTACCTAAACACATGGTAACAGTCATTTATATAATAACGTACTGTTAGAATATTAACATACAGATAATAAACTGTATTGTCCTATAACGTATCGTACTATCCCATGTAAACAGATGTACACTTATACAAAACTTTACAGTCCTACATACTAATTTGCTATCTGTATATTAACAGACCAATACCAAGCTATATTGTCCTTCAAAATATTGTAGAATCCCAATGTTATCAGACAAAAAGCTTTAATGTCCTACACAAAATGTCACAATCCACATTTTAACAAACCAACTCTAGATGTAATTTGCTATACACTATCTACTATCTAGATGTTAAAGACTGATCCAGAACATTGATGCACTACATAGTTTCTTATTGCCACAATGTTAACAAACCAACACAGGGCTTGAATGTCCTATATAGTTTCTCACTGCCACAATGTTAACAAACCAACACAGAGCTTGAATGTCCTACATAGTTTCTTACTGCCACAATGTTAACAAACCAACACAGAGCTTGAATGTCCTACATAGTTTCTTAATGCCATAGTGTTAACAAACCAACACAAAGCTTGAATGTCCTACATGGTTTCTTCCTGCCACAATGTCCTATAGAGTATCTTACTGTCAACAGAAGCAGACCATTTTAGTGCAATACATAATATATTGCAATCTACATGTTAACAGGCAGATGCTGAGCTTAACTGTTAAAAATAATATCTTATTGTTCACATGTTAATAGACAAACACCAAGCTTTTAGCATAGATGACCTACGTAGTATCTTACTCTACAACTGTTAGCAGACAGACACTGAGTTTTATTGTCCCATGTACTATTAAACTCTTTGCATGTTAACAAATCATTATTATTTGTTAATGTCCTACATGTTATCTTACTGTCCAGAAGTTAGCAGTCTCATGGCAATCTTTAATGTCCAACATATTGTTTTACTTTTCACATGTTAACAGAACAACAGCAAGCTTTACTTTGCTACATAGCATCATACTATCTACTTGTTAACAGAACGACAGCAAGTTTTAGTTTGCTACATAGCATCATACTATCCACTTGTTAAGAGAACGACAGCACGTTTTACTTTGCTACATAGCATCAAACTATCCACTTGTTAACAGAACAACAGCAAGTTGTACTTTGCTACATAACATCATACTATCCACTTCTTAACACACCAACGCTTTCATGTCCTACATATTTTCTTAATATCCAAATGTTAATACACAGCAATCGAGATATAATGCTGTATATATTATCTCACTATCCACATGAAAGCAGACTAACATCATTAATGGGTATCCTATATAGTAAAATATTGTTCCCAGGTAAACAGATAAAAATGAGCGGTGATGCCCTACATAGTATTTTACTTTCCGCACGTTAACATACCAACACTGAGCTTTATTGTCCTATATATCCTGTTCATACCCAGATGTTAACAGGCAAATACCAAGCTTTAATGTCCTTTACAGTGTCTTACCTTCCTTTTGTAAACAGACATACACCAAGAATGAATGTTATAATGGGTTCCTGCTATCTCCATGTCAACAGACAAACACCGAGCTGTAATGTTCTAAAAAAAATTTTTCTTATCAAAATATTAATAGACCCACACTGAGCCTTTTCGCAAACAAACAAAAATTATCTTCCATTCCACAAATAAAGAGATAGCAATCGGCTTAATTATCTTATTATCTGACTATCACTATGGAAAAATAATGACACCGAGGTTTAATGTCCTAAATATTATCTTGATATTCACAAGACAAAAGATGTAGACCTACAACAAGCTTTACTGTCCCATATAGTATCTTACTTTTACCATCTTAACAAACTGACTATGTCCATTAATGTCATGCATATTATCCTACTAATGACATGTTAATAGATCCACACAAGCTTCAATGTCCTACATTTTATATTTGAATTCACATGCCAGAACACTGAGCTTTACTGCCATACATATTATCTTGCCATCCACATGTTAACAGACCAGCACCGAGATTTGATACCCTACGTATTATCTTACCATTCCCACGTTAACAGACCAACAACGAGATTTGATACCCTACATATTAACTTATCATCCACAAGTTAACAGACCAGCACCAAGATTTGATACCCTACATATTATCTTACCATTCCCATGTTAACAGATCAGCACCGAGATTTGATACCCTACATATTATCTTACCACCCCCACGTTAACAGACCAGCACCGAGATTTGATACCCTCCATCTATCTTACTATCTACATGATAACAGACCGCCACTGAGATTTGAAACCCTACATATTTTCAAACTATCCACGTGTTAACAGACCACCACTGAGATTTTATACATTACATATCTTACTTTCCACATAGCAACCGATTTAGGTGGCCACCAAACTTTACAGTCCTACATAATGCAATAGAATCCATGTCACCATGTGAACAGACTTCATGTTTTAGTGAAATCAGATACCAGAGGACACAGCGCTGAGACAGAAGCTGTGGTGCAGCCACTCCGACCTGGAGGGACACCAGGATTTAATGGTCTACATATTATCTTACTATCCACATGTTAGATACTGAGCTTTAATCTCCTACATAAAATCTTACTATTTATAAATCAACAGATGATAATCAACTTGGAGATTTACTGTCTTGAAAAATATCTTACTACCCACATGTTAGTAGACTAACATAATAATGTTCCCTTAGGCGTCTGGGGCCTGTTGCGTCGGATGAACACCACCATGTCCAGTTGTAACTGCATGCTGCCAGGCATCTCACTATCAACATATTAGGAGGCTGATATCAAGTTTAAATCTTCTACATATTATCTTACTATCAACACATTAGCAGACTGACACCAAGCTTTAATCTTCTACATAGTATCTTACTATCCCCAAATTAACCACAATAGTATTACCAACTCTCAAACCCTTGATCTGTTTGCACACACTGACATTAACAAACAATCTAAACTCCTACTGAGTAAATAGTTGCTTAATGGCTGAATCAACAACAACAGAACCAAACAAAGGGGTTCTGCAAGCAATTTGAGAGCTGCATTTTTAAAAGCCAGTATGAACAGTACGTAAGAAGTAATACCAAGTTTTGGAAATCTGTCAATACTGAAGGACTTTACACAGTTGTACACACACGTACACGCAAACGCAAAGCAATATGTGCATGTGTGCGTTAAGGTATTTTTAAAATAATAAGGTATGTATTACTACATTACCAAGCTTTCCATTTGGTGTATGTTAATAGTACCATTACTCGAATAAACCATATGTACACAGAGTGACAGCAAAGAGCAGATTTATCAATACCTGGACTTTAGGAATGTGTACTTTAACATCTGTTTGTTTACATTCGTGAATATGGCATCTTGTGCGTCTGGTGAAATAAACAAGAAACAAACATACACTGGAATAAGGTTCAATGTAATATTTACGTATTTCAGATGTTATGAATATTACTTCTACATTTATTCAGCCAGTAATGAACATAGAAGATTCCTCCATATGACTAGTGTTATTGTAATGATGGTCACGGGTGTCCTGTTTAAAAAAATGTACAGTTTAAAATGTGAATATGTACAATAAGATTGACACTCTACAGTTAGATAAATTTATAACAAAAAAGTCTACGTACCTTTGCTTATATCTCATTAAATCCAACAATTTAAAAGTAGCACACACACATTATAAGCACGCTTAACTCTCAGCACAGATCTTCGATAGCTAGATACAGTTACACGGCCTAGTAGTGAACTGTATTCACACGGACAATGATTACTTCGCCACAAGGGCAATGTATTCAAAAGAAAGGGATGTAATAAATGCATCACAATAATATACATCATTTAATAATTACATGAAAATAAAGCTAATATTTCTAATAGTTAAGGGTGTGTTTAATGCAGCATACTATGTAAACTTTAATTTTGGGCAATTTCTAAAATTTATTTACATTTTATGGATATTATTAAATTACTTTTTGAAAACAATATGCGAGCCGCTGTTACCACAACAGAGCTAACTTAAACAGGCATCAGCATATATGCTAACTCTAACCTTACTATTAACAGCTACAGGAGCAGCCAGTGTTGTCTTCTGCCAGTTACTTGTCTAGTTCGCTCCATGACTTCGACGCCGGTCAAGGTTCAAGGTTCAGCTCTTGTGATAAGCACGGCTTTGCTGTCACAATCGTCGCCGACGAGCGCCCGGGGTCGCGAGCTGTTCCTCCCCATATGTCGTGCACGAGGACGACAACAAGCGTGAGAAATTTGGTCGGGTGGATAATTAACACCTATCGCCTTCAGTGTACAGATGCCAATGTACACGTCCATGTGGTTCTGGTGTAGGGCCATAGCTCACTCGTTCTAGGTTGTACCTGGATAAAGAGGGGAGACGCCCAAGCCAGAATCTCTCACGCAAGTTTTTTATGATGGGATAACTCTTAATTTTTTAATTTTTTGTATTTGTTTGATTGTGTCCCCTACTACGTTTGAAAACACACTGAATGTCAACAACATCAGATACGAATATGGCACACGACATTAAACTGCATCTCCTCCCCACGCCTTCTACGGATACAAACTGATAGAAGATGATGATGCTGATAAGCATGACAATAATAATAAGAAAACATTGATCATTTACTTACAAGAAAACAATTAAATAGATCTTTGAGCATACAACCACGAAGGAATTCCATGAGATAAGCAGAAGGAAAAGTGTGATTCCCATAGAGACATGTTCAAGGAAACATAAGACCACAGCATATGTACATGTAGAACGTAGGATGGAAGTTTTTTTTTGGGGGGGGGGGGGGGGTCTGCTTCTTTCTGGTTGCAACTTGTTCCAGCCAACCCAGCTGTAAATGAGTACCCGATTTACTGTTAGGAAAAATGAGAAAGGGGCAGGAATTGGTTCTCACAAAAGTTGAAGTTTTTGGTTTGGTTAGAGGTTAGCCTTTCTGGATTCTGTGGAGAGGGCTTGCCCTTTTCCACCCCAGACCGTAGCCCTTTGGGCGGTATCATGACGTATTGGCAAGTTCATGGAGTCGTGTGTAAATAAGAACAATGAAGATTCTAGTACCTCATCCCTGGCGGTAATGACTGATATGGAAATAAATTTACATATCCGTTATATTGTAAGTCAAGACAGCGAGGAAGGGATCTGGCTACCCCCATCTCATAAGAGCTGAGCACTCTTATAGTCGAGTTTCTACCCCAACATCCCCGACTGGGATATAGTTGTATTATTTGATGTATCCATGAATGTAAACAGCGAGTTGGCTGTGTTTATATTCTGACATACTTTCCTTGGCATAATCAAGTTTGTTCAGCGGATTGTCGCTACGGTTGGCAGGTGTTCAAGGCATGTTTTTGTTCGTGACCTTTACTCCCTTGTGTATTTTGTGTTGGTCCCTAACTGGTAGTGCGCGGCGGACATTGGAGTGTCTTATATGATCATGCAGTTCATGTTTGTCACACATTAGTTGGTAGCATTGATTGTGGAGAGTACAGAGAAACAAGAGGACCAAGGTGTAGAGAGAGAGGGAAAGACAGAGCCAAAGACAGACAAGAGGAAGAACTGAAAAGGAAAGGAAGAAAGATGTATATTGTTTAATGACTTAATTGATGCAGGTGTTAAAAAACGATGGTAGGTAAATGATTTCAGCGAGAAGGGGAAAAGGTAATCATGTAGGACCCACTGCTGTCGAGGTTGAAGTGTTATAGACTTCACTGTTCTTGGCCTCAGCTTTTTATGAGGTGGAGTGGCTAACTCCCGTACTCGCCACATTTCCTTCACTGATACTAAGCGAGGTACAGGTACAGTTATTAATGAGGATATCATTTGATAGAGTTAAGAGTAAGTAAACACGATTAGAAAAGTGAATAAGTTTCCATGGCTACATGAAAAGGGTTAGATCAAGTGTGTGACTTGATCCATGTCGAGATAGTATTTCTTGTAACCATTACTCCTGTTATAGTTTATAACAATGAAAGAGCCGACATCCTGACTTCAAAAGCCACAACAGCATGTTGTTGTTGTTGATGAAGTTGTTGTTGGTGTTGTTGATGTTGATGTTGTTGGTGTTGTTGATGTTGTTGTTGATGTTGTTGATGATGTTGTTGTTGTAGTTATTATGTTGTTGTTGTTGTTGTTATTGTTGTTGTTGTTGGTTTTGTTGTTGTTGTTGTTGATTATGTTGTTGTTGTTATTGCTGTTGTTGTTGATGATGATTATGGTGTTGTTGTTATTGTTGTTGTTGTTGTTGTCTAATGCCCGCCATATGTAAGATCACTCATCTGTGCACCGTAAAGGGCGTTCAGTAGCGGTTTGCAACAGCATTTAGTAAAAGCTGAAAGTAGCTGCTCTAGCCCTTCTGCACTTCTTGATAGTATCACTGTGTCATCTGCGTATCGTAACTCTGGAATCTCGTACCCCCAATCGTAAAGGGGTCGAACATTTCAATATCCACGTCATCTCGAACATTTCTCATTATACATTCCGCATATATGTTGTATAGTCAAGGTTAGAGGATACATCCCTGTCGTACTTCCTTGTGTACTGCAAACCAATCTGATGTTTGCCCTGATACTCGGACAACGGCTTGTTAATCTCGGTATAATGTTTCAATGAGATGAACAATATGCAAAGGAAACCAAATTTCCTTCATGATTCTCCAGATTTTGATGTTTTACCGTGTCGAAGACCTTGGTGTAATCAATGAAACATGTGTACAGGTCTACATTAAACTCTCTACATTTTTCATAGATATTTCTTAAATTGAATATGTGGTCCCTGGTCCCTCTGTCTTTCTTGAAACCTGCCTGGACTGCAGGAATTTCAGATTCAAAACTTGTCTCTGTCCTTCTTAATAGGATTCGCACGAGTATCTTGCTATCGTAGCTGATCAGCGCGATAGTTCGGTAGTTCGTGCACAGCTTCAAGTTGCATTTTTTGGGGAGGGGAAAATACATTTTCTTCCATGCTTCTGGCCATTCTGCGCTCTGCCATATCTGCTTACACAGCTTATGATAGACTCGAGCACTTGCATCCCCTCCTGCTTGTATTAGCTCTGCTGGGATATCATCGCATCTTGAGGACTTTCCCTTTTTCATGTTTTTAATTGCCAAGCGTACTTCTTCCAATGCTGGTTCAGGTTCTTTCTCATCCTTTGTTAGGATTGTAGCTGAGCGCTTTGTGCTATCTCCATACAGGGTTCTGCAGTACTCTCTCCATCTTTTCAGTATGTCATTGGTTTCTGTTAATGTGTTATCCACTTTGTCATTGATGACATGTGGAAGCGGATGGAACTCCCTTGCCAGTGTTCTTATTGCCTTAAATGCATCTCTTTCTCTCTGCCTTGTTGCTGTAGGTTTTCTATGTCCTTACACGTTACCACTATGTATCTTCTTTTATCTTTTTTAGCCGTAAATGGACATAGTAAAGATCAAAACCTGTTTATAAATACTCCATTTCACTCCACTTAACTTAACATAACGTGACGTGACGTGAAATGGCTCGGCTCGACTCCACTCGACTCCACTTCACTTCAATCCACTCCACTCCACTTAACTTAACCTGACGTGGCATGTCTCGGATGGACTCCACTCCACTTCACTTCAATCCACTCCACTCCACTTAACTTAACTTAAATTAACGTAACGTGAAGTTTCATGGCTCGGCTCGACTCCAATCGACTCTACTTAACTTCACTCCACTTAACTTAACGTAACGTGACGTGGAATGGCTCGGCTCGACTCCACTCAACTCCACTCCACTTCACTTCAATTCATTCCACTCCACTTCACTTCAATCCACTCCACTTCACTTCAATCCACTCCACTTCACTCCACTCCACTTCGCTTCAATCCACTTCACTTCAATCCACTCCAATTTAATCCACTCCACTCCATTTAACGTAACGTCCTTAAACTGGTTAAGACGACCATTCGGAGTCGGTTTACAACCAGTTTCTTGGGGGGAGGCGGTAGTTTTTACTAATGTGTGAGTCCATATTAATAGATCCAAACACTAGAGCTAAGTAGACCCGCAGTCAGTTAGGCGCCCTCTATAGTTGCTCTTAATGAACCACCTGAGGAAAGGTACAAATAACTTAGGTAGATTTTTAACTTGAATTTTATCCTGGCAACGGCCGTTAAGCCTACTCTTTCCGATTTCCAACTGCCAGGGAGTTTTTAACGTGCTCGACACTGAACACGAGAGTCCGATCTCACTACCCAGAGATCGGGCGAATTTTTACCAGAACATCCACGTGAAAAAAAATCTCGGTCTGCTCCACCCGAGGCAGACACCTTACCTTGAGACCACAGAGTCTAACACTTCATCTCAGACTGCATTGTTTTTGATGCAACTGCCTATGTATACTTCGACAAATTCTTGGAAATAAACAGTAAGATGATAATGTCTATATATCCTGACAATTTATACCTTAACATAATTTCAATATAATCAATTGTTACCGACTCTGTGCAGTCAATGTCAAACATGGCCGTTATCCAAGGTACAGGAAAATTCAATTCTAACCTGTGAAATAAGATGCCCGAGAGAGGTCATCTACGTCACAAGAAGAGATAGGTCATCGACGTCATCAGAAGACAAATGTCATCAACGTCACCAGAAGAGACAGGTCGTCAACGTCACCAGAAGAGACAGGCCATCAAAGTACCCAGAAGAGACAGGTCATCAAGGTCACCAGAAGAGACAGGTCATCGACGTCACCAGAAGAGACATGTCATCAACGTCCCCAGAAGAGACAAGTCATCAACGTCACCAGAAGAGACAGGTCATTAACTTCACCAGAAGAGACAGGTCATCAACTTCACCAGAAGAGAGAGGTCATCAACTTCACTAGAACAGACAGGTAATTAACTTCACCAGTAGAGACAGGTCATCAACTTCACCAGAAGAGACAAGTCATTCTATTCAACAGAAGAGACAGGTCATCAACTTTTTCAAATGAGACAGGTCATCAACTTCACCGGAAGAGACAGGTCATCAACGTCTCCAGAAGAGACAGGTCATCAACGTTACCAGAAGAGACAGGTCATCAATTTCACCAAAATAGACAGGTCATCAACTTCACCAAAAGAGACAGGTCATCAACTTCACAAAAACAGACAGGTCATCAACTTCACCAGAAGAGACAGGTCATTAACGTCACAAGAAGAGACAGGTCATCAACTTCACCAAAAGAGACAGGTCATCAACTTCACCAGAAGAGGCAGGTCATCAACTTCACCAAAAGAGACAGGTCATTAACGTCACCAGAAGAGAGAACCTGAGAACTAACTTAACGTAAACTTATCATCTTTAAACTGGTTTAGAAGACACTGTTGAGTCTGTATACAACCAGATTCTTTTACTTTCACTTGATATAAATGAGGTAAGAAACATTGTGGGAACAACATGCAACCAAGAATACACGATTAGACAGAAAGTAAATTGGTTTGGTGCCATCTCACGAGAATAAAACCAGATCAGCTGCCCTTAAAAACATACAGCAGTAAGGGATTGAGGTTCAGAGCATAGAGGAAGACCACGAGGCAAAGGGATAGAAAACATCAAAGACATCATATACCAGCATAGGCTACCAACAGCAACAGCAACATATCTGTCGCTTTATGACATCCGTGGAAGGATAAAGTCAAGAATCCTATACCAGCATTGGCTCGCAAAACAACCACAGCAACACATGTGGCATAAGAGCGAGACCTGCATCTCCCCACGGCGCTTCACGGCATCAGTGGAAGGATAAAGTCAAGTATCATATACCAGCATGGACTGACAGCAACCACAGAAACACATCTGACCCAAGGATGAGACCTGCATCTCCTCACGACGCTTTACGGCATCAGTGAAAGGATAAAGTCAAGTATCCTATACCAGCATGGACTGCTAACAACCACAGAAACACATCTGACCCAAGGATGAGACCTGCATCTCCCCACTGATAGCATGAAGTGTAGTCAAGTATGTCATTACATGTTCGGTGGATGTCCTTGCCGTCAGTACCTTGCCAGTCTGTGATGTTGTACGTGAGTTTTACACGTCCGTGATATGATGTTGTCCCTTTAGTGGACGGAACATGTTGAATTGTTTTGGATTATACTTCAAGTTTATGCTTTTGGGGCCTTTATTAGGGTTCTGGACTGAATGTTGCAAGTACATCGAAGCAAGAAGGTTACGGTAGGAAGAGAGAGAGAGAGAGAGAGAGAGATAAATATAGATAGATAGATAGATAGATAGATAGATAGATAGATAGATAGATAGATAGATAGATGGGTGGATGGATAGGGAGAAATAGAGAGAAAGTATGTCGAACCCTGATATCAAAACGGTGCAGTTGTAAATTGGTACCTGGCTTACTGCCAGCGTATAAAATGTGACGAGTAAGGGAGCTGTTCATCGCAGCTCATAAAAAAATGAGGCCTGGTACAGAGAAGTCTCTAACACTTCATCCTCGACAGCAGTGACTACCACGAGATTACTTTTGCTTTTTCTCATCATCAATTTGTCAATTTGTCTATGATGCTGTTCGGGAATCTGCTACGGACAAATCAAATGCAGGACACAAGGACGGTTTCTCAATCTGAGACGTCTATAGTCTTACGCCAATGGGATTGAAGCCATGATCTGGGATATCCTGTTTGCTCACGACTGCATCTTCAAAACCTCCTCCGAATAAGACATACAAACAACTGTGATGGAGTGTTCAACAATGTTTACTAAGTTTGGTCTCACAATTAACACTAAAAAATTATCAATTCTTCCAGCCTGCTCGTGGAAAGCCATACATTGAACAATCCAGTACTGTAGAGAACCAATGTCTCCGGGCAATTGATAGCTTTACCTACCTGAGGCAGTACCCTCACTAGTGAAGTAAATATCAACTTTGAAGTTGATAACTGGAATGCAAAGATTAGCTCTGCGATTGGAAGACTGCTAGAATACGTCTCGTCTGGATCCGAAAGAACATCAGTGTCGTCATCAACGCTAAAGTAAATCGTGCCGTAGTATTGACCACTATGCTGGATGCCTGCCAAATATGGAACGTGTACAGCAGACACGCCAGATGGCTAAATTTTTCTTACCTGAGATGTATGCGCACGCTTTTCAGGATCGGGTGGCAGGACAAAGGACCTAACGCTCAGGACGGGTGGCAGGACAATGTGCGTAACTCTGAAATTCTAAATAAGACTGCCATGTTGAACGTCCATACAGCTCTGTATAAAAGATTAACTGGCCTTGTTGTTCATTTGCCTGATAACGGCATCCACAAACAGCTGTTGTAAAGTGTACCTAGAATAGGCAGACGCTCATAAGTGGGACAGAAGAAACGCTGCAGATACTCCTTGAAAGTGTTTGAAAACCTGGAACATTGATGTCATCTTCTGAGATTTGCTAGCACATAATAGTTTCATTTGTACGGTTAGCATCACCAAAGGTGCTCAGAACACAGAGTGAAACGCCATCGGAGGATAGGGTAGGATACACACTGATTTCCTGATTAGTCACTTCGCGTCAAGAAGGCATAGGAACACAACTACAGCTGGTCCCTTTACAGGAATCTTGTATTAACAATATTCTTACATGATGAGGCTGCTAGCTCCATGCACACTTTCGTGATACCATATAGATGCTATGTCGATTCTCCGAAGGGGTCTTGGGGCCTCCTAACTGGGGAGGATACAATAAGGCTGTTGCGTCTCCATGCATATCGTTAAAAGCCGGATATAGAGTTTTCTACATGGGACTAGCGAGCAAGCAAAGTGCTTTGTTGTCGGGTACCGAAGGAAGGCCTCCAGTATTAGTGGTTCCATTCTCCGGTTGGAGTGAAAAGGAGTCCAAGAGAAGATATGTCAGAAGACATGATAAAACTTGGTTTTAAAGTTTAATGGGAATTAATCGAAGAAATTACAGATAACCCAGTTGTTTCCCATTCTCTTTTCATTGGTGCAAAACATGTACTGAGAGATGTTACGGAATCACTTTGGGTACGGAATCACTTTGGGAATACAAGGGCACATTATTAATAGATCCTCCGTAGGGCACTAATGTTAATAACCTTCAACCTGTCAACACACTTTCTGTTGAATTTGGCGCTAAAGTGGCGATTACATGTCACGTGTTAGGCAAGCTCGTTTGGTACTTACATGGTGTTTTAACAGGTCAAGGTTTCTCAGACGATCAACCCTATGGGTCTGCAGAATGTCTCTAGGACATCCACCGGAAGTCAAAATTGAATATAATTAAAGAAGGTTTAATAAAAAGGAAATTTAACTTGCAGTTGAGGACACTGACCGAGCAGCCCAATGTGTCCGTACACAATTAATCGAATGCATTTGATATTCCTGTGTTGTTGTTGTTGTTTCGAATGCCCACAATGAGTTGATTTACCTTTTTGTGAGCCCTGAAAAAGACGTTAAGTGTCCGGTTGCAGCAGCTTTCCCCATATCCCAAGCGTGCTGATGATGGCGGCCCGGGAGTCTACAGACGGTTGTGCTATGCTTTGCCTCATCTGTGTCGCTCACTACTACGGATATCACGTTGATCCCATACCACGTTAGCCAGGCTGCTATGACAACAGCCATATTCCAGGAAGGGCAACGAGGAAACCAAGGTGAGAGTCTAGGCCAGTATATTTTTGCCTGACCAAACGTTAGTCTTCCTCCCCTAATCATCGTGACAGTTAACATATTCTGGTCTTACCATACGCAGACTTCTACCTTCAATTCATTTCAATTTCTGTCTCCGCAACGAAGGTTGACTGTAAGAGCCATAGAGCTTGTCTAGTGTTGCCACTGGTGATGGCCACATCGGCTCTCTCTAGTCCTCGTATGTCGGGCAGTTTTGCAGCAGATGCGGTCATTTTATCGGTACCACACGGGCATTCGTCAGTGCCACTTATCTTCAATTTGTTGAATAGGTGGTACCTTAGTCTATTGTGGACAGTGCGAAGTCTGAAGACAACGACCTGCTCTCTTCGGTTCAACTGGTAATATGCATCGTTTTTGGTGTAGCCAGTATGTTCGGTTTCCCATTTGGTCACGTATCTAGCTCTAATAAGCCGTTTTGACTCTTCGTACGTCATACTGGTATCTGTTTGTGGTAGCCTTGCACCGTCTTTTGCCAGTCTGTCTGCCTCCTCGTTGCCTTGGATGTTGCAGTGTGACGGAATCCACTGTACCACTACCATTTTTGGTGCGGACTGCTGGCACAGTTTGCATAGTGCTGCTCTTAAGTCATTAAGCTCAGTGTTTTTCTGGCTTTTTAGCGCTGTGACTACGGCGAGAGCATCTGTCAGCAGGACTATATGGCTCTCATATAATAATAATAATCGCAATACAGCAATACAGTAACTAACATTCTCGGGGTAGCCGAGTATATAACCTTTAGGGGGCACAACACAGTTATAAAAAACACACCTACCCATTTAAACCAGTACACATTTACACTCCATATACATATAACAAGTTCTAGTGTTCTTGTTCTTTCTGAAAACTCCTTCCAGGCGTCGCCGAAAACAAAGTCAATTCTCCTCATTGAACCGCTGGACAAGGACGGGAGCAGCACTTCTGGGGTTGTATCGCTACTCAGTCCTTGCCCAGCTCCCGCCCGTCCATCATGGTCGTGCAAAGCAGACGGACCGGCTCGCCCTCGTCCGAGCTAATGTCGTCCACCCCCGGTGAGGGCATGGGGGATATCTGGTTGTCGCTGGCGATGTCCCGACTTGGCGGGGACACCGGATCGACGCTGTCAGTGCGTTCTGGTGACGGTTCTGGTTCCGGTGACGGTTCTGGTACCGTCTCCGGCAAGGGTTCTGGCAGGTTCTCTGGTGCAGGTTCTGGTGCAGTTTCTTGGCGTGTCGATGCCTCTGCGGTTTTGGAGGCCAGCGTTGTGTTGCCGGTCCCCATTTTGGTGACTGGAGGAGAGGAACTCCTCTTCCTCGAGTTTCTTTTCCTCTTGCGTCATCTTGTCCACCTCGGTATAGCCATCATCCGAGGTGGCGGGGTGCTCCTCAGCGAAGGGTGGAGGTGGTGGAGGCTGAGCTTCAGCCAGCTTTGGGTTTGGCGGTCGCTCAGCCTCTCTCACGATGTCTGGCCGTCGCCTCTTGGTGCACTAGCTTGTCCAGTGAGTATCTTCTCCCCATCCTTCGCATGGGGTGCGGCGGCAGGTGATGGTCACCCACAACCTTATGGGCTTGGCGTCCCCACTCAGGAACCTGACGGTCACGTAGTGGGGAAACTCCACTTTGCTTTTCTTGTAAGCAAAGGCCCACTTGTCGGAGATGTTTTGTTGTGGTAACACCTCGGCGTTTTTGTCGCCTGTGATCTTGATCACGACCGCCTTGACCGCCTCCAGCTTGCTGGTCTCGGGCACCCAGTTGAGCACCCTTCTCTCTCCCCCTCTCTCTCTCTCTCTCTCTTGCTCTTGGTGCTCGATGGATAGTGAGATCTTCGGTGTTGATCAGGCTCTTGAAATGCAGTATGTGGGCTGACTAGGTCAGCCGCACATACCACACGCGTGGGTTTGCGAACCTGTAAATAACTGTAACGCCGGAGGGCCCAATGCCCATTGGCCCGGCTAGGATGCTTGCCATCTCGTGAGGTTTTAGGCTGGCTGACAGCTCGCCAGCGACTGTGATTTTCAGGTCCCATTGCGGAAGACACTGCCATCATCCATAAAGGTATCTTAACTTTCGAAGTCAACGATGGCCTCCATCACGTTCATCTTGGTGGAAATAAACACCGTGAAATATATATGAAAACGGGAACAACACAGTCCGAATAGCACTTCCAAAGACACAAGACGAGATCAGCTCTCCAAAGCGTCCACTCCGTCTTTAGAATAAGCACTTTATTGGCATCAACTTGTTCCTGTGATATAGACCTGTTACATGTTAGTGTCAATTGGTTCCTGTGATATAGACCTGTTACATGTCAGTGTCAATTGGTTCATGTGATATAGACCTGTTACATGTTAGTGTCAATTGGTTCCTGTGATATAGACCTGTTACATGTTAGTGTCAATTGGTTCCTGTGATATATTCATGTTACATGTTAGTGACAAATGGTTCCTGTGATATAGACCTGTTACATGTTAGTGTCAATTGCTTCCTGTGATATAGACCTGGTACATGTTAGTGTCAATTGGTTCCTGTGATATAGACCTGGTACATGTTAGTGTCAATTGGTTCCTGTGATATAGACCTGGTACATGTCAGTGTCAATTGGTTCCTGTGATATATTCATGTTACATGTTAGTGTCAAATGGTTCCTGTGATATAGACCTGGTACATGTTAGTGTCAATTGGTTCCTGTGATATAGACCTGGTACATGTCAGTGTCAATTGGTTCTTGTGATATATACCTGTTACATGTTAGTGTCAATTGGTTCCTGTGATATAGACCTGTTACATGTTAGTGTCAATTGGTTCCTGTGATATAGATCTGTTACATGTCAGTGTCAATTGGTTCCTGTGATATAGACCTGTTACATGTTAGTGTCAATTGGTTCCTGTGATATAGACCTGTTACATGTCAGTGTCAATTGGTTCCTGTGATATAGACCTGGTACATGTCAGTGTCAATTGGTTCCTGTGATATAGAACTTTTACATGTTAAAGTCAATTGGTTCCTGTGATATAGACCTGTTATATGTTAGTGTCAATTGGTTCCTGTGATATAGACCTGTTACATGTTAGTGTCAATTGGTTCCTGTGATATAGACCTGTTACATGTTAGTGTCAATTGGTTTCTGTATATAGACCTGTTATATGTCAGTGTCAATTGGTTCATGTGATATAGACCTGGTACATGTTAGTATCAATTGGTTCCTGTGATATAGACCTGGTACATGTCAGTGTCAATTGGTTCCTGTGATATATACCTATTACATGTTAGTGTCAATTGGTTCCTGTGATATAGACCTGATATATGTTAGTGTCAATTGGTTCATGTTATATAGACCTGGTACATGTCAGTGTCAATTGGTTCCTGTGATATAGACCTGTTACATGTTTGTGTCAATTGGTTCTTGTGATATAGACCTGTTACATGTCAGAGTCAATTGGTTCCTGTGATATAGACCTGTTACATGTTCGTGTCAATTGGTTCCTGTGATATAGACCTGTTACATGTCAGTGTCAATTGGTTCCTGTGATATAGACCTGTTACATGTTAGTGTCAATTGGTTCCTGTGATATAGATCTGTTACATGTCAGTGTCAATTGGTTCCTGTGATATAGACCTGTTACATGTTAGTGTCAATTGGTTCTTGTTATATAGACCTGTTACATGTCAGTGTCAATTGGTTCCTGTGATATAGACCTGGTACATGTCAGTATCAATTGGTTCCTGTGATATAGACCTTTTACATGTTAATGTCAATTGGTTCCTGTGATATAGACCTGTTATATGTTAGTGTCAATTGGTTCCTGTGATATAGACCTGTTACATGTTAGTGTCAATTGGTTCCTGTGATATAGACCTGTTACATGTTAGTGTCAATTGGTTTCTGTATATAGACCTGTTATATGTCAGTGTCAATTGGTTCCATTGATATAGACCTGGTGCATGTTGGTATCAATTGGTTCCTGTGATATAGAACTGGTACATGTCAGTGTCAATTGGTTCCTGTGATATATACCTGTTACATGTTAGTGTCAAGTGGTTCCTGTGATATAGACCTGATACATGTTAGTGTCAATTGGTTCCTGTTATATAGACCTGGTACATGTGAGTGTCAATTCGTTCCTGAGATATATACCTGTTACATGTTAGTGTCAATTGGTTCCTGTGATATAGACCTGTTACATGTTAGTGTCAATTGGTTCTTGTTATATAGACCTGTTACATGTCAGAGTCAATTGGTTCCTGTGATATAGACCTGTTACATGTTAGTGTCAATTAGTTCCTGTGATATAGACCTGTTACATGTCAGAGTCAATTGGTTCGTGTGATATAGACCTGTTACATGTTAGTGTCAATTGGTTCCTGTGATATAGACTTGTTACATGTCAGTGTCAATTGGTTCCTGTGATATAGACCTGGTACATGTCAGTGTCAATTGGTTCCTGTGATATAGACCTTTTACATGTTAATGTCAATTGGTTCCTGTGATATAGACATGTTATATGTTAGTGTCAATTGGTTCCTGTGATAAAGACCTGTTACATGTTAGTGTCAATTGGTTCCTGTGATATATACCTGTTACATGTTAGTGTCAATTGGTTTCTGTATATAGACCTGTTATATGTCAGTGTCAATTGGTTCCTGTGATATAGACCTGGTACATGTTAGTATCAATTGGTTCCTGTGATATAGACCTGGTACATGTCAGTGTCAATTGGTTCCTGTGATATATACCTGTTACATGTTAGTGTCAATTGGTTCCTGTGATATAGACCTGATACATGTTAGTGTCAATTGGTTCCTGTTATATAGACCTGGTACATGTCCGTGTCAATTGGTTCCTGAGATATATACCTGTTATATGTTAGTGTCAATTGGTTCCTTTGATATAGACCTGTTACATGTTAGTGTCAATTGGTTCTTGTGATATAGACCTGTTACATGTCAGAGTCAATTGGTTCCTGTGATATAGACCTGTTACATGTTAGTGTCAATTGGTTCCTGTGATATAGACCTGTTACATGTCAGTGTCAATTGGTTCCTGTGATATAGACCTGTTACATGTTAGTGTCAATTGGTTCCTGTGATATAGACCTGTTACATGTTAGTGTCAATTGGTTCCTGTGATATAGACCTGTTACATGTCAGTGTCAATTGGTTCCTGTGATATAGACCTGTTACATGTTAGTGTCAATTAGTTCCTGTGATATAGACTTGTTACATGTTAGTGTCAATTGGTTCCTGTTATATAGACCTGTTACATGTTAGTGTCAATTGGTTCCTGTGATATAGACCTGTTACATGTCAGTGTCAATTGGTTCCTGTGTGAGATAGGAATGCAAATAAAAAAAAGGTGGTCCCAGTTAGCAAAAAGCGTTGGAGATTAAGCGTTATAGACTTCGCTGCACAAGATTCCAGCCTTATATGTTTGTGAGACTACCAACTTCCCTCGCCACTGTCATGCTCTGCATCAGATTGCGTCAGGTACTATTTATGTTTGGGTAGACTGGAGCGTGTCAAAGATTGATTTAGAGCACATATGATGCATATAGGTTTGAACCCTCGCTGCATGTTCTTTTTGTTTCACAGACACTCTAAGACCGACTTGTGAACAAACTATCGAATACACCAGGAACAGAACAGGGGTGTGTACTATCACCACTTTTTGTCCATTGTATCCATATATCAGACAACAGCTGAAGCAAAACCAGAAACCACCACAATGAGCGGGTATCTTTAGTAGATGATCAGAGCCTCTATCATTCCGATGAACAAAACCTCCAGGAACATCTGAATGCCCTTGATAATGTCTGCGATAGATTTTATTTAAGGACTAGTACAGCAAAGTTAGAGACAATGAACATCAGTGGAATACAGAAAACACTAAATATTCAGGTTAAAAGCTCAGAACTTAAACTGGTCAGTGAATTCAAATTCTTGGCAGCGTGTTCACACAAGATGGAAGGCTAGATAGAGAGGCGGAATCACAAGATGGAGGGCTAGATAGAGAGGTGGAATAACACGATGGAAGGCTAGATAGAAAAGTGGAATCACAAGATGGAGGGTTAGATAGAGAGGTGGAATCCCAAGATGGAGGGTTAGATAGAGAGGTGGAATCACAAGATGGAAGGCGAGATAGAGAGGTGGAATCACAAGATGGAAGGCTAGATAGAGAGGTGGAATCACAAGATGAAGGGCTAGATAGAGAGCTGGAATCACAAGATGGAGGGTTAGATAGAGAGGTGGAATCACACGATGGAAGGCTAGATAGAAAAGTGGAATCACAAGATGGAGGGTTAGACAGAGAGGTGGAATCTCAAGATGGAAGGCTAGATAGAGAGATGGAATCACAAGATGGAAGACTAGATAGAGAGGTGGAATCACAAGATGGAAGGCTAGATAGAGAGGTGGAATCATAAGATGGAGGGCTAGATAGAGAGGTGGAATCACAAGATGAAGGTCTAGATAGAGAGGTGGAATCACAAGATGGAAGGCTAGATAGAGAGTTGGAATCACAAGATGGAAGGCTAGATAGGTGGAATCACAAGGTGGAGGGCTAGATAGAGAGGTGGAATCACAAGATAGTGGGCTAGATAGAGAGGTGGAATCACAATATGGAAGGCTAGATAGAGAAGTGGAATCACAAGATGGAGGGCTAGATAGAGAGGTGGAATCACAAGATGGAGGGCTAGATCGAGAGGTGGAATCACAAGATGGAAGGCTAGATAGAGAGGTGGAATCACAAGATGAAGGTCTAGATAGAGAGGTGGAATCACAAGATGGAGGGCTAGATAGAGAGGTGGAATCACAAGATGAAGGTCTAGATAGAGAGGTGGAATCACAAGATGAAGGTCTAGATAGAGAGGTGGAATCACAAGATGGAAGGCTAGATAGAGAGGTGGAATTACAAGATGGAAGGCTAGATAGAGAGGTGGAATCACAAGATGGAAGGCTAGATAGAGAGGTGGAATCACAAGATGGAAGGCTAGATAGAGAGGTGGAATCACAAGATGGAAGGCTAGATAGAGAGGTGGAATCACAAGATGGAAGGCTAGATAGAGAGGTGGAATCACAAGATGGAAGGATAGATAGAGAGGTGGAATCACAAGATGGAAGGATAGATAGAGAGGTGGAATCAGAAGATGGACGGCTAGATAGATAGGTGAAATCAAGAACACAAAAAGCTAATGAGGTTTTCTATCAGCTCTCATCATCACTAAATAGACAGCTGATAAATAGTATGTTTATACCAACTCTCTGCTACCAGTGTCAGAAATGGAAACTCACTAAGGCACAAGAAAGAAAAATCATATTATGGGAAATGAGGGGTTTGAGAGAGGCTGTCGAGTCTCAAGGCTGTCGGGTCGCAAGGCTGTTGGGTGACAGGGCTGTCGGGGTAACAAGGCTGTCGGGGTCACAAGGCTGTTGGGGTCACAAGCATGTCGGAGTCACAAGGCTGTTGGGGTCACAAGGATGTCGGAGTCACAATGATGTCGGGGCACAAGGATGTCGGCGTCACAAGACTGTTGGGGTCACAAGGATGTCGGGGTCACAAGGATGGACAGAGTACGAAAGGAATTAATCAGACAGACAATGGGTACAACACCGTGCATGACATACATGGAGAGGCAGAGAATAAAGTGGTTCGGACACTTGACAAGATTGCAACCAATGTTACCAGCTGTACAGATTACCGGAGGTTGACATCAGACGTCAGTCAACCAAAGGGTCTTTCCTGGGAGGACGAAGTGGGAGGTTCGACAACCAGCTGGCGGCAGGAACCTTGAGTATCTATGTCCATTGCCATTTCCTGAAAAACACGGTCCACAACATAACATTATGACATTCCATACCATAATATAATATACAATACAGTACAATACAATACAATACAATACAATACAATACAATACAATACAATACAGTACAATACAATACATTACAATACAATACAATACAATACAATACAATACAATACAATACAATATCCTCGACTTCAGCCCAATAGGTGTGCCGTATGCGAGGTAGCCAACAATGTCCGGTACGCAGTCCCATCTTTCGCCGTGTCGTACCATTTCGGACCCAGGTCTCTCAGCAGACCATCTCGCTATCGTTTGGGTGGGCGACGGGTGGTCGTGTATAATGATATGGCTACCAGAACGTCGTTCTGAGTGTCCATCTGTTATCTGACATGCACACCACGTGACCAACCCAGTGGTATTTGCGAGACAACTCAGCCTCCACGACGTCTCGAAATAGATTGCGTTCTCTTATTTCAGTATTGTGGATTTGATTTCTGATCGAGATTCCAAGGATGCGTCTTTCCTTTTCTTGCTGGGTAACTCGTAGTTTCTCTGTATCCGCATTGCGTAGATTCCATAATTCACATCATGACTGGTAATGACCGCAGAATTAAAAATATGCGCTTTTGCAATGGCGTCTTTCAGCTGCAGTAGTATAAGATTTATGGTATTGATGCTAGATCAGGCTGCAGCTCTTCGTCATGAGATTTCTCGTTCTATGGTGCGGGTGGAATTTATTTCTTGCCCTAAGTATATGTAGGAGCTGACATATTCGATATGATCCTTTGCCAGCTTGATATCGAATTTGCTGCAGTTAGAGTTTTGGAGACATTGCGTTTTGTTTTGCTCATCCGTAGTCCGACACCTCTACCGACCCCATTTACTTCGTTCAGGAAGTGTTTTGCGTTCTCGATAGTGTGGCTTATGAGCACAATACATTCTGCAAAGCGTATGTGGGTGAGCCTTTCCCCATCTATATGTATGCCTCTATCGACCCAACTCAGCTTTTGGAAGATGTCCTCACGCGCCGTTGTGAACAGCTTTGGAGAAATTGTGTCGCCCTGTCGCACTCCTCTTGATAGTGGAACAGTTAAAGGGCGGTGGAACAGGGTAATGTCCGTACTGCGGTCTACGCTTATTTCTTTGAACATCCTAGTGTAATTTTTTTATTAAATTTTTGCAAGTTTCTTATAGGATTTATTGCGGAATCGATTTCAGTACAGCCGAAGGTCTTTTCATAGTATATAAACAATAGATATACGGGCAGATGTAGTTCACGTGCTCTCTCCAGCAGCTGGTGGACTGTGTGTAGGTGGTTTGTGGTGGAGAACAGTCTTCATATATATATATATATATATATATAGGAATCAAGCAATGGCTTTGTGTCGATCCTAGCTTTCCCCACCATCGCCAATACCTACCCTGTATTTTTTTGGCCCTGATAATAAGTCATCGGCCCTAACCTCCTTTGCTTTATCTGTTACACATATGTACTTGCTGACAATTTTACTAACACAATTTTTAACTGCATTGGAACCATGCCCATCAGTAATAAAACTACAGATGGCCATGATTGGAACGCACGAAAGGCTGACATAACTGTTCAAAACTCGTGCGCTTTGGGTTAAAGCTGGGCAGATTTAGTAAGACTCGGGGAACATGTTATTTTCAAAAATACAGTAATGAAAGGGGTAATTATTTCATAAGACTGGTTTCATTAGGATCGTTGGCTCTTGTATAACGTCAATAAAGAAACGATGGGTATTCAGCTTGTTTCAGGGCACTATTATGTGAAAGGATCACTATCAACTGTGATTTGTTGTGTTTTGTACCTTCAGTTTGTTTCAGGGCACTATTATGTGAAAGGATCACTATAAACTGTGATTTGTTGTGTTTTGTACCTTCAGTTTGTTTCAGGGCACTATTATGTGAAAGGATCACTTTCAACTGTGATTTGTTGTCTTTTGTACCTTCAGCTTGTTTGAGGGCACTATTATGTGAAAGGATCACTATCAACTGTGATTTGTTGTGTTTTGTACCTTCAGTTTGTTTTAATTCTCTGTGTGGATGATGTCAGGTCAGGTCAGGTCAGGTCAGATCAGGTAATCCTGTAACCAGGGATACCCTTCTCTTACATCAGCCGCTGCTAGTGCCTCTTCTAGTAGGAAATTGATCCATTGTTTTATGTTGTCCTCCAACCTCCTTTTAGGACAGCCTCTTTATTGTCTGTTTTGCACCTTTCCATGCATGATCGTATTTGCAATACTATTTGAGGATGTATGGATGATGTATGGAGCAATTATAAGCCTCGGCACAATACAAGTACTGATGAGTTATGTAATTTAGTTGGCCTATACACGTGACGTTTCATGGGTATTTCCCCCTATGAGTAAGACGGACTTCTATATAAAGATGGCCATAATCTGGCACAGCTCAGAGTGGCTACAGGCTTGAACGAGATCCATCTCTATTTCTCTCCCAAATTAAAGGTAACTTTAAGCTGTGCACAAACTACTGCACTATTGCGCTAATAAGTCACGCCAG